>CALYLW010001153.1:0-184247 GCA_944989445.1 Ampullaceana balthica
CAAGTTATACAGACAATAGAACCAAGTTATAAAGACAGCAGAACCAAGTTATAAAGACAGACAGAACCAAGTTATAAGACAATAGAACCAAGTTATACAGACAATAGAACCAAGTTATACAGATAATAGAACCAAGTTATAAAGACAGCAGAACCAAGTTATAAAGACAATAGAACCAAGTTATACAGACAATAGAACCAAGTTATACAGACAGTAGAACCAAGTTATACAGATAATAGAACCAAGTTATACAGACAGTAGAACCAAGTTATACAGATAATAGAACCAAGTTATACAGACAGTAGAACCAAGTTATACAGACAATAGAACCAAGTTATACAGACAATAGAACCAAGTTATACAGACAGTAGAACCAAGTTATACAGATAATAGAACCAAGTTATACAGACAATAGAACCAAGTTATACAGACAGTAGAACCAAGTTATACAGATAATAGAACCAAGTTATACAGACAGTAGAACCAAGTTATACAGACAATAGAACCAAGTTATATAGACAGTAGAACCAAGTTATACAGACAATAGAACCAAGTTATACAGACAATAGAACCAAGTTATAAAGACAGTAGAACCAAGTTATACAGACAATAGAACCAAGTTATACAGACAGTATAACCAATTTATACAGATAATAGAACCAAGTTATACAGACAGTAGAACCAAGTTATACAGATAGTAGAACCAAGTTATACAGACAGTAGAAGCAAGTTATACAGACAATAGAACCAAGTTATAAAGACAGTAGAACCAAGTTATACAGACAATAGAACCAAGTTATACAGACAGTAGAACCAAGTTATACAGACAATAGAACCAAGTTATACAGACAATAGAACCAAGTTATACAGTCAGTATAACCAAGTTATACAGATAATAGAACCAAGTTATACAGACAGTAGAACCAAGTTATACAGACAGTAGAATCAAGTTATACAGACAGTAGAACCAAGTTATACAGACAATAGAACCAAGTTATACAGATAATAGAACCAAGTTATACAGACAATAGAACCAAGTTATACAGACAGTAGAACCAAGTTATACAGACAGTAGAACCAAGTTATACAGACAGTAGAACCAAGTTATACAGACAATAGAACCAAGTTATACAGACAGTAGAACCAAGTTATACAGTCAGTAGAACCAAGTTATACAGACAATAGAACCAAGTTATACAGATAATAGAACCAAGTTATACAGACAGTAGAACCAAGTTATACAGACAATAGAACCAAGTTATACAGACAATAGAACCAAGTTATAAAGACAGTAGAACCAAGTTATACAGACAATAGAACCAAGTTATACAGTCAGTATAACCAAGTTATACAGATAATAGAACCAAGTTATACAGACAGTAGAACCAAGTTATACAGACAGTAGAACCAAGTTATACAGACAGTAGAACCAAGTTATACAGACAATAGAACCAAGTTATACAGATAATAGAACCAAGTTATACAGACAATAGAACCAAGTTATACAGATAGTAGAACCAAGTTATACAGACAGTAGAACCAAGTTATACAGACAGTAGAACCAAATTATACAGACAATAGAACCAAGTTATACAGATAATAGAACCAAGTTATACAGACATTAGAACCAAGTTATACAGACAGTAGAACCAAGTTATACAGTCAGCAGAACCAAGTTATACAGACAATAGAACCAAGTTATACAGATAATAGAACCAAGTTATACAGACAGTAGAACCAAGTTATACAGTCAGTAGAACCAAGTTATATAGACAATAGAACCAAGTTATACAGACAATAGAACCAAGTTATACAGATAATAGAACCAAGTTATACAGACAATAGAACCAAGTTATACAGACAGTAGAACCAAGTTATACAGTCAGTAGAACCAAGTTATACAGACAATAGAACCAAGTTATACAGACAATAGAACCAAGTTATACAGACAATAGAACCAAGTTATACAGACAGTAGAACCATGTCAGTTAGACAGAGTACTTAGAGGAATTAATTTTCGTTATAGAATCTTTTAAAATTATTCTGTTAGAGTAGGTGCTGAATAGATTACAACCTTACCCCCTAAATCTACAGTCACAGCCGTCTGCCTTTATACCTACAGCTGTCTGCCTTTATACCTACAGCCGTCTGCCTTTATACCTACAGCCGTCTGCCTTTATACCTACAGCCGTCTGCCTTTATACCTACATCCGTCTGCCTTTATACCTACATCATCATCATCATCATTGCCCTTCGTCCCATCTGGGGCATAGGCCGCGAACAAAGTCTCTCCAGGCATCCCGGTCCTGCGCCAGTCTCTCAATCTGCCCCCAGCTGTGCCCGCTCATTTTTGTGTCTGCCTCCAGTTCTCTTCTCCAGGTCATTTTGGGACGACCTCTTTTCCTTTTGCCTTGGGGGTTCCATGTGAGGGCTTGTCTCACAATGCTGGATGTAGGCTTTCTAAGAGTGTGGCCAATCCATCTCCATTTGCGCTGGCGTATTAGCTCTTCCACTGGCTCTTGTTGTGTGCGTTGCCAGAGGTCCTCATTGGTGATGACATTTGGCCAGCGGATTCGGAGAATTGCTCGGAGACATGTATTTATAAAGGCTTGAAGCTTTTTAGAAATGGCTGCTGTTATTCGCCATGTTTCTGCTCCATACAGTAGGACAGGCTTTACTGTGGTGTTGAATATCCTGACCTTGGTATGAAGAGTCAAGTTGTTGCAGTTCCAAACTTTTTTTAGCTGTTTAAATGATGATCTTGCTTTGCCAATTCTCACTCTTACATCGGCGTCTGTCCCTCCTTGTGTGTCGATGATGCTTCCAAGGTATGTGAAGCTATCCACCTCTTCCAGATTTGTTCCTTCCAGTGTTATTGGAGTGTTGCTTGATGTGTTTATTTTAAGGACTTTGCTTTTTCCTTTATGGATGTTCAGGCCAAGGCAAGCAGAGAATTGTGCTACATTGTTGGTTTTCTCCTGCACCTGTTGCTGTGAGTGTGATAATAAGGCCAGGTCGTCCGCAAAGTCCAGGTCATCAAGTTGTTTCCATAGTGTCCACTGGATACCATTTCTCTTCTGCTCTGTAGACATTTTCATTATCCAGTCGATGGTTAGCAGAAATAAGAATGGTGAAAGCAGACACCCCTGTCTGACTCCGGTCTGTACCTCAAAAGCTGCTGTTGCTTGTTGGCCATGGACAATTCTACATGTAAGTCCTTCGTAGGAAGCCTTAATTATGTCAGTCAGTTTTTGTGGTATCCCGTAGTGTCTTAGTAACTTCCACAGGGTTGGCCTGTCAACACTATCGAAAGCCTTCTCATAGTCAATAAAGTTGATGTATAGTGGTGAGTTCCACTCCAGGGATTGTTCCAATATAATTCTCAGAGTGGCAATCTGGTCAGTGCATGATCTATCTTTTCTAAAACCTGCTTGTTGGTCTCTAAGATGGGTGTCTATTGCGTCCCTCATTCTGTTTAGCAGCACTCTGTTAAATACTTTGCTTGGTATGGATAGCAGAGTTATTCCTCTATAGTTGGAGTTTATACCTACAGCCGTCTGCTTTTATACCTACAGCCGTCTGCCTTTATACCTACAGCCGTCTGCCTTTAAACCTACAGACGTCTGCCTTTATACCTACAGCAATCTGCCTTTATACCTACATCCGTCTGCCTTGATACCTACATCCGTCTGCCTTTATACCTACAGCCGTCTGCCTTTATACCTACAGCGGTCTGCCTTTATATCTACAGCCATCTATCTCTATATCTACAGCTGTCTGCCTCTATATCTACAGCCATCTATCTCTTTATCTACAGCCATCTATCTCTATATCTACAGCCATATATCTCTATATCTACAGCCGTCTGCTTCTATAGCTACAAACACAGCCGCCTGTCCGTTTCAATAATTTCGTCGAGCATAAACTCATGCCGCCATTTGAAATAAAATATTTAGGAGAACTTTCCCTTAAAATCTTTTCCCACAATCCTTCTCGTTTCCAAGCATCGATGACAATTTGTTCTCTATACCTCACTTCCTTATCTAACAATTTCTTTTGAGGAGAAACAATGATGTTTCGGAAACAAATTTCTTCTTTTTTTTTGTCTTTCATTTTGTATCTACAATTTTCTTTTATATTTAATGCTATGTCTCTACAGAATGTCATGACATCATGCATGTACATCATTATATGATGTCATTACTTCTGATAATGTTATGATATGATGTCTCTACAAAATGTGTTGTCATGATGTGATGTCTCTACAAAATGTGATGTCATGATATGATGTCTCTACAAAATGTGATGTCATGATATGATGTCTCTACAAAATGTGATGTCATGATATGATGTCTCTACAAAATGTGATGTCATGATATGATGTCTCTACAAAATGTGATGTCATGATATGATGTCTCTACAAAATGTGATGTCATGATATGATGTCTCTAAAAAATGTGATGTCATGAAATGTTGTCTCTACAAAATGTGATGTCATGATATGATGTCTCTACAAAATGTGATGTCATGATATGATGTCTCTACAAAATGTGAGTTCATGACGAGATGTCTCTACAAAATGTGATGTCATGATATGATGTCTCTACAAAATGTGATGTCATGATATGATGTCTATACATAATGTGATGTCATGATATGATGTCTATACAAAATGTGATGTCATGATATGATGTCTATACAAAATGTGATGTCATGATATGATGTCTATACAAAATGTGATGTCATGATATGATGTCTATACAAAATGTGATGTCATGATATGATGTCTATACAAAATTAGATGTCATGATATGATGTCTCTACAAAATGTGATGTCATGATATGATGTCTATACATAATGTGATGTCATGATACGATGTCTATACAAAATTAGATGTCATGATATGATGTCTATACAAAATGTGATGTCATGATATGATGTCTATACAAGATTAGCTGGCATTATGTGATGTCTTTACAAAATGTGTTGTCATGATATGATATCTATACAAAATGTTATGTCATGATATGATGTCTATACAAAATGTGATGTCATGATATGATGTCTATACAAAATGTGATGTCATGATATGATGTCTATACAAAATGTGATGTCATGATATGATGTCTCTTCAAAATGTGATTTTATTATATGAAGTCTATACAAAATGTGATGTCATGATATGATGTCTCTACAAAATGTGATGTCATGATATGATGTCTATACAAGATTAGCTGGCATTATATGATGTCTTTACAAAATGAGTTGTCATGATATGATATCTATACAAAATGTGATGTCATGATATGATGTCTATACAAAATGTGATGTCATGATATGATGTCTATACAAAATGTGATGTCATGATATGATGTCTATACAAAATGTGATGTCATGATATGATGTCTATACAAAATGTGATGTCATGATATGATGTCTATACAAAATTAGATGTCATGATATGATGTCTCTACAAAATGTGATGTCATGATATGATGTCTATACATAATGTGATGTCATGATACGATGTCTCTACAAAATTAGATGTCATGATATGATGTCTATACAAAATGTGATGTCATGATATGATGTCTATACAAGATTAGCTGGCATTATGTGATGTCTTTACAAAATGTGTTGTCATGATATGATATCTATACAAAATGTTATGTCATGATATGATGTCTATACAAAATGTGATGTCATGATATGATGTCTATACAAAATGTGATGTCATGATATGATGTCTATACAAAATGTGATGTCATGATATGATGTCTCTTCAAAATGTGATTTTATTATATGAAGTCTATACAAAATGTGATGTCATGATATGATGTCTCTACAAAATGTGATGTCATGATATGATGTCTATACAAGATTAGCTGGCATTATATGATGTCTTTACAAAATGAGTTGTCATGATATGATATCTATACAAAATGTGATGTCATGATATGATGTCTATACAAAATGTGATGTCATGATATGATGTCTATACAAAATGTGATTTCATGATATGATGTCTCTACAAAATGTGATGTCATGATGTCGTATCTCTACAAAATGTGATTTTATTATATGAAGTCTATACAAAATGTGATGTCATGATATGATGTCTCTACAAAATGTGATGTCATGATATGATGTCTATATACAAAATGTGATGTCATGATATGATGTCTATACAAAATGTGATGTCATGATATGATGTCTCTAAAAAATGTGATGTCATGATATGATGTCTATACAAAATGTGATGTCATGATATGATGTCTCTACAAAATGTGAAGTCATGATATGATGTCTATACAAAATGTGATGTCATGATATGATGTCTCTACAAAATATGATGTCATGATATGATGTCTCTACAAAATGTGATGTCATGATATGATGTCTCTACAAAATGTGATGTCATGATATGATGTCTCTACAAAATGTGATGTCATGATATGAGATCTATACAAAATGTGATGTCATGATATGATGTCTCTACAAAATGTGATGTCATGATGTCGTGTCTCACAAAATGTGATGTCATGATATGATGTCTCTACAAAATGTGATGTCATGATATGATGTCTCTACAAAATGTGATGTCATGATATGATGTCTATACAAAATGTGATGTCATGATATGATGTTTATACAAATGTGATGTCATGATATGATGTCTATACAAAATGTGATGTCATGATTTGATGTCTCTACAAAATGTGATGTCATGATATGATGTCTATACAAAATGTTATGTCATGATATGATGTCTATACAAAATGTTATATCATGATATGATGTCTATTCAAAATTTGATGTCATGATATGATGTCTCTACAAAATGTGATGTCATGATATGATGTCTATACAAAATGTGATGTCATGATATGATGTCTCTACAAAATGTGATGTCATGATTTGATGTCTCTACAAAATGTAATTTCATGATATGATGTCTACTCAAAATGTGATGTCATGATATGATGTCTCTACAAAATCTGATGTCATGATATGATGTCTATACAAAATGTGATGTCATGATATGATGTCTCTACAAAATGTGATGTCATGATGTCGTATCTCTACTAAATGTGATGTCATGATATGATGTCTCTACAAAATGTGATGTCATGATATGATGTCTATACAAAATGTGATCTCATGATATGATGTCTATACAAAATGTGATGTCATGATATGATGTCTATACAAAATGTGATGTCATGATATGATGTCTATACAAAATGTGATGTCATGATATGATGTCTATACAAAATGTGATGTCATGATATGATGTCTATACAAAATGTGATGTCATGATATGATGTCTATACAAAATGTGATGTCATGATATGATGTCTATACAAAATGTGATCTCATGATATGATGTCTATACAAAATGTGATGTCATGATATGATGTCTATACCAAATGTGATGTCATGATATGATGTCTATACATAATGTGATGTCATGATATGATGTCTCCACAAAATATGATGTCATGATGTCGTGTCTCTACAAAATGTGATGTCATGATTTGTCTCTACAAAATGTGATGTCATGATATGATGTCTCTACAACATGTGATGTCATGATATGATGTCTCTACAAAATGTGTTGTCACGATGTCGTGTCTCTACAAAATGTGATGTCATGGTGTCGTGTCTCTACAAAATGTGATGTCATGATATGATGTCTATACAAAATGTGATGTCAAGATATGATGTCTCTACAAAATGTGATGTCATGATATGATGTCTATACAAAATGAGATGTCATGATATGATGTCTTTACAAAATGTGATGTCATGATATGATGTCTTTACAAAATGTGATGTCATGATATGATGTCTCTACAAAATGTGATGTCATGATATGATGTCTCTACAAAATGTGATGTCATGATATGATGTCTCTACAAAATGTGATGTCATGATATGATGTCTCTACAAAATGTGATGTCATGATATGATGTCTCTACAAAATGTGATGTCATGATATGATGTCTCTACAAAATGTGATGTCATGATATGATGTCTCTACAAAATGTGATGTCATGATATGATGTCTCTACAAAATGTGATGTCATGATATGATGTCTCTACAAAATATGATGCCATGATGTGATGTCTCTACAAAATGTGATGTCATGATATGATGTCTCTACAAAATGTGATGTCATGATATGATGTCTCTACAAAATGTGATGTCATGATATGATGTCTCTACAAAATGTGATGACATGATATTAATTCTCTACAAAACGTGATGTCATGATGTGATGTCTCTACAAAATCTGATGTCATGATATGATGTCTCTAAAAAATGTGATGTCATGATATGATGTCTATACAAAATGTGATGTTATGATATGTCTCTACAAAATGTGATCTCATGATATGTCTCTACAAAATGTGATGTCCTGATGTGATGTCTCTACAAAATGTGATGTCATGATATGATGTCTCATATAAAATTTGATGTCATGATGTGATGTCTCTACAAAATGTGATGTTATGATATGATTACTCTACAAAATGTTATGTCATGATATGATTACTCTACAAAATGTGATGTCATGATATGATGTCTCTACAAATTGTGATGTCATGTCTTTACATCATTATATGATGTCATAACGCCTCATAATGTCATGATTTAATGTCTCCACATAATTGCATGATGCCATTACTCTACAATGTATTCAGGGAATTATCATGAATAAAAGTCAAAGTCCACCTAATAATTTTGACTTTTTTTCATGACAATTCCATACTTTATTTTCTGTACACTTTACACTTAATTTTTTCCTAACCACCTTTTTTTATGATGTTATGCATAGAATGTAGTGGCGCTATAAATACTGTAATATAAGGGAGCGCATAAAGCCCAGGGCACCACTATTACTTGATGCTATTTTAACTCTACCGAAGGGGCGTCGGAATTAGGGGGTTATTGGGTTCAATTCGAGGCACTAGTTTAATACATTTTTTTTTCCAATTATGGCGTGTTACTCGTTACTCTCGATTTGCGCTAAGCTTCTCCAGCATACGGCTGTTAATAAAATACTGGGGGTAGGTATGGGGGGGGGGTAGGTGGCGAGAGTGTCCTGGCAATAGAGCTCTGATGTGTGTGTGTGTGGGGGGGCGGTTGGGGGTAATCAAATGTTGTTTATCTCACATAGAACTGGAGTAGAGGAATTAGGGAAACTTATGTCAGCCTGGCAACAGTTTACAACGTATCTTTTGTGTTGTTGTATTAGCGTTGCCACTTGAATCCACAGCTTTAAACATAGAAAACCCAGTGCGATAAAAATCAGCCTGCTAGCTACCACATGTTCGGAAAATAGTTACAGCGACCACTGAAATGTCCGATTACTAAGTCAACTAGTGACACGACGTACTCCGTCAAGTAGTGACATGACCTACTAAGTCAACTAGTGACAGGAACTACTCAGTCAAACTAGTGACATGACCTACTAAGTCAACTAGTGACATGACCTACTAAGTCACCTAGTGACATGACCTACTCAGTCAAGTAGTGACATGACCTACTAAGTCAACTAGTGACATGACCTACTAAGTCAACTAGTGACATGACCTACTAAGTCTACTAGTGACGTGACCTAGTAAGTCTACTAGTGACACGACCTACTCAGTCAAGTAGTTACATGACCTACTAAGTCTACTAGTGACATGACCTAGTAAGTCTACTAGTGACATGACCTACTAAGTCTACTAGTGACATGACCTAGTAAGTCTACTAGTGACACGACCTACTCAGTCAAGTAGTGACATGACCTACTAAGTCTACTAGTGATATGAGATGACCTATTAAGTCTTAAGTCAACTAGTGACACGACCTACTATGTCAACTAGTGACACGACCTTCTAAGTCAAAATAATGAAATGACCTACTTAGTGAACTGGTATGATAACCTACTAATTCAACTTATCCCGTGACTTACTAAATTAAATCGGCTGACCAGTTCCATGACTTATGATTGGGACCTTAAGTTTTGCTACATCCGTGTATGATATGAGTGATCAGCCTGTCACTACATGATTATATTAATATATTCTAAATATTTGTGTTTAGCTTGGTGAACAGCTGAGTGCAGTCAGGTTTCATTATATAATTAAATGATTCACATACAGACAAGGCAAGGGGTGTTCATTGTTTCACCTGAAACGATTTCAATACAATAACACAAACATAAAGATCGTTTAAAATTTATTCACTAAATGAATGTCCTTTATTTCTGAAACATAATTTAATTTCTCTTAAATAGATGAATAGGTAGAATTGAGGGGTAAAATGTATCAGGCAGAGTTGATTAGAGGTGGATATTTTGAGTAAGTTTGGTGGATAACGACTGTTGTAGTTGGACAATTTAGTTGGATTGGTGGATTAGGATATGTGGATGTGGATATTTTGAGTAGGGTTGGTGGATCACGACGAATGATATTTTCAGTTTGTTCCAACTAACATATGACACTAACATACGCCACTAACATATGACACTAACATATGTCACTAACATAATATGACACTAACATATGCCACTAACATATGCCACTAACATATGCCACTAACAAATGCCACTAACGTATGCCACTAACATATTCCACTAACATATGCCATTAACATATGCCACTTACATACGCCAATCACTAACATATGCCACTAACATATGCCACTAACATATGCCACTAGCATATGACAATAACATACGCCACTAACATATGCCACTAACATATGCCACTAACAAATGCCACTAACGTATGCCACTAACATATTCCACTAACATACGCCACTAACATATGCCACTAGCATATGACAATAACAAACGCCACTAACATATGGCACTAACATACGCCACTAACATATGTTACTAGCATATGACACTAATATATGCCACTAACAAACGACACTAACATATGCAACTAACATAAGCCACCACGATACGCCACTAACATACGCCACTAACATACGCCACTAACATACGCCACTAACATTTGAATGATCCACACCAAATTTCCATACACCACTCCAACACAACACTCCTATACCACACTCCAATACCACACTCCAATACCACACTCCTATACCACACTCTAATACCACAGTCCTATACCACACTCTAATACCACACTCCAATACCACACTCTAACACCACACTCCAATACCACACTCCAATACCACACTCCAATACCACACTCCAATACAACACTCCAATACCACACTCCAATACCACACTCCAATACCACACTCCAATACCACACTCCAATACCACACTCCAATACCACACTCCAATACCACACTCCAATACCACACTCCAATACCACACTCCAATACCACACTCCAATACCACACTCCAATACCACACTCCAATACCACACTCCTATACCCCACTCCTATACCCCACTCCTATACCCCACTCCTATACCCCACTCCTATACCCCACTCCTATACCCCACTCCTATACCACACTCCTATACCCCACTCCTATACCCCACTCCTATACCCCACTCCTATACCCCACTCCTATACCACACTCCTATACCCCACTCTTATACCCCACTCCTATACCCCACTCCTATACCAGACTCCTATACCCCACTCCTATACCACACTCCTATACCACACTCATATACCCCACTCCAATACCCCACTCCTATACCCCACTCCAATACCACACTCCAATACCACACTCCAATACCACACTCCAATACCACACTCCAATACCATACTCCAATACCACACTCCTATACCACACTCCAATACCACACTCCAATACCATACTCCAATACCACACTCCAATACCACACTCCAATACCACACTCCAATACCACACTCCAATACCACACTCCAATACCACACTCCAATACCACACTCCAATACCACACTCCAATACCACACTCCAATACCACACTCCAATACCACACTCCAATACCACACTCCAATACCACACTCCTATACCACACTCCAATACCACACTCCAATACCACACTCCAATACCACACTCCAATACCACACTCCAATACCACACTCCAATACCACACTCCAATACCACACTCCAATACCACACTCCAATACCACACTCCAATACCACACTCCAATACCACACTCCAATACCACACTCCAATTTCACACTCCAATTTCACACTCCTATACCCCCCAATACCACACTCCTATACCCCCCAATACCACACTCCTATACCCCCCAATACCCCACTCCAATACCACAATCCCATAATACTTAAATCCTATACCCCACTCCTATCGCCAGCTTTAATGGCCGTCTGAAGTAACGGAATTTTCAGATTTCTCTTCCCCTGTTTTTAATGAACATAACGGTCAACGGATCTCAAATCGTGGCTAACTTTAAATACTAAATTCACTCCAATACACCAGGTCTAGTCTCTTAATGTCACTACCTTTAGATCTAAATTGACTCTAGTCTTTTATTGTCACTACCTCGTAAGCCCAGTCTTATTTTCTGGTATTGATGCTTGTTTCTTAATTGAAACTGTGACTTGAAACTGTTTCATCAATATATTCACAGTTATGTCGTTACAATTAAATACACCTACATTTAAAGTCATAGAAACTACAACAGTATAATTATTTTCAATTCTTAAAGTACTTGCAGTATTGACTAAATAAAGCAATTTCTTATTTAAATAGGTATCCTCGTAGCAGTTTTTTTTTACTTTGTCAAATGCAATAACACAATTGTTTTATTAAGTTACGAGTAACAAAGCCCGTCCAAGGACGTTCCGCCACCGTTCGGTGGCATGTTGTTGTAACTCCAACCCCCCCCCCTTCCCAACAGCCGTCTCGATCGGCATACATGTGCATCACGTCAAAAATACTATTCATTATAGTTAAAATAAATAACTCGTAAAAACAGAGCTTTTGACGATAAATCCCAACGCGCATAACTCAAAATAAAGTCTTGGAAAAAATACTGCACCAAAAATAACTCGTTTTGAACGTCCGCGTAAACGTGTTCAATTTGATTGGCTGTAGGAGTCATATGTGTTTGAGGGACCAATCGCTATAGATGACCGGAGAGAACGGACAGAAAATTGCCTTTTATTATATAGGATGTTTTGTGTTGTATTGCCAAGTTAGAATTACTACTATGCTCTTTTTCATCTACCGTGAAGCATTGAAATTAAATTTACATTTTATATCACACATTATCAGAAGAAAAAAAGTTATATATTTAGACAGTACCTAACAAAAATACAGGACAGAAGAAGAAGAAGAAGAAGGAAGTTTTAAAAATCACCACTGGAAAAATGATTCAACAGTTACTTAAAATTGTGAAAATTGTTAAACGTTCCGAATCTTTCAATTAATTTTTTTTTAAATAAAGATCCTATCTGGGGTACTTCCTCCATATAGAAATCCAGAACCGCTGTATCTGAAACCCCGTCGTGACTAGTGCAGTTGAAGTTTTCAGAGACAGGACATAAGGTGTGTTTATTTAAATTGTACAGGTGTTCTCGCTAAACGTTTTGAGAACCGCTAGTCCATTGCACGCCGTTGTTTTCTCCTCTCTCCCATTATGCACTCATTAACCCCACCGCTACCGTGTGTTTTAAATATGTCATGTCTTTATATAGAGGGGTGTACCAGATTTCGGCTCCGGCTCCGGAAAATCCGGAATCTGGCCAATTTTACAAATCCGGCGCCGGAAGAATTTTACTTCATAATTCCGGCAAAATTCGGCTGGCCGGTTTTGCGATAATCGGCCATTTTTAAAAATCTGGCTCCAGCTTCGGCTCCGTCCGGATTTTACTTCATAAATACGGCCGAATCCGGCTCCGGCTGGGTTTCAAAAATTTGAATAAGGTACACCCCTTATTATATCTCGCTACGGTCTTTGCGCCATACTTCACAACGACAATTATCTACTGCTCAGTGCGCGCATGTCTGTTAAGATCTCATAAAATACACACTTCCTGGAGATTGTTGAACCCTGTTTAATTAAAACGCTCAAACCAAAATTCAATGAGACCCAAGCAGAAAGGCGTTGCCTGGTCCGTAAATCTGTCCCGTACAATCATCACCTCTAGAACGGTCCTTAGATCTCCTGCACCCCCCCCTAGCAGCCCGTCTAGCGATCAGGCCATAATGATGAGGCAGGTACTCGAGACGAAATATCTCTACAACCACGTGGTCCTAGTTGTGGAAACTTTCCTGGCAATAACCTCTAAACACATGGTTGGGAGGATCTGAACCGGAAGTATTCTTTCCGTCAATCCGTCTTACCCACCTCCCCGGGGATCGTCGTCCCATCCCCCCCCACCCCCACCAACATTGATGTGTCTCAGGCATAAAGTAGATAAAACATCCACATTGTCTATACACATTTAGTGGAAAACAAGATACAAGAGGAAGGATCATTTTATAATTTACAGACAGACTATTTTACAAGTTACAGACAGACTATTTTACAAGTTACAGACAGACTATTTTACAAGTTACAGACAGACTATTTTACAAGTTACAGACAGACTATTTTACAAGTTACAGACAGACTATTTTACAAGTTACAGACAGACTATTTTACAAGTTACAGACAGACAATTGGATCTACCAATCTAAACGTGATTAAACTTTTCACAAATAATTCAAACGTCATTATTCTATTGACAATCTATCTGGTGATCTTAACTCACATTATAGATATGAAACATACAAACCATATACATTAAGTAAAACATATAAACCATACGCATGAAACATATAAACCATATAAACCATATACATGAGACGAAACATATAAACCATATACCTGAGACGAAACATATAAAACCATATACATTAGATGAAACATATAAACCATATACATCAGGTGAAACATATAAAACATATACATCAGGTGAAACATATAAACCATATACATCAGGTGAAACATGTAAGCCATATACATCAGGTGAAACATATAAACCATATACATCAGGTGAAAAAGATGAACCAAATAAACCTTACATATCTTCACTTGATGCATGGATGACCCCATACAGAAGACATAACTGCACTCTACCTTCAATACGTTAAGACAAAGCTTGGGTCGATCATGCAATAAATTTTTTAATTTAACATGCGACAAGACATACCTTGGTCTTAGCGGTACAAACAATTATTCATTTAACATTATACTACAAGGTCTAAGTAGTTGAATTACTATTAGAAACAAACTTTCCCTGGGCCCAAAACATAAAAGATAAAGATAAAAATTTCAAACCTATTGTATATGAATGTTTTAACTTGAATGAATTGATAATTATATGTTTCTTACTATTTTTTATGTAACACGCAGTTATCCCAGTTGCATGCTGGTGCACAGTGCATTATAAATTATCAATTTTTTTTTAAAATCGTTTTTATTGTTTATAAATTTAAAGTTTAGCATTGATAGAGAAGTTAAACTTGATCTTGTCATTAAAGTTCCATCTTGTCTGGTTACAAAACTTGTATTCTATATGGTTACAACAGTTACGTTTTAGAGGCTACATGAGTTACATATTGTTTGGTTTCGAAACTTAAATTTTGTATGATTACAAAAAGTAGCATTATTAGACGCTTAAAAACCTTCCGTATTTTTACAACCACATGTTCATTAATGATTTCCTGAGCCAGTACCGTGGAATAAAAAAAAGAGAAAGTGACGTCACTTACGCACCTCCCACCCCCATTCACCCATCCCCCCTCCCCCACTACCCCTCACGTTCTGGCTAACAAGCCAAGGTGAGAATGGTCCAAGGTTATCCGCCGATATACAAATCTGATTCTGGTCGTGGGACAAACACCTTTGAAATCCCAGAAAATATTTGGTTGAAATATTCTAAAATATCAGTCAAAGACTCGGTTATAAGATCTTTACTAATTCTTTGTCATTATATTTCCTAAAGACCTAACTAGACATGGACCTTAGATGCCTATAGCTAATCTTTGCCATTCGGTCCTCACAATAAAAATAATAATAATAAATTGATAATTTATATAGCGCTGTACCCCAGTAAGGAACAATCTTAGTGAAACCTTGGATATCCTATTTCTACAATTCTAGCTAAACCTAGGCCATTCTATTTCTACAATTCTAGCTAAACCTAGGCCATTCTATTTCTACAATTCTAGCTAAACCTAGGCCATTCTATTTCTACAATTCTAGCTAAACCTAGGCCATTCTGTTTCTACAATTCTAGCTAAACCTAGGCCATTCTGTTTCTACAATTCTAGCTAAACCTTGGCCATTCTATTTTTTACAATTCTAGCTAAACCTAGGCCATTCTATTTCTACAATTCTAGCTAAAACTAGGCCATTCTATTTCTACAATTCTGGTTAAACCTAGGCCATTCTATTTCTACAATTCTAGCTAAACCTTGGCCATTCTATTTCTACAATTCTAGCTAAACCTTGGCCATTCTATTTTTTACAATTCTAGCTAAACCTAGGCCATTCTATTTCTACAATTCTAGCTAAAACTAGGCCATTCTATTTCTACAATTCTGGTTAAACCTAGGCCATTCTATTTCTACAATTCTGGCTAAACCTAGGCCATTCTATTTCTACAATTCTGGCTAAACCTTGGCCATTCTATTTCTACAATACTAGATAAAACTAGGCCATTCTATTTCTACAATTCTGGCTAAACCTAGGTTATTCTGTTTCTACAATTCTAGCTAAACCTAGGCCATTCTGTTTCTACAATTCTAGCTAAACCTTGGCCATTCTATTTTTTACAATTCTAGCTAAACCTAGGCCATTCTATTTCTACAATTCTAGCTAAAACTAGGCCATTCTATTTCTACAATTCTGGTTAAACCTAGGCCATTCTATTTCTACAATTCTGGCTAAACCTAGGCCATTCTATTTCTACAATTCTGGCTAAACCTTGGCCATTCTATTTCTACAATACTAGATAAAACTAGGCAATTCTATTTCTACAATTCTGGCTAAACCTAGGTTATTCTGTTTCTACAATTCTAGCTAAACCTAGGCCCTTCTATTTCTACAATTCTAGATAAAACTTGGCCATTTTATCTCTATAACTCTAGTTACACCTTGGCCATTGTATCTCTACAATTCTAGCTAAACCTAGGCCCTTCTATTTCTATAATTCTAGATAAACCTTGGCCATTTTATCTCTATAATTCTAGTTAAACCTTGGCCATTCTATCTCTACAATTCTAGCTAAATCTTGACCATTCTATTTCTATTCTATAAAGCACGTGTAGATTAAACCCTTACATATTTGTTTTCGATTTCAATCTTTCCCACCTAGCCGGAGACACTCTATATCTGCAGAAAGCTGTTACTCATTATTAAAAGAACAAGGCTTAGTCCCTACATGTCCGGTGCCAAGAGTCTGCAAGTTGTGGCCCGTGGACTATTCCGGCCCCGAAATCTATATTTTGAGGCTAAATTCTTACAGCAAATATTAACATTAATTCTCCCCGCGCATTAGGCAATTAATAAATGAATTAAAATGTTAAATCCGTCCGAAAATTCGGTTTGACTTTAGAATGTATAAATACCAGTTGAAGGTGGTTAGGAGAAAGAAGAGTCAGGGAGAGAATTGTGTGAGAGAGAATGGTGAAGAAGATCCTCCTCCATTCTAGCAACTTTATTTGTAATTGCGTTTTTATTTTCACGTCCGTATACACGGGCTGTTACCCAAGTCAATGCGTCCATTTGAACCTGAAGTTTCTGATTATCTCTGTCACGACTGTCCATCTTCTGTATAAAGTTCTAGTAAAAAAACAGGGGGGGGGGTAGGGAATCTAATATTTAGACAGGTTCAAGCCAATTAAAATAATCAAATAATTATGTACGCTTCAAGCGCAGTAAAATTATGTGAAGTCTGATCGGCTGAAGCGAGAACTAACTTGTTCAAGAAACGTAAATATTTGGGTTGGTCATTTTTGCTGCTTGTTTTCCAGAAATATTCATGAAAGTATTTTTTTAAAATATGTACTTTTGCGCCCTTAATCCATATATTTTTGATGACTTCTTATCAAACATCTGGGTGAACTATTTTGTAAGCTATTCATCACCGCCAAAACTATTGCACATTTAATTATATTAAAAGCTGGTCCACCGTTATATGGGAGTCTTACAGCAGACATTCACACCCTGTACCTCCCACACACCCACACACCCACCTCCCACACACTCACACACCCACCCACACACACACACAGACACACCCCACCCCTCCCCCATTACAATCGAACTCTCTAACTCCATTTACAGTTGGGACCCAAAACGGTTACACAATTTGTAATTGCTTTTCTTTTGTTCAAACTGCTACCCACCACCACCCCCACCCCCACGACATGCTTTCCCCACAGAGTAGAACAACCACCGACAGGTTATGGCCGGCGTGTTTCAACACTCTCGCTGGGGCCACTTCTGCCCTTGTACGAGGATAGATACTAAACGTTCTAGAAAAAGTAGAATCGTGTAGAGCCGGAAAGAAACGGAAAGTAACGCATTATAAAAGCCTTCCCGCAATAAGTACACAGTTAATCTCTACCGTGTACAGCAGTTCTTCTTAAAGTGGTGGTCCGCGGACAGGTGGTGGTCCGTGGGCCAACCGCCACCGGTCCACAGGGTTCTCGATCAAGGAACGACTATTCTAATTATAATCAATAAGCACATATTTTGAAAAAAATAACTTTAAAAAATATTACAATTTGGTACTACGTTGGTACTTGGAAAATAGCGCACCGGTAGCTGATGCAATGGAAAAATTCCTGCCGGTCCGCCATACTAAAATCTTAGAGAAGTATTCATGTAAAGTGTGTAGAGGGCATAAGGAAAACTAATTCTGTGAACCTATATATATATATTAGGGCTGCGGAAATTCACCATTAATCGTTACGAAAATTTAACCTTTAAATTTTTTAAAATGATTAATCGACCCACCAATTACAAATGCACTGGAAGTCAAAAAGTAAAATAGTCCGGCCGATAAATATAAACTAATTTCAGGACGATTACACGAATATTTTGTTTTTAAACTAAAACTAAAATGCTATCTCACTTTGGTGAGACCTGTACTAGAATATGCATCTTCTGTATGGGACCCATCCACCAAAGAAAACATTGATAAACTAATACAAATCCAAAAAAGAGCTGCCAGATTCATTATTGGAGAATATTAAAAACTGACTAGAATAACACCATTAGTTAAATCATTAAACCTTGAAACACTAGAGGATAGAAGAACCAAGAGTAAAGTAGTAATCATACATAAAGCAATTAATTCTAATTTAGAAATACAACACAAAGATAACTTAATACAACCCTCAGATAGACATAAGGATAAAATCACCTTTCTTATTCCGTATGCAAGAACAAACTCATACAAATTTTCCGTTCTTCCCGTCCGGAATTAGGGCGTGGAATGGGTTGCCGGAAGAAACCAGGAAAGCCAACACTTTATCAACATTTAAAACTCTAATAAGAATGCAGGACTAAACACAAACCATAGATAAGCGTAGGATGCGATAATCGTCTGTATAGAAGGAGCGTCTGAAACAGATAAGATAAACTATTGACTGACGTGAATGTTCACAAATGTTGATAAGGTTATTGTGTCCATTGAGAGAAATCGTTTGCCTACCATGCAATGCTCCCTATAAGTCTAAGCTTCGTTGATCCGTGTGCAAAGTTTAAAAAAAACTCGTATGCAAATTTTCACAAAGTCCATTTTAAAAAATAATTAATTAAAAAATTTGCTGCGCGGTGATTCTAAACTCCTGCCTGGCGTCGGTCAAATATCAGCGCAGCCGCGCTGCTTAAAGGGAACATTGCTACCATGGTTCTAACGCATCAGTTCGATATCACCTGCAAACCAAACATCATTTACAGCATCGGAAACTTCAGCTGAGACAATCGAAAGCTAAGTGAACGATTGATATATATTGACAATATATATATATTAGGGCTGCGGAAATTAAGGATTAATTTCTCGATTAATCGTTAATAAATTTTGAAACTAAATATATATATATATATATACATACATACATATATATATATATATATATATATATATATATATATATTATATATATATACATATATATATATATATATATATATTAATAATATTAACATATATGGCACCATTTAGAATGTGTATCAATGTTAAATGTAATTTCCCATGAACTTTCTCTCCCTTTCTAGAATCAGAGACCTAATTTACGGGGAAAGGGGGAGAGAGTAAAATATCCCTGTATTTCTTCAACCAGCAAATGCCCGTCACATCGCCAAGCGCCATGAGAGAGACGGGCGCCCGCCCAGGTAGTGGGCCAGCGACTACTGTGATGTATCAGTTTGTCTACACTAAAATTGATTTCTCGTTTTGTGATCAATTAAATTTTAAAATCGTATTAACCCCAAGAACTGTGACGCCAGCCTGTGTGTGTGTGTCTATGTGTGTGTGTGTGTGAGTGTCTATTTGTATGTGTGTATGTGTCTTTGTTCAAGTGTAGATACGAGAATAAAGTTAAATTGAAAAGTATATTTTCATAGGTCAGGTTGACCTAGAGTGAATGCATCCCCCTGTAATATTTAAATACTATGTCCTTATTGTAAGGGGCAAACTATGGCACTGATTGTAATAGGAAGCTAGGGCACTGGTTGTAAGGGGAAACTATGTCACTGATTGAAATAGGAAGCTAGAGCACTGGTTGTAAGGGGAAACTATGTCACTGATTGTAATAGGAAGCTAGGGCACTGGTTGTAAGGGGAAACTATGTCACTGATTGTAATAGGAAGCTAGGGTCACTGATTGTAAGGGGAAACTATGTCACTGATTGTAATAGGAAGCTATGGGCACTGATTGTAAGGGGAAACTATGTCACTGATTGTAATAGGAAGCTATGGGCACTGATTGTAAAGGGAAACTATGTCACTGATTGTAATAGGAAGCTAGGGCACTGATTGTAAGGGGAAACTATGTCACTGATTGTAATAGGAAGCTATGGGCACTGATTGTAAGGGGAAACTATGTCACTGATTGTAATAGGAAGCTATGGCACTGATTGTAAGGGGAAACTATGTCACTGATTGTAATAGGAAGCTATGGCACTGATTGTAATAGGGAAGCTATGTCACTGATTGTAATAGGAAGCTATGGCACTGATTGTAAAGGGAAGCTATGTCACTGATTGTAATAGGAAGCTATGCACTGATTGTAATAGGAAGCTATGCCACTGATTGTAATAGGAAGCTATGGGCACTGATTGTAATAGGGAAACTATGTCACTGATTGTAATAGGAAGCTATGTCACTGATTGTAATAGGAAGCTATGCACTGATTGTAATAGGGAAAGCTATGTCACTGATTGTAATAGGAAGCTATGGCACTGATTGTAATAGGAAACTATGTCACTGATTGTAATAGGAAGCTATGCACTGATTGTAATAGGAAGCTATGCACTGATTGTAATAGGAAGCTATGCCACTGATTGTAATAGGAAGCTATGTCACTGATTGTAATAGGAAGCTATGCACTGATTGTAATAGGAAGCTATGTCACTGATTGTAATAGGAAGCTATGCACTGATTGTAATAGGAAGCTATGTCACTGATTGTAATAGGAAGCTATGCCACTGATTGTAATAGGAAGCTATGCACTGATTGTAATAGGAAGCTATGTCACTGATTGTAATAGGAAGCTATGCACTGATTGTAATAGGAAGCTATGTCACTGATTGTAATAGGAAGCTATGCACTGATTGTAATAGGAAGCTATGCACTGATTGTAATAGGAAGCTATGGCACTGATTGTAATAGGAAGCTATGTCACTGATTGTAATAGGAAGCTATGTCACTGATTGTAATAGGAAGCTATGCCACTGATTGTAATAGGAAGCTATGCACTGATTGTAATAGGAAGCTATGTCACTGATTGTAATAGGAAGCTATGCCACTGATTGTAATAGGAAGCTATGGCACTGATTGTAATAGGAAGCTATGCCACTGATTGTAATAGGAAGCTATGCACTGATTGTAATAGGAAGCTATGTCACTGATTGTAATAGGAAGCTATGTCACTGATTGTAATAGGAAGCTATGTCACTGATTGTAATAGGAAGCTATGCCACTGATTGTAATAGGAAGCTATGCCACTGATTGTAATAGGAAGCTATGTCACTGATTGTAATAGGAAGCTATGTCACTGATTGTAAAGGGAAGCTATGTCACTGATTGTAATAGGAAGCTATGCACTGATTGTAATAGGAAGCTATGTCACTGATTGTAAGGGAAGCTATGTCACTGATTGTAATAGGAAGCTATGCCACTGATTGTAATAGGAAGCTATGTCACTGATTGTAATAGGAAAGCTATGTCACTGATTGTAATAGGAAGCTATGTCACTGATTGTAATGGGAAGCTATGTCACTGATTGTAATAGGAAGCTATGACACTGATTGTAATAGGAAGCTATGTCACTGATTGTAATAGGAAGCTATGCACTGATTGTAATAGGAAGCTATGTCACTGATTGTAAGAGGAAGCTATGTCACTGATTGTAAGGGAAGCTATGTCACTGATTGTAATAGGAAGCTATGTCACTGATTGTAAGGGGAAACTATGTCACTGATTGTAATAGGAAGCTATGGGCACTGATTGTAAGGGGAAACTATGTCACTGATTGTAATAGGAAGCTAGGGCACTGGTTGTAAGGGGAAACTATGTCACTGATTGTAATAGGAAGCTATGGCACTGATTGTAAGGGGAAACTATGTCACTGATTGTAATAGGAAGCTAGCACTGTTGTAAGGGGAAACTATGTCACTGATTGTAATAGGAAGCTATGCACTGATTGTAAGGGGAAGCTATGTCACTGATTGTAAGGGGAAACTATGCCACTGATTGTAATAGGAAGCTAGGGCACTGATTGTAAGGGGAAGCTATGTCACTGATTGTAAGGGGAAACTATGCACTGATTGTAATAGGAAGCTTTGTCACTGATTGTAAGGGGAAACTATGTCCTTGATTGTAATAGGAAGCTATACAACTGATTGTAATAGGAAGCTATGTCACTGATTGTAAGGCGAGACTATGTCACTGATTGTAATAGGAAGCTATGCCACTTATTGTAATAGGAAGCTATGTCACTGATTGTAAGGGGAAACTATGTCACTGATTGTAAGAGGAAGCTATATCACTGATTGTAAGGGAAGCTATGTCACTGGATGTAATAGGAAGCTATGAAACAGATTGTAATAGCAAGCTATGTAACTGATTGTAAGGGGAAACTATGACACTGACTGTAAGGGGAAACTATGGCACTGATTGTATTGGGAAGCTATATCACTGATTGTAATAGGAAGCTTTATCACTGATTGTAATAGGAAGCTATGTCATTGATTGTAAATGGAAGCTATGAAACAGATTGTAATAGGAAGCTATGTAAATGATTGTAAGGGGAAACTATGCCACTGATTGTAATAACAAGCTATGTCACTGAATGTAAGGGGAAACTATGTCACTGATTGTAATATGAAGTTATATCACTGATTGTAAAGGAATCTATGTAATTGATTGTAATAGGAAGCTATGAAACAGAATGTAATAGCAAGCTATGTCACTGATTGTAAGGGGAAACTATGCCACTGATTGTAATAGGAAGCTATGTCACTGATTGTAAGGGGAAACTATGTCACTGATTGTAATACGAAGCTATGTCACTGATTGTAATAGGAAGCTATGGCACTGATTGTAATAGGAAGCTATGGTACTGATTGTAACAGGTAGCTTTGGCACTGATTGTAATAGGACGCTATGCCACTGATTGTAATAAGAAGCTATGCCACTGATTGTAATTGGAAGCTAGGGCACGGATTGTAATAGGAAGCTATGACACTGATTGTAATACTTAGATATGGCAATGATTGTAATAGGAAGCTATGTCACTGATTGTAATAGGAAGCTATGTCACTGATTGTAAGGGGAAACTATGTCACTGATTGTAATAGGAAGCTATGTCACTGATTTTAATAGGAAGCTTTGGCACTGATTGTAATAGGAAGCTATGGTACTGATTGTAATAGGTAGCTTTGGCACTGATTGTAATAGGACGCTATGCCACTGATTGTAATAAGAAGCTATGCCACTGATTGTAATAGGAAGCTAGGGCACGGATTGTAATAGGAAGCTATGACACTGATTGTAATACTTAGATATGGCAATGATTGTAATAGGAAGCTATGTCACTGATTGTAATAGGAAGCTATGTCACATATTGTAATAGGAAGCTATCTATTCCACTGATTGTAAAAGGTAGCTATGGCACAGATTGTAATATAAAGCTATGTCACTGATTGTAATACGAAGCTATGTCACTGATTGTAATAGGAAGCTATTCCACTGATTGTAAAAGGTAGCAATCGCATTGATTGTAATAGGAAGCTATGCCACTGATCGTAATAAAAAGCTATGTCATTGATTGTAATAGGAAGCTATGAAACAGATTATAATAGGAAGCTATGTCACTGATTGTAAGGGGAAACTATGCCACTGATTTTAATAGGAAGCTATGTCACTGATTGTAATAGGAAGCTATACCACTCATTGTAATAGGAAACTATATCACTGATTGTATTTGGAAGCTATGCAACTGATTGTAATAGGAAACTTTGCCACTGATTGTAATAGGAAGATATTGCACTGATTGTAATAGGAAGCTATGTCACTGATTGTAATAGGAAGCTATGCTACTGATTGTAATAGGAAGCTATGGCACAGATTGTAATATAAAGCTATGTCACTGATTGTAATAGGAAGCTATGTCACTGATTGTAATAGGAAGCTATGCCACTGATTGTAATAGGAAGCTATGTCACTGATTGTAATAGTAAGCTATGTCACTGATTGTAAAAGGAAGCTATGTGACTGATTTTAATAATAAGCTATGCCACTAATTGTAATAGGAAGCTATGCCACTGATTGTAAAAGGTAGCTATGGCACTGATTGTTATAGGAAGCTATGTCACTGATTGTAATAGGAAGCTTTGTCACTGATTGTAATAGGAAGCTATGCCACTGATTGTAATAGGAAGCTATTCCACTGACTGTAATAGGAAGCTATGCCACTGATTGTAAAAGGAAGCTATGCCACTGATTGTAAAAGGTAGCTATGGCACTGATTGTTAGAAGAAGCTATGTCACTGATTGTAATAGGAAGCTATGCCACTGTTTGTAAGTGGAAACTATGGCACTGATTGTAAGGTGAAGCTATATCACTTATTGTAATAGGAAGCTATGTCACTGATTTTAATAAGAAGCTATGTCATTGATTGTAATAGGAAGCTATGAAACAGATTGTAATAGGAAGCTATGTCACTGATTGAAAGGGGAAGCTATGTCACTGATTGTAAGGGGAAGCTATGTCACTGATTGTAATAGGAAGCTATGACACTGATTGTAATAGGAAGCTATGGCACTGATTGTAATAGGAAGCTATGGCACTGATTGTAATAGAAAGCTATGGCACTGATTGTAATCGGAAGCTATGTCACTGATTGTAATAGGAAGCTATGTCATTGATTGTAATAGGAAGCTATGTCATTGATTGTAATATGAAGCTATGGCACTGATTGTAATAGGAAGCTATGGCACTGATTGTAATAGGAAGCTATGTCATTGATTGTAATAGGAAGCTATGTCATTGATTGTAATATTAAGCTATGGCACTGATTGTAATAGGAAGCTATGGCACTGATTGTAATAGAAAGCTATGTCATTGATTGTAATACGAAGCTATGGCACTGATTGTAATAGGAAGCTATGGCACTGATTGTAATAGGAAGCTATGGCACTGATTGTAAGGGGGAGACTTGTGACTTCATGTTAATTTTCTTTACTCTGTACTTTATGTGACTTGTTTGGACATTTAACTTAATGTGACTTTTTATGACTTTAGCTGACATGTTATGACTTGTGACTAAATGTGACTTAACAAATGTTGAAAGAACAGTTAGTGACTGCCCCACTTCCTACCTCGCCAACCTTTATTATTACTTTGGTCTAAAGATATGAAGGAACATTGTTTTTTAATAAAAAATTAAACCTCCGTTACAACGACATGTTGTAAGAAGGACATATCGTATTGCTGATGTATTCACTTATCTCGCAGAATAATCGACACCTGGCTTGGAGTATCATGATAATTAATGACCGCCCCTGAATAATTTTTTTTTGGGGGGTGGGTTTCCCTGACTGGTTGGCTACTATTTACACAGGAACAAACCACCACCTTCCCATAATTTTTAAAAAAAAAGAAATCTCCCGTTTGAAATTTATTTTACCGCGCCAAAGTTTCTCCACGCTCTCATCACCGCCATTGTTCCATTCCAAATTGTTTTCTTTTTTATTGTCTGATGCATTGCTGTACTGGAGAGTTTGTTTTAAATTTATTTTTTATTACATTTTATTTTTTAATTCCTGCCGTTGTTTTGGTCACGTGCTGAGACAGAGCCCAATAATGAACTTGATGGAGGGCAACACTTTGCAGTCGGGCTGGGAAAATCACACATATCAAATTCCCTTGCCTATTAATTTTGCTATGGTAAATAGAGGTATAATTTGTAAAGGGTTGTGCTAAAGGCAATTCGTAACATTGGTTTGCGTGTATCAAAAATTAACTTGTGTGTATCAAACGTTAATTTTTGTGTATAAAAGATTGGTTTGCGTGAATCAAATATTCGTTTGCGTGTATCAAAGATTGGTTTGCGTGTATCAAAGATTGGTTTGCGTGTATCAAACATTGGTTTGCGTGTATCAAACATTCGTTTTGCGTGTAACAAACATTGGTTTGCGTGTATCAAACATTAGTTTGCGTGTATCAAACATTGGTTTGCGTGTATCAAACATTGGTTTGCGTGTATCAAACATTGGTTTGCGTGTATCAAACATTGGTTTGCGTGTATTCATGACAGTGAAAACAATCCAGCTGATTGCGATCCCATATTGCATGATCTTGGCTACAGGTAAACAGATGGTTTCCAGGGATAAAGGCGGGAGATGGCGGAGGGGGAGGGGGATGCAAAGTTCCAGACAAATTTGAGCGGCGTTATGGATGACTCAAAAAGAAATAAAAATTAATGAATCGCACCGTGGCCTGGACTCCAGCAACATAATTGTTTGTGTCTTGTTTGAATAAACAAGTCGCTGTTAAATTGCCGTTAAGTAATTGAGTGTTCTTCATACACCTAAGCGTTGTGTATACTGCTAATGTAATTTTCTCATTATCTAGCCTTAAAATTCCTTGTTTTTTTTTAATCTATAAAAATTTATCTCATATTAACTTGGTAGTTTGTAAAGATTATATTTGCATGGCATTTAAAGATAACCGACTTAATTTCCATCAGAAAATTTTCAATATTTGCATTAAATATGAACAGAATGTAATTTCAAATAGCAATAATTACGAGTCATTATTTTGGGACAATTTAGAATGTGGTTGCAATGTTTGATACCGTTTAGAATGTGGTTGCAATGGATGACACAGCTTTATAACTGTGCTGATGTGTGGCTTTGTCTATGTGTGGATTTGTGGATGTGTGGACGTGTGGGGGTGTGGAAGTGTGACTCTGTGTTACTGAATGGATGTGTGGCTGTGTTTGTGTGTGGGTGTGTAGCAGTGAGGACGTGTGGATTTATTAATATGTGGCTGTGTGGAAGTGTGGCTCTGTTGCCATGTGGACGTGTTGCTGTGTAGATCTGTGGATGTCTGGCTGTGTGGAAGTGTGGCTGTGTTGATGTGTGGCTGTGTTGATGTGTGGCTGTGTTGATGTGTGGCTGTGTTGATGTGTGACTGTGTTGATGTGTGGCTGTGTTGATGTGTGGCTGTGTTGATGTGTGGCTGTGTTGATGTGTGGCTGTGTTGATGTGTTGCTGTGTTGATGTGCGGCTGTGTTGATGTGTGGCCGTGTGGCCGTGATGATGTGTGGCTGTGTTGATGTGTGTCCGTGTGGCCGTGTGGCTGTGTTGCCATGTTGATGTGTGGCTCTGTTGATGTGTGGCTGTGTTGATGTGTGTCCGTGTCGCTGTGTTGATGTGTGGCTGTGTTGATGTGTGGCCGTGTTGCTGTGCTGATGAGTGACCGTGTGGTCGTGTCGCTGTGTTGATGTGTGGCTGTGTTGACGTGTGACCGTGTGGCCATGTGGCTGTGTTGATGAGTGGCTGTGTTGGTGAGTGACCGTGTGGCCGTGTGGCTGTGTTGACGTGTGGCTGTGTTGGTGTGTGACTGTGTTGACGTGTGGATGTGTTGATGTGTGGCTGTGTTGATGTGTGGCTGCGTTGATGTGTGGCTGTGTTGATGTGTGACCGTATGTCCGTGTTGCTGTGTTGATGTGTGGCTGTATTGATGTGTGGCTGAGTTGATGTGTGGCTGTGTTGACGTGTGACCGTGGCCGTGTGGATGTGTTGATGTGTGGCTTTGTTGGTGTGTGGCCGTGTTGCTGTGCTGATGTGTGACCGTGTGGCTGTGTTGATGTGTGGCTGTGTCGACGTGTGGCAGTGTGGATGTGTGGCAGTGTGGACGTGTGGCTGTGTGGACTTATGGCAGTGTGGACGTGTGGATGTGTGGACGTGTGGCCGAGTGGATGTGTGGCCGCGTGGATGTGTGGATGTGTGGACGTGTGGCTGTGTGGACATGTGGCTGTGTTGATGTGTAACTGTGTGGACGTGTGGCTGTGTGGACGTGTAGCAGTGTGGACGTGTGGCTATGTTGATGTGTGGCTGTGTGGACGTGTGGCTGTGTGGACGTGTGGCTGTGTTGACGTGTGGCAGTGTGCACGTGTGGCTGTGTGGACGTCTGGCAGTGTGGACGTGTGGCTGTATGAACGTGTGGACGTGTGGCAGTGTGGATGTGTGGCTGTGTGGACGTGTGGCAGTGTGGACGTGTGGCAGTGTGGACGTGTGGCTGTGTGGACGTGTGGCTGTGTGGACGTGTGGCGGTGTTGATGTGTGGCTGTGTTGATGTGTGGTCATGTGGCTGTCTTGATGTGTGGCTATGTTGATGTGTGGCTGTGTTGGACGTGTGGCTGTGTGGACGTGTGGCTGTGTTGATGTGAGTCCGTGTGGCTGTGTTGATGTGTGGCCGTGTTGCTGTGCTGATGTGTGACCGTGTTGTCGTGTGGCTGTGTTGATGTGTGGCTGAGTTGATGTGTGGCTGTTTTGATGTGTGTCCGTGGCTGTGTTGATGTGTGGCTGTGTTGATGTGTGGCTGTGTTGATGTGTGGCTGTGTTGATGTGTGGCTGTGTTGATGTGTGGCTGTGTTGATGTTTGGCTGTGTTGATGTGGGGCTGTGTTGATGTGTGGCTGTGTTGCTGTGTTGATGTGTGGCTGTGTTGATGTGTGGCCGTGTGGCCGTGTTGATGTGTGGCTGTGTTGATGTGTGTCCGGGTGGCTGTGGGGCCGTGTGGCTTTGTTGATGTGTGGCTGTGTTGATGTTTGTCCGTGTGTTCGTGTGGCTGTGTTGCCGTGTTGATGTGTGGCTCTGTTGATGTGTGGCTGTGTTGATGTGTGTCCGTGTCGCTGTGTTGATTTGTGGCTGTGTTGATGTGTGGCCGTGTTGCTGTGCTGATGTGTGACCGTGTGGTCGTGTGGCTGTGTTTATGTGTGGCTGTGTTGACGTGTGACCGTGAGGCCATGTGGTTGTGTTGATGAGTGGCTGTGTTGGTGTGTGACCGTGTGGCCGTGTGGATGTGTTGACGTGTGGCTGTGTTGATGTGTGGCTGTTTTGATGTGTGTCCGTGTGGCTGTGTTGATGTAAGGCTGTGTTGATGTGTGGCTGTGTTGATGTGTGGCTGTGTTGATGTGTGGCTGTGTTGATGTGTGGCTGTGTTGATGTTTGGCTGTGTTGATGTGTGGCCGTGTGGCCGTGTTGCCGTGTTGATGTGTGGCTGTGTTGATTTGTGTCCGGGTGGCTGTGTTGATGTGTGGCCGTGTTGCTGTGCTGATGTGCGACCGTGTGGCCATGTGGCTGTGTTGATGTGTGTCCGTGTGGCCATGTGGCTGTGTTGCCGTGTTGATGTGTGGCTCTGTTGATGTGTGGCTGTGTTGATGTGCGGCTGTGTTGATGTGTGGCCGTGTTGCTGTGCTGACGTGTGACCGTGTGGCCTTGTGGCTGTGTTGATGTGTGGCTGTGTTTATGTGTCTGTGTTGATGTTTGGCTGTGTTTATGTGTTGCTGTGTTGAGGTGTGACTGTGTTGATGTGTGGCCGTGTGGCCGTGTCTCCGTGTTGATTTGTGGCTGTGTTGATGTGTGTCCGGATGGCTGTGTGGCCGTGTGGCTTTGTTGATGTGTGGCTGTGTTGATGTTTGTCCGTGTGGCCGTGTGGCTGTGTTGCCGTGTTGATGTGTGGCTCTGTTGATGTGTGTCCGTGTCGCTGTGTTGATGTGTGGCTGTGTTGATGAGTGGCCGTGTTGCTGTGCTGATGTTTGACCGTGTGGTCGTGTGGCTGTGTTGATGTGTGGCTGTGTTGACGTGTGACCGTGAGGCCATGTGGCTGTGTTGATGAGTGGCTGTGTTGGTGTGTGACCGTGTGGCCGTGTGGATGTGTTGACGTGTGGCTGTGTTGGAGTGTGACTGTGTTGACGTGTGGCTATGTTGATGTGTGGCTGTGTTGATGTGTGGCTGAGTTGATGTGTGGCTGTGTTGATGTGTGACCGTATGGCCGTGTTGCTGTGTTGATGTGTGGCTGTATTGATGTGTTGCTGAGTTGATGTGTGGCTGTGTTGATGTGTTGTCATGTGGCTGTTTTGATGTGTGGCTATGTTGATGTGTGGCTGTGTTGGACGTGTGGCTGTGTGGACGTGTGGCTGTGTTGATGTGAGTCCGTGTGGCTGTGTTGATGTGTGGCCGTGTTGCTGTGCTGATGTGTGACCGTGTGTTCGTGTGGCTGTGTTGATGTGTGGCTGAGTTGATGTGTGGCTGTTTTGATGTGTGTCCTCGTGGCTGTGTTGATGTGTGGCTGTGTTGCTGTGTGGCTGTGTTGATGTGTGGCTGTATTGATGTGTGGCTGTGTTGATGTGTGGCTGTGTTGATGTTTGGCTGTGTTGATGTGGGGCTGTGTTGATGTGTGGCTGTGTTGCTGTGTTGATGTGTGGCTGTGTTGATGTGTGGCCGTGTGGCCGTGTTGCCGTGTTGATGTGTGGCTGTGTTGATGTTTGTCCGTGTGGCCGTGTGGCTGTGTTGCCGTGTTGATGTGTGGCTCTGTTGATGTGTGGCTGTGTTGATGTGTGGCTGTGTTGATGTGTGTCCGTGTCGCTGTGTTGATGTGTGGCTGTGTTGATGTGTGGCCGTGTTGCTGTGCTGATGTGTGACCGTGTGGTCTTGTGGCTGTGTTTATGTGTGGCTGTGTTGACGTGTGACCGTGAGGCCATGTGGTTGTGTTGATGAGTGGCTGTGTTGGTGTGTGACCGTGTGGCCGTGTGGATGTGTTGACGTGTGGCTGTGTTGATGTGTGGCTGTTTTGATGTGTGGCTGTGTTGATGTGTGGCTGTGTTGATGTGTGGCTGTGTTGATGTTTGGCTGTGTTGATGTGTGGCCGTGTGGCCGTGTTGCCGTGTTGATGTGTGGCTGTGTTGATTTGTGTCCGGGTGGCTGTGTTGATGTTTGGCCGTGTTGCTGTGCTGATGTGCGACCGTGTGGCCATGTGGCTGTGTTGATGTGTGTCCGTGTGGCCATGTGGCTGTGTTGCCGTGTTGATGTGTGGCTCTGTTGATGTGTGGCTGTGTTGTTGTGTGTCCGTGTGGCTGTGTTGATGTAAGGCTGTGTTGATGTGTGGCTGTGTTGATGTGTGGCTGTGTTGATGTGTGGCTGTGTTGATGTGTGGCTGTGTTGATGTGTGGCTGTGTTGATGTTTGGCTGTGTTGATGTGTGGCCGTGTGGCCGTGTTGCCGTGTTGATGTGTGGCTGTGTTGATTTGTGTCCGGGTGGCTGTGTTGATGTGTGGCCGTGTTGCTGTGCTGATGTGCGACCGTGTGGCCATGTGGCTGTGTTGATGTGTGTCCGTGTGGCCATGTGGCTGTGTTGCCGTGTTGATGTGTGGCTCTGTTGATGTGTGGCTGTGTTGTTGTGTGTCCGTGTGGCTGTGTTGATGTGCGGCTGTGATGATGTGTGGCCGTGTTGCTGTGCTGACGTGTGACCGTGTGGACTTGTGGCTGTGTTGATGTGTGGCTGTGTTTATGTGTCTGTGTTGATGTGTGGCTGTGTTTATGTGTTGCTGTGTTGAGGTGTGACTGTGTTGATGTGTGGCCGTGTGGCCGTGTCTCCGTGTTGATGTGTGGCTGAGTTGATGTGTGTCCGGGTGGCTGTGTGGCCGTGTGGCTTTGTTCATGTGTCGCTGTGTTGATGTTTGTCCGTGTGGCCGTGTGGCTGTGTTGCCGTGTTGATGTGTGGCTCTGTTAATGTGTGTCCGTGTCGCTGTGTTGATGTGTGGCTGTGTTGATGAGTGGCCGTGTTGCTGTGCTGATGTTTGACCGTGTGGTCGTGTGGCTGTGTTGATGTGTGGTTGTGTTGACGTGTGACCGTGAGGCCATGTGGCTGTGTTGATGAGTGGCTGTGTTGGTGTGTGACCGTGTGGCCGTGTGGATTTGTTGACGTGTGGCTGTGTTGGATTGTGACTGTGTTGACGTGTGGCTATGTTGATGTGTGGCTGTGTTGATGTGTGGCTGCGTTGAAGTGTGGCTGTGTTGATGTGTGACCGTATGGCCGTGTTGCTGTGTTGATGTGTGGCTGTATTGATGTGTTGCTGAGTTGATGTGTGGCTGTGTTGATGTGTGGTCATGTTGCTGTGTTGATGTGTGGCTATGTTGATGTGTGGCTGTGTTGGACGTGTGGCTGTGTGGACGTGTGGCTGTGTTGATGTGAGTCCGTGTGGCTGTGTTGATGTGTGGCCGTGTTGCTGTGCTGATGTGTGACCGTGTGTTCGTGTGGCTTTGTTGATGTGTGGCTGAGTTGATGTGTGGCTGTTTTGATGTGTGTCCTCGTGGCTGTGTTGATGTGTGGCTGTGTTGATGTGTGGCTGTGTTGATGTGTGGCTGTATTGATGTGTGGCTGTGTTGATGTGTTGCTGTGTTGATGTTTGGCTGTGTTGATGTGGGGCTGTGTTGATGTGTAACTGTGTTGCTGTGTTGATGTGTGGCTGTGTTGATGTGTGGCCGTGTGGCCGTGTTGATGTGTTGCTGTGTTGATGTGTGTCCGGGTGGCTGTGTGGCCGTGTGGCTTTGTTGATGTGTGGCTGTGTTGATGTTTGTCCGTGTGGCCGTGTGGCTGTGTTGCCGTGTTGATGTGTGGCTCTGTTGATGTGTGGCTGTGTTGATGTGTGTCCGTGTCGCTGTGTTGATGTGTGTCTGTGTTGATGTGTGGCCGTGTTGCTGTGCTGATGTGTGAACGTGTGGTCGTGTGGCTGTGTTAATGTGTGGCTGTGTTGACGTGTGACCGTGTGGCCGTGTGGATGTGTTGACGTGTGGCTGTGTTGATGTGTGGCTGTTTTGATGTGTGTCCGTGTGGCTGTGTTGATGTAAGGCTGTGTTGATGTGTGGCTGTGTTGATGTGTGGCTGTGTTGATGTGTGGCTGTGTTGATGTGTGGCTGTGTTGATGTTTGGCTGTGTTGATGTGTGGCCGTGTGGCCGTGTTGCCGTGTTGATGTGTGGCTGTGTTGATTTGTGTCCGGGTGGCTGTGTTGATGTGTGGCCGTGTTGCTGTGCTGATGTGCGACCGTGTGGCCATGTGGCTGTGTTGATGTGTGTCCGTGTGGCCATGTGGCTGTGTTGCCGTGTTGATGTGTGGCTCTGTTGATGTGTGGCTGTGTTGTTGTGTGTCCGTGTGGCTGTGTTGATGTGCGGCTGTGTTGATGTGTGGCCGTGTTGCTGTGCTGACGTGTGACCGTGTGGCCTTGTGGCTGTGTTGATGTGTGGCTGTGTTTATGTGTCTGTGTTGATGTGTGGCTGTGTTTATGTGTTGCTGTGTTGAGGTGTGACTGTGTTGATGTGTGGCCGTGTGGCCGTGTCTCCGTGTTGATTTGTGGCTGTGTTGATGTGTGTCCGGATGGCTGTGTGGCCGTGTGGCTTTGTTGATGTGTGGCTGTGTTGATGTTTGTCCGTGTGGCCGTGTGGCTGTGTTGCCGTGTTGATGTGTGGCTCTGTTGATGTGTGTCCGTGTCGCTGTGTTGATGTGTGGCTGTGTTGATGAGTGGCCGTGTTGCTGTGCTGATGTTTGACCGTGTGGTCGTGTGGCTGTGTTGATGTGTGGCTGTGTTGACGTGTGACCGTGAGGCCATGTGGCTGTGTTGATGAGTGGCTGTGTTGGTGTGTGACCGTGTGGCCGTGTGGATGTGTTGACGTGTGGCTGTGTTGGAGTGTGACTGTGTTGACGTGTGGCTATGTTGATGTGTGGCTGTGTTGATGTGTGGCTGCGTTGATGTGTGGCTGTGTTGATGTGTGACCGTATGGCCGTGTTGCTGTGTTGATGTGTGGCTGTATTGATGTGTTGCTGAGTTGATGTGTGGCTGTGTTGATGTGTTGTCATGTGGCTGTTTTGATGTGTGGCTATGTTGATGTGTGGCTGTGTTGGACGTGTGGCTGTGTGGACGTGTGGCTGTGTTGATGTGAGTCCGTGTGGCTGTGTTGATGTGTGGCCGTGTTGCTGTGCTGATGTGTGACCGTGTGTTCGTGTGGCTGTGTTGATGTGTGGCTGAGTTGATGTGTGGCTGTTTTGATGTGTGTCCTCGTGGCTGTGTTGATGTGTGGCTGTGTTGATGTGTGGCTGTATTGATGTGTGGCTGTGTTGATGTGTGGCTGTGTTGATGTTTGGCTGTGTTGATGTGGGGCTGTGTTGATGTGTGGCTGTGTTGCTGTGTTGATGTGTGGCTGTGTTGATGTGTGGCCGTGTGGCCGTGTTGATGTGTTGCTGTGTTGATGTGTGTCCGGGTGGCTGTGTGGCCGTGTGGCTTTGTTGATGTGTGGCTGTGTTGATGTTTGTCCGTGTGGCCGTGTGGCTGTGTTGCCGTGTTGATGTGTGGCTCTGTTGATGTGTGGCTGTGTTGATGTGTGTCCTTGTCGCTGTGTTGATGTGTGTCTGTGTTGATGTGTGGCCGTGTTGCTGTGCTGATGTGTGAACGTGTGGTCGTGTGGCTGTGTTAATGTGTGGCTGTGTTGACGTGTGACCGTGAGGCCATGTGGCTGTGTTGATGAGTGGCTGTGTTGGTGTGTGACCGTGTGGCCATGTGGATGTGTTGACGTGTGGCTGTGTTTATGTGTGGCTGTTTTGATGTGTGTCCGTGTGGCTGTGTTGATGTAAGGCTGTGTTGATGTGTGGCTGTGTTGATGTGTGGCTGTGTTGATGTTTGCCTGTGTTTATGTGTGGCCGTGTGGCCGTGTTGCCGTGTTGATGTGTGGCTGTGTTGATTTGTGTCCGGGTGGCTGTGTTGATGTGTGGCCGTATTGCTGTGCTGATGTGTTACCGTGTGGCCATGTGGCTGTGTTGATGTGTGGCTGTGTTGATGTGTGTCCGTGTGGCCATGTGGCTGTGTTGCCGTGTTGATGTGTGGCTCTGTTGATGTGTGGCTGTGTTGTTGTGTGTCCGTGTGGCTGTGTTGATGTGTGGCTGTGTTGATGTGTGGCCGTGTTGCTGTGCTGACGTGTGACCGTGTGGCCTTGTGGCTGTGTTGATGTGTGGCTGTGTTTATGTGTCTGTGTTGATGTGTGGCTGTGTTGATGTGTTGCTGTGTTGAGGTGTGGCTGTGTTGATGTGTGGCCGTGTGGCCGTGTTGATGTGTGGCTGTGTTGATGTGGGTCCGGGTGGCTGTGTGGCCGTGTGGCTTTGTTGATGTGTGGCTGTGTTGATGTGGGTCCGGGTGGCTGTGTGGCCGTGTGGCTTTGTTGATGTGTGGCTGTGTTGATGTGTGGCTCTGTTGATGTGTGGCTGTGTTGATGTGTGTCCGTGTCGCTGTGTTGATGTGTGGCTGTGTTGATGTGTGGCCGTGTTGCTGTGCTGATGTGTGACCGTGTGGTCGTGTGGCTGTGTTGATGTGTGGCTGTGTTGACGTGTGACCGTGAGGCCATGTGGCTGTGTTAATGAGTGGCTGTGTTGGTGTGTGACCGTGTGGCCGTGTGGATGTGTTGACGTGTGGCTGTGTTGATGTGTGGCTGTTTTGATGTGTGTCCGTGTGGCTGTGTTGATGTGTGGCTGTGTTGATGTGTGGCTGTGTTGATGTGTGGCTGTGTTGATGTGTGGCTGTGTTGATGTGTGGCTGTGTTGATGTTTGGCTGTGTTGATGTGTGGCCGTTTGGCCGTGTTGCCGTGTTGATGTGTGGCTGTGTTGATTTGTGTCCGGGTGGCTGTGTTGATGTGTGGCCGTGTTGCTGTGCTGATGTGTGACCGTGTGGCCATGTGGCTGTGTTGGTGTGTGGCTGTGTTGATGTGTGTCCTTGTGGCTGTGTTGATATGTGGCTGTGTTAATGTGTGGCCGTGTGGCTGTGCTGACGTGTGACCGTGTGGCTGTGTTGATGTGTGGCTGTGTTTATGTGTGGCTGTGTTGATGTGTGGCTGTGTTGATGTGTTGCTGTCTTGATGTGTGGCCGTGTGGCCGTGTTGCCGTGTTGATGTGTGGCTGTGTTGATGTGTGTCCGGGTGGCTGTGTGGCCGTGTGGCTTTGTTGATGTGTGGCTGTGTTGATGTTTGTCCGTGTGGCCGTGTGGCTGTGTTGCCATGTTGATGTGTGGCTCTGTTGATGTGTGTCCGTGTCGCTGTGTTGATATGTGGCTGTGTTGATGTGTGGCCGTGTTGCTGTGCTGATGTGTGACCGTGTGGTCGTGTGGCTGTGTTGATGTGTGGCTGTGTTGACGTGTGACCGTGAGGCCATGTGGCTGTGTTGATGAGTGGCAGTGTTGGTGTGTGCCCATGTGGCCGTGTGGATGTGTTGACGTGTGGCTGTGTTGGTGTGTGACTGTGTTGACGTGTGGCTGTGTTGATGTGTGGCTGTGGTGATGTGTGGCTGCGTTGATGTGTGGCTGTGTTGATGTGTGACCGTATGGCCGTGTTGCTGTGTTGATGTGTGGCTGTATTGATGTGTTGCTGAGTTGATGTGTGGCTGTGTTGATGTGTGCCTGTGTTGACGTGTGACCGTGGCCGTGTGGCTGTGTTGATGTGTGGCTGTGTTGGTGTGTGGCCGTGTTGCTGTGCTGATGTGTGACCGTGTGGCTGTTTTGATGTGTGGCTGTGTCGACTTGTGGCAGTGTGGATGTGTGGCAGTGTGGACTTGTGGCTGTGTGGACGTGTGGATGTGTGGACGTGTGGCCGTGTGGATGTGTGTCCGCGTGGATGTGTGGACGTGTGGCCGTGTGGCTGTGTGGTCGTGTGGCTGTGTGGACTTGTGGATGTGTTGATGTGTGGCAGTGTGGACTTGTGGCTGTGTGGACGTGTGGCATTGTGGATTTTTAACTGTGTGGACGTGTGGCTGTGTGGACGTGTGGCAGTGTGGACGTGTGACTGTGTGAACGTGTGGACGTGTGGCAGTGTGGATGTGTGGCTGAGTGGACGTGTGGCAGTGTGGACGTGTGGCAGTGTGGACGTGTGGCTGTGTGGACGTGTGGCTGTGTGGACGTGTGGCGATGTTGATGTGTGGCTGCGTTGATTTTGGTCATGTGGCTGTGTTGATGTGTGGCTATGTTTATGTGTGGCTGTGTTGGACGTGTGGCTGTGTGGACGTGTGGCTGTGTTGATGTGTGTCCGTGTGGCTGTGTTGATGTGTGGCTGTGTTGCTGTGCTGATGTGTGAACGTGTGGTCGTGTGGCTGTGTTGATGTGTGGCTGAGTTGATGTGTGGCTGTGTTGATGTGTGTCCGTGTGGCTGTGTTGATGTGTGGCTGTGTTTATGTGTGGCTGTGTTGATGTGTGGCTGTGTTGATGTGTGGCTGTGTTGATGTGTGGCTGTGTTGATGTGTGGCTGTGTTGATGTGTGGCTGTGTTGATGTTTGGCTGTGTTGATGTGAGGCCGTGTAGCCGTGTTGCCGTGTTGATGTGTGGCTGTGTTGATTTGTGTCCGGGTGCCTGTTTTGATGTGTTGTCGTGTTGCTGTGCTGATGTGTGACCGTGTGGCCGTGTGGTTGTGTTGATGTGTGGCTGTGTTGATGTATGTCTTTGTGGCCATGTGGCTGTGTTGCCGTGTTGATGTGTGGCTCTGTTGATGTGTGGCTGTGTTGATGTGTGTCCGTGTGGCTGTGTTGATGTGTGGCTGTGTTGATGTGTGGCCGTGTTGCTGTGCTGACGTGTGACCGTGTGGCCAAGTGGCTGTGTTGATGAGTGGCTGTGTTGGTGCGTGACCGTGTGGCAGTGTGGCTGTGTTGATGTGTGGCTGTGTTGGTGTGTGACTGCGTTGACTTGTGGCTGTGTTGATGTGTGGCTGTGTTGATGTGTGACCGTATGGCCGTGTGGCTGTGTTGATGTGTGGCTGTGTTGATGTGTTGCTGTATTGATGTGTGGCTGTGTTGATGTGTTGCTGTGTTGATGTGTGCCTGTGTTGATGTGTGGCCGTGTGGCTGTGTTGATGTGTGGCTGTGTTGGTGTGTGGCCGTGTTTCTGTGCTGATGTGTGGCCGTGTGGCTGTGTTGATGTGTGGTTGTGTCGGCGTGTGGCAGTGTGGACGTTTGGACGTGTGGCTGTGTGGACGTGTCGCTGTGTGGACTTGTGGCGGTGTTGATGTGTGGCTGTGTTGATGTTTGGTCATGTGGCTGTGTTGATCTGTGGCTATGTTGATGTGTGGCTGTGTTGGACGTGTGGATGTGTGGACGTGTGGCTGTGTTGATGTGTGTCCGTGTGGCTGTGTTGATTTTTGGCCATGTTGCTGTGCTGATGTGTGACCGTGTGGTCGTGTGGCTGTGTTGATGTGTGGCTGAGTTGATGTGTGGCTGTGTTGATGTGTGTCCATGTGGCTGTGTTGATGTGTGGCTGTGTTGATGTGTGGCTGTGTTGATGTGTGGCTGTGTTGATGTTTGGCTGTGTTGATGTGTGGCCGTGTAGCCGTGTTGCCGTGTTGATGTGTGGCTGTGTTGATTTGTGTCTGGGTGGCTGTGTTGATGTGTTTCCGTGTTGCTGTGCTGATGTGTGGCTGTGTTGATTTGTGTCTGGGTGGCTGTGTTGATGTGTTTCCGTGTTGCTGTGCTGATGTGTGACCGTTTGGCCGTGTGGCTGTGTTGATGTGTGTCCGTGTGGCCATGTGGCTGTGTTGCCGTGTTGATGTGTGGCTGTGTTGATGTGTGTCCGTGTGGCTGTGTTGATTTGTGGCTGTGTTGATGTGTGGCCGTGTTGCTTTGCTGACGTGTGACCGTGTGGCCATGTGGCTGTGTTGATGAGTGGCTGTGTTGGTGTGTGACCGTGTGGCAGTGTGGCTGTGTTGATGTGTGGCTGTGTTGGTGTGTGACTGCGTTGACGTGTGGCTGTGTTGATGTGTGGCTGTGTTGATGTATAACCGTATTGCCATGTGGCTGTGTTGATGTGTGGCTGAGTTGATGTGTTGCTGTGTTGATGTGTGCCTGTGTTGATATGTGACTGTGTGGCCTTGTGGCTGTGTTGATGTGTGGCTGTCTTGGTGTGTGGCCGTGTTTCTGTGCTGATGTGTGACCGTGTGGCCGTGTGGCTGTGTTGATGTGTGGCTGTGTTGGCGTGTGGCAGTGTGGATGTGTGGCAGTGTGGATGTGTGGCTGTGTGGACGTGTGGCAGTGTGGATGTGTGGACGTGTGGCTGTGTTGCCGTGTGGATGTGTGGATATTTTGACGTGTGGCTGTGTAGACTTGTGGTAGTGTGGACGTGTGGCTGTGTGGACGTGTGGCTGTGTTTATGTGTGGCAGTGTGGACGTGTGACATGGTGGATGTGAAACTGTGTGGACGTGTGGCTGTGGGATGTGTGGCTGTGTGGACGTGTGGCTGTGTGGACGTGTGGCTGTATGGACTTGTGGCTATTTTGATGGGTGGCTGTGTGGACGTGTGGCTGTGTGGACGTGTGGCAGTGTGGACTTATGGCTGTGTGGACGTGTGGCAGTGTGGACGTGTGAACGTGTGGACGTGTGGCAGTGTGGACGTGTGGCTGTGTGGGCGTGTGGCAGTGTGGACGTGTGGCTGTGTGGACGTGTGGCAGTGTGGACGTGTGGACGTGTGGCAGTGTGGACGTGTGGCTGTGTGGACGTGTGGCTGTGTGGACGTGTTGCAGTGTGGACGTATGGCTGTGTGGACGTGTGGCAGTGTGGACGTGTGGCCGTGTGAACGTGTGGACGTGCGGCAGTGTGGAATTGTTGCTGTGTGGACGTGTGGCTGTGTGGACGTGTGGCTTTGTGGACGTGTGGCTGAGTTTATGTGTGGCTGTGTTGATGTGTTGTCATGTTGCTGTGTTGATGTGTGGCTATGTTGATGTGTGGCTGTGTGGACGTGTGGCTGTGTGGACGTGTGGCTTTGTGGACGTGTGGCTGTGTGGACGCGTGGCAGTGTGGTCGTGTGGCTGTGTGATCGTGTGGCAGCGTGGACGTGTGGCTGTGTGGACGTGTTGCAGTGTGGACGTGTGGCTGTGTGGACGTGTGGCTGTGTGGACGTGTGGCTGTGTTGATGTGTGGCTATGTTGGTGTTTGGTTGTGTGGACGTGTGGCTGTGTGGACGTGTGGCTGTGTGGACGTGTGGCTGTGTTGATCTGTTCATGTATAAGTAAACACCTGAATGGATGTTTATTTTCTACTGAACTCTGAGAACAAATATGATTGAATTTTTTTTTAATTTAAATTTTAGTTGATCAGATTTATCGTAAAATAAAAGTATTTAGTATTATAGACTTCTTATTGTAAAATAGAAGTATTTAGTATAATAGACTTCTTATTGTAAAATAGAAGTATTTAGTATAATAGACTTCTTATTGTAAAATAGAAGTTTTTAGTATAATAGACTTCTTATTGTAAAATAGACTTTATATCTTTGAATAGATTTGTTGTTTTCTAAACAAAAGCCAACAAATATATTTTTAAAAATCAAATTTTGACTCCTTTTCGTATCCTTTTGCCCTCCCGTATCATATTACCTGTGTTAATTAGCAGACAAAGGCAAGGTATCTCACCCCACTCCCCAACTACTCCTCCACCAGCCCCCCAACCTCCGCGCCAGCCCCCAACCCCCACCCACACCACCCCACCCCACCCCCCCCCAACAATAACCTTCCACCCATTTTACATTTGGTCTACTCACTCCTCCACTGTAGAGTCCCACACAACGCTACATCGTAATAATCATTTTACGACTACTTATATCAGATTCACAAAACGACATTTGTCCACATGACGTTCGTCCACACGACATTTTCCACATGACATTGTCCACACGACTTTTGTCCGCATGACATATGTCCACATGACAACTGCAGCTATTTTTTAACTTTGTTTCATTTGTACCCATGTACCTGCAACATTATTTTATGCGTCATGGTAATGTGATGATAATCACAATATAGTATTATACAAAGTTGACCACAACACCGTTAGTGATACGTTTGACAGGTTCATGGATAAACATTGGTCAATGCTGTTTGACTTAAACACATCCTGTACTTAAAACACATTCCGTACTTTTAACTTTTAACACATTCTTTATTCCAGACGCATTCTGTACTCAAAACACATTATTTACATTCTGTACGTTAAACACAGTACGTACTTTAACAGATTCTTAACTTTAAGCACATTCTTTATTTGATACACATTCTGTACTTCAAACACATTCTGTACTTCAAACACATTCTTTATTTGATACACATTCTGTACTTCAAACACATTCTGTACTTCAAACACATTCTGTACTTCAAACACATTCTTTATTTGATACACATTCTTTACTTCAAACACATTCTGTACTTCAAACACATTCTGTACTTCAAACACATTCTGTACTTCAAACACATTCTTTATTTGATACACATTCTTTACTTCAAACACATTCTTTACTTCAAACACATTCTTTACTTCAAACACATTCTTTACTTCAAACACATTCTGTACTTCAAACACATTCTGTATTTGATACACATTTTTTATTTGATACACATTCTTTATTTGATACACATTCTTTACTTCAAACACATTCTGTACTTCAAACACATTCTGTATTTGATACACATTCTGTACTTCAAACACATTCTGTACTTCAAACACATTCTGTACTTCAAACACATTCTTTATTTGATACACATTCTGTACTTCAAACACATTCTTTATTTGATACACATTCTTTACTTCAAACACATTCTGTACTTCAAACACATTCTTTATTTGATACACATTCTGTACTTCAAACACATTCTTTATTTGATACACATTCTGTACTTCAAACACATTCTGTACTTCAAACACATTCTTTATTTGATACACATTCTGTACTTCAAACACATTCTGTACTTCAAACACATTCTGTACTTCAAACACATTCTTTATTTGATACACATTCTTTATTTGATACACATTCTGTACTTCAAACACATTCTGTACTTCAAACACATTCTTTATTTGATACACATTCTTTATTTGATACACATTCTGTACTTCAAACACATTCTGTACTTCAAACACATTCTTTATTTGATACACATTCTTTATTTGATACACATTCTGTACTTCAAACACATTCTGTACTTCAAACACATTCTTTATTTGATACACATTCTTTATTTGATACACATTCTGTACTTCAAACACATTCTGTACTTCAAACACATTCTTTATTTGATACACATTCTTTATTTGATACACATTCTGTACTTCAAACACATTCTGTACTTCAAACACATTCTGTACTTCAAACACATTCTTTATTTGATACACATTCTGTACTTCAAACACATTCTGTACTTCAAACACATTCTGTACTTCAAACACATTCTTTATTTGATACACATTCTGTACTTCAAACACATTCTGTACTTCAAACACATTCTGTACTTCAAACACATTCTTTATTTGATACACATTCTTTATTTGATACACATTCTGTACTTCAAACACATTCTGTACTTCAAACACATTCTTTATTTGATACACATTCTTTATTTGATACACATTCTTTACTTCAAACACATTCTGTACTTCAAACACATTCTGTACTTCAAACACATTCTGTACTTCAAACACATTCTGTACTTCAAACACATTCTGTACTTCAAACACATTCTTTACTTCAAACACATTCTGTACTTCAAACACATTCTTTATTTGATACACATTCTTTACTTCAAACACATTCTGTACTTCAAACACATTCTGTACTTCAAACACATTCTTTATTTGATACACATTCTTTATTTGATACACATTCTTTATTTGATACACATTCTTTATTTGATACACATTCTTTATTTGATACACATTCTTTACTTCAAACACATTCTGTACTTCAAACACATTCTGTACTTCAAACACATTCTGTACTTCAAACACATTCTGTACTTCAAACACATTCTTTATTTGATACACATTCTTTATTTGATACACATTCTTTATTTGATACACATTCTTTACTTCAAACACATTCTGTACTTCAAACACATTCTGTACTTCAAACACATTCTTTATTTGATACACATTCTTTATTTGATACACATTCTGTACTTCAAACACATTCTGTACTTCAAACACATTCTTTATTTGATACACATTCTTTATTTGATACACATTCTGTACTTCAAACACATTCTGTACTTCAAACACATTCTGTACTTCAAACACATTCTTTATTTGATACACATTCTGTACTTCAAACACATTCTGTACTTCAAACACATTCTGTACTTCAAACACATTCTTTATTTGATACACATTCTGTACTTCAAACACATTCTGTACTTCAAACACATTCTGTACTTCAAACACATTCTTTATTTGATACACATTCTTTATTTGATACACATTCTGTACTTCAAACACATTCTGTACTTCAAACACATTCTTTATTTGATACACATTCTTTATTTGATACACATTCTTTATTTGATACACATTCTTTACTTCAAACACATTCTGTACTTCAAACACATTCTGTACTTCAAACACATTCTGTACTTCAAACACATTCTGTACTTCAAACACATTCTGTACTTCAAACACATTCTGTACTTCAAACACATTCTGTACTTCAAACACATTCTGTACTTCAAACACATTCTGTACTTCAAACACATTCTGTACTTCAAACACATTCTTTATTTGATACACATTCTTTATTTGATACACATTCTTTATTTGATACACATTCTGTACTTCAAACACATTCTGTACTTCAAACACATTCTGTACTTCAAACACATTCTGTACTTCAAACACATTCTGTACTTCAAACACATTCTGTACTTCAAACACATTCTTTATTTGATACACATTCTTTACTTCAAACACATTCTGTACTTCAAACACATTCTGTACTTCAAACACATTCTGTACTTCAAACACATTCTTTATTTGATACACATTCTGTACTTCAAACACATTCTGTACTTCAAACACATTCTGTACTTCAAACACATTCTGTACTTCAAACACATTCTGTACTTCAAACACATTCTGTATTTGATACACATTCTTTATTTGATACACATTCTTTATTTGATACACATTCTTTACTTCAAACACATTCTGTACTTCAAACACATTCTGTATTTGATACACATTCTGTACTTCAAACACATTCTGTACTTCAAACACATTCTGTACTTCAAACACATTCTTTATTTGATACACATTCTGTACTTCAAACACATTCTTTATTTGATACACATTCTTTACTTCAAACACATTCTGTACTTCAAACACATTCTTTATTTGATACACATTCTGTACTTCAAACACATTCTTTATTTGATACACATTCTGTACTTCAAACACATTCTGTACTTCAAACACATTCTTTATTTGATACACATTCTGTACTTCAAACACATTCTGTACTTCAAACACATTCTGTACTTCAAACACATTCTTTATTTGATACACATTCTTTATTTGATACACATTCTGTACTTCAAACACATTCTGTACTTCAAACACATTCTTTATTTGATACACATTCTTTATTTGATACACATTCTGTACTTCAAACACATTCTGTACTTCAAACACATTCTTTATTTGATACACATTCTTTATTTGATACACATTCTGTACTTCAAACACATTCTGTACTTCAAACACATTCTTTATTTGATACACATTCTTTATTTGATACACATTCTGTACTTCAAACACATTCTGTACTTCAAACACATTCTTTATTTGATACACATTCTTTATTTGATACACATTCTGTACTTCAAACACATTCTGTACTTCAAACACATTCTGTACTTCAAACACATTCTTTATTTGATACACATTCTGTACTTCAAACACATTCTGTACTTCAAACACATTCTGTACTTCAAACACATTCTTTATTTGATACACATTCTGTACTTCAAACACATTCTGTACTTCAAACACATTCTGTACTTCAAACACATTCTTTATTTGATACACATTCTTTATTTGATACACATTCTGTACTTCAAACACATTCTGTACTTCAAACACATTCTTTATTTGATACACATTCTTTATTTGATACACATTCTTTACTTCAAACACATTCTGTACTTCAAACACATTCTGTACTTCAAACACATTCTGTACTTCAAACACATTCTGTACTTCAAACACATTCTGTACTTCAAACACATTCTTTACTTCAAACACATTCTGTACTTCAAACACATTCTTTATTTGATACACATTCTTTACTTCAAACACATTCTGTACTTCAAACACATTCTGTACTTCAAACACATTCTTTATTTGATACACATTCTTTATTTGATACACATTCTTTATTTGATACACATTCTTTATTTGATACACATTCTTTATTTGATACACATTCTTTACTTCAAACACATTCTGTACTTCAAACACATTCTGTACTTCAAACACATTCTGTACTTCAAACACATTCTGTACTTCAAACACATTCTTTATTTGATACACATTCTTTATTTGATACACATTCTTTATTTGATACACATTCTTTACTTCAAACACATTCTGTACTTCAAACACATTCTGTACTTCAAACACATTCTTTATTTGATACACATTCTTTATTTGATACACATTCTGTACTTCAAACACATTCTGTACTTCAAACACATTCTTTATTTGATACACATTCTTTATTTGATACACATTCTGTACTTCAAACACATTCTGTACTTCAAACACATTCTGTACTTCAAACACATTCTGTACTTCAAACACATTCTTTATTTGATACACATTCTGTACTTCAAACACATTCTGTACTTCAAACACATTCTGTACTTCAAACACATTCTTTATTTGATACACATTCTTTATTTGATACACATTCTGTACTTCAAACACATTCTGTACTTCAAACACATTCTTTATTTGATACACATTCTTTATTTGATACACATTCTTTATTTGATACACATTCTGTACTTCAAACACATTCTGTACTTCAAACACATTCTGTACTTCAAACACATTCTGTACTTCAAACACATTCTGTACTTCAAACACATTCTGTACTTCAAACACATTCTGTACTTCAAACACATTCTTTACTTCGATACACATTCTGTACTTCAAACACATTCTGTACTTCAAACACATTCTTTATTTGATACACATTCTTTATTTGATACACATTCTGTACTTCAAACACATTCTGTACTTCAAACACATTCTGTACTTCAAACACATTCTGTACTTCAAACACATTCTGTACTTCAAACACATTCTTTATTTGATACACATTCTGTACTTCAAACACATTCTGTACTTCAAACACATTCTGTACTTCAAACACATTCTGTACTTCAAACACATTCTGTACTTCAAACACATTCTTTATTTGATACACATTCTGTACTTCAAACACATTCTGTACTTCAAACACATTCTGTACTTCAAACACATTCTGTACTTCAAACACATTCTGTACTTCAAACACATTCTGTACTTCAAACACATTCTGTACTTCAAACACATTCTGTACTTCAAACACATTCTTTACTTCATACACATTCTGTACTTCAAACACATTCTGTACTTCAAACACATTCTTTATTTGATACACATTCTGTACTTCAAACACATTCTGTACTTCAAACACATTCTTTATTTGATACACATTCTTTATTTGATACACATTCTTTATTTGATACACATTCTGTACTTCAAACACATTCTTTATTTGATACACATTCTTTATTTGATACACATTCTGTACTTCAAACACATTCTGTACTTCAAACACATTCTGTACTTCAAACACATTCTGTACTTCAAACACATTCTGTACTTCAAACACATTCTTTATTTGATACACATTCTGTACTTCAAACACATTCTGTACTTCAAACACATTCTTTATTTGATACACATTCTGTACTTCAAACACATTCTTTATTTGATACACATTCTGTACTTCAAACACATTCTGTACTTCAAACACATTCTTTATTTGATACACATTCTGTACTTCAAACACATTCTGTACTTCAAACACATTCTGTATTTGATACACATTCTGTACTTCAAACACATTCTGTACTTCAAACACATTCTTTATTTGATACACATTCTGTACTTCAAACACATTCTGTACTTCAAACACATTCTGTACTTCAAACACATTCTTTATTTGATACACATTCTGTACTTCAAACACATTCTGTACTTCAAACACATTCTGTACTTCATACACATTCTTTATTTGATACACATTCTGTACTTCAAACACATTCTGTACTTCAAACACATTCTGTACTTCAAACACATTCTATTAAACACATTCTGTACTTCAAACACATTCTGTACTTCAAACACATTCTGTACTTCAAACACATTCTGTACTTCAAACACATTCTGTACTTCAAACACATTCTTTATTTGATACACATTCTGTACTTCAAACACATTCTGTACTTCAAACACATTCTTTATTTGATACACATTCTGTACTTCAAACACATTCTGTACTTCAAACACATTCTGTACTTCAAACACATTCTTTATTTGATACACATTCTGTACTTCAAACACATTCTGTACTTCAAACACATTCTGTACTTCAAACACATTCTGTACTTCAAACACATTCTGTACTTCAAACACATTCTGTACTTCAAACACATTCTGTACTTCAAACACATTCTGTACTTCAAACACATTCTTTATTTGATACACATTCTGTACTTCAAACACATTCTGTACTTCAAACACATTCTGTACTTCAAACACATTCTTTATTTGATACACATTCTGTACTTCAAACACATTCTGTACTTCAAACACATTCTGTACTTCAAACACATTCTGTACTTCAAACACATTCTGTACTTCAAACACATTCTGTACTTCAAACACATTCTGTACTTCAAACACATTCTGTACTTCAAACACATTCTGTACTTCAAACACATTCTGTACTTCAAACACATTCTTTATTTGATACACATTCTGTACTTCAAACACATTCTGTACTTCAAACACATTCTGTACTTCAAACACATTCTGTACTTCAAACACATTCTTTATTTGATACACATTCTGTACTTCAAACACATTCTTTATTTGATACACATTCTGTACTTCAAACACATTCTGTACTTCAAACACATTCTGTACTTCAAACACATTCTGTACTTCAAACACATTCTTTATTTGATACACATTCTGTACTTCAAACACATTCTTTATTTGATACACATTCTGTACTTCAAACACATTCTGTACTTCAAACACATTCTGTACTTCAAACACATTCTGTACTTCAAACACATTCTGTACTTCAAACACATTCTGTACTTCAAACACATTCTGTACTTCAAACACATTCTGTACTTCAAACACATTCTGTACTTCAAACACATTCTTTATTTGATACACATTCTTTATTTGATACACATTCTGTACTTCAAACACATTCTGTACTTCAAACACATTCTTTATTTGATACACATTCTGTACTTCAAACACATTCTGTACTTCAAACACATTCTTTATTTGATACACATTCTGTACTTCAAACACATTCTGTACTTCAAACACATTCTGTACTTCAAACACATTCTGTACTTCAAACACATTCTTTATTTGATACACATTCTGTACTTCAAACACATTCTTTATTTGATACACATTCTGTACTTCAAACACATTCTGTACTTCAAACACATTCTGTACTTCAAACACATTCTGTACTTCAAACACATTCTGTACTTCAAACACATTCTTTATTTGATACACATTCTGTACTTCAAACACATTCTGTACTTCAAACACATTCTGTACTTCAAACACATTCTGTACTTCAAACACATTCTGTACTTCAAACACATTCTGTACTTCAAACACATTCTGTACTTCAAACACATTCTGTACTTCAAACACATTCTGTACTTCAAACACATTCTTTATTTGATACACATTCTGTACTTCAAACACATCTTTATTTACACATTCTGTACTTCAAACACATTCTTTATTTGATACACATTCTGTACTTCAAACACATTCTGTACTTCAAACACATTCTGTACTTCAAACACATTCTGTACTTCAAACACATTCTTTATTTGATACACATTCTGTACTTCAAACACATTCTGTACTTCAAACACATTCTGTACTTCAAACACATTCTTTATTTGATACACATTCTGTACTTCAAACACATTCTGTACTTCAAACACATTCTGTATTCAAACACATTCTGTACTTCAAACACATTCTTTATTTGATACACATTCTGTACTTCAAACACATTCTGTACTTCAAACACATTCTGTACTTCAAACACATTCTGTACTTCAAACACATTCTGTACTTCAAACACATTCTGTACTTCAAACACATTCTGTACTTCAAACACATTCTGTACTTCAAACACATTCTTTATTTGATACACATTCTGTACTTCAAACACATTCTTTATTTGATACACATTCTGTACTTCAAACACATTCTGTACTTCAAACACATTCTGTACTTCAAACACATTCTGTACTTCAAACACATTCTTTATTTGATACACATTCTTTATTTGATACACATTCTGTACTTCAAACACATTCTTTATTTGATACACATTCTGTACTTCAAACACATTCTGTACTTCAAACACATTCTGTACTTCAAACACATTCTGTACTTCAAACACATTCTGTACTTCAAACACATTCTGTACTTCAAACACATTCTTTATTTGATACACATTCTGTACTTCAAACACATTCTGTACTTCAAACACATTCTTTATTTGATACACATTCTGTACTTCAAACACATTCTGTACTTCAAACACATTCTTTATTTGATACACATTCTTTATTTGATACACATTCTGTACTTCAAACACATTCTGTACTTCAAACACATTCTTTATTTGATACACATTCTTTATTTGATACACATTCTGTACTTCAAACACATTCTGTACTTCAAACACATTCTGTACTTCAAACACATTCTGTACTTCATAACACATTCTGTACTTCAAACACATTCTGTACTTCAAACACATTCTGTACTTCAAACACATTCTGTACTTCAAACACATTCTGTACTTCAAACACATTCTGTACTTCAAACACATTCTGTACTTCAAACACATTCTTTATTTGATACACATTCTGTACTTCAAACACATTCTGTACTTCAAACACATTCTGTACTTCAAACACATTCTGTACTTCAAACACATTCTGTACTTCAAACACATTCTTTATTTGATACACATTCTTTATTTGATACACATTCTGTACTTCAAACACATTCTGTACTTCAAACACATTCTTTATTTGATACACATTCTTTATTTGATACACATTCTGTACTTCAAACACATTCTGTACTTCAAACACATTCTTTATTTGATACACATTCTTTATTTGATACACATTCTGTACTTCAAACACATTCTGTACTTCAAACACATTCTTTATTTGATACACATTCTGTACTTCAAACACATTCTGTACTTCAAACACATTCTGTACTTCAAACACATTCTGTACTTCAAACACATTCTTTATTTGATACACATTCTTTATTTGATACACATTCTTTATTTGATACACATTCTTTATTTGATACACATTCTTTATTTGATACACATTCTTTATTTGATACACATTCTGTACTTCAAACACATTCTGTACTTCAAACACATTCTGTACTTCAAACACATTCTGTACTTCAAACACATTCTGTACTTCAAACACATTCTGTACTTCAAACACATTCTTTATTTGATACACATTCTTTATTTGATACACATTCTTTATTTGATACACATTCTGTACTTCAAACACATTCTGTACTTCAAACACATTCTTTATTTGATACACATTCTTTATTTGATACACATTCTGTACTTCAAACACATTCTGTACTTCAAACACATTCTGTACTTCAAACACATTCTGTACTTCAAACACATTCTTTATTTGATACACATTCTGTACTTCAAACACATTCTTTATTTGATACACATTCTGTACTTCAAACACATTCTTTATTTGATACACATTCTTTATTTGATACACATTCTTTATTTGATACACATTCTTTATTTGATACACATTCTGTACTTCAAACACATTCTTTATTTGATACACATTCTTTATTTGATACACATTCTGTACTTCAAACACATTCTGTACTTCAAACACATTCTTTATTTGATACACATTCTGTACTTCAAACACATTCTTTATTTGATACACATTCTGTACTTCAAACACATTCTGTACTTCAAACACATTCTTTATTTGATACACATTCTGTACTTCAAACACATTCTGTACTTCAAACACATTCTTTATTTGATACACATTCTGTACTTCAAACACATTCTGTACTTCAAACACATTCTGTACTTCAAACACATTCTGTACTTCAAACACATTCTGTACTTCAAACACATTCTGTACTTCAAACACATTCTGTACTTCAAACACATTCTTTATTTGATACACATTCTGTACTTCAAACACATTCTGTACTTCAAACACATTCTTTATTTGATACACATTCTGTACTTCAAACACATTCTGTACTTCAAACACATTCTGTACTTCAAACACATTCTGTACTTCAAACACATTCTTTATTTGATACACATTCTGTACTTCAAACACATTCTGTACTTCATACACATTCTGTACTTCAAACACATTCTTTATTTGATACACATTCTTTATTTATACACATTCTGATACACATTCTTTATTTAACACATTCTGTACTTCAAACACATTCTGTACTTCAAACACATTCTTTATTTGATACACATTCTGTACTTCAAACACATTCTTTATTTGATACACATTCTGTACTTCAAACACATTCTTTATTTGATACACATTCTGTACTTCAAACACATTCTTTATTTGATACACATTCTGTACTTCAAACACATTCTGTACTTCAAACACATTCTTTATTTGATACACATTCTGTACTTCAAACACATTCTGTACTTCAAACACATTCTTTATTTGATACACATTCTGTACTTCAAACACATTCTGTACTTCAAACACATTCTGTACTTCAAACACATTCTGTACTTCAAACACATTCTGTACTTCAAACACATTCTGTACTTCAAACACATTCTGTACTTCAAACACATTCTTTATTTGATACACATTCTGTACTTCAAACACATTCTGTACTTCAAACACATTCTTTATTTGATACACATTCTGTACTTCAAACACATTCTGTACTTCAAACACATTCTGTACTTCAAACACATTCTGTACTTCAAACACATTCTGTACTTCAAACACATTCTGTACTTCAAACACATTCTGTACTTCAAACACATTCTTTATTTGATACACATTCTGTACTTCAAACACATTCTGTACTTCAAACACATTCTTTATTTGATACACATTCTGTACTTCAAACACATTCTGTACTTCAAACACATTCTGTACTTCAAACACATTCTTTATTTGATACACATTCTGTACTTCAAACACATTCTGTACTTCAAACACATTCTGTACTTCAAACACATTCTTTATTTGATACACATTCTGTACTTCAAACACATTCTGTACTTCAAACACATTCTGTACTTCAAACACATTCTGTACTTCAAACACATTCTTTACTTTCAATACATTTTATACTTTAAACGCATTCTTTACTTTAAACACATATTTTACTTTAAACACATCGTCTTCGCTGTCTACTCGCATCCGTTAACAAATGTTGACAGAATCAATTTATTGTGTTACGAAACTTTGTCGTGATTCACTAGCATGCAGGTTTTACGTTTAACACAGACATAAAATTACGACGTAACATGGTAACGACGTTAGAGTCTGTTAACTTTGCCCAACTTTGAGAGTAAGACGTAGAGGAAAGCTCTCATCTAAGCCACCAATGGGAATAAGTGCAGGTTTAACGGTGTTTAGAACACAATAAACCCTGTTCACAAAATTAGAAACTTCATTTAAAAGAAGATCCGTGGATTATTATAAAAAGTACAGGTGATTTTAGGGCTGCTTTACCTGAATAGGAATGAACTCAAACTTCCAGGGAAATTGGTGTCTTTTGTTGGGAGTTGGGGGGGGGACTTCGGTTTGTGGAAACGAAAATTTCAATTCTATCTTCAGTAACGTAGACCGCGATAACCAACCCCTCGGGGCCTATCAACCAACCCCACAGATATCTGACCGACGCTGTACAGCAGTTAAGATATACCGCGCAGAAAATTTCTACACATTTTGCACAAAAAATATTTGCATTTGAGTTTTTTTATATTTTGCACAGGGACCAACGAACCTAAAGCTTAGAGGGAACATTTCCACGAACCCACCAAAACAGACCCGTCACAACAGACCCGCCACAACAACACCGCCACAACAAACTTCAACTGACCCGCCTAAACAGACCCGCCTAAAAAGACAAGCCTAAGCAGACACTTCAACAGAACCGCCTAAACAGACACACTTCAACAGACCGGCCTAAACAGACCCGCCTAAACAGACCCGCCTAAACAGACCCGCCTAAACAGAGACGCCTAAACAGACACACTTCAACAGACCCGCCTAAACAGACACACTTAACCAGACCCGCCTAAAGAGACCCGCCTAAACAGACACACTTCAACAGACCCGCCTAAACAGACCCCCCTAAACAGACACACTTCAACAGACCCGCCTAAACAGACCCCCCTAAACAGACACACTTCAACAGACCCGCCTAAACAGATCCGCCTAAACAGACACACTTCAACAGACCCGCCCAAACAGACCCCCCTAAACAGACCCGCCTAAACAGACCCGCCTAAACAGACCCGCCTAAACAGACAAACTTCAACAGACCCGCCTAAACTGACCTGCCTAAACAGACCCGCCTAAACCGACAAACTTCAACAGACCCGCCTAAATAGACAATTCAACAGACTCGCCTAAACAGACCCGCATAAAAAGACCCGCCTAAACAGACACACTTTAACAGACCCGCCTAAACAAACTCGCCTAAATAGACACTTCAACAGACACACTTTAACAGACCCGCCTAAACATACCCGCCTAAACAGGCCCGCCTAAATAGACCAACCTAAACAGACACACTTCAAAAGACCCGCCTAAACAGACACACATCAACAGACCCGCCTAAATAGACACTTCAACAGTCCCGCCTAAACAGACCTGCCTAAATCGACACACTTCAACAGACCCGCCTTAACAGACCCGCCTTAACAGACCCGCCTAAACAGACCCGCCTCAACAGACCCGCCTTAACAGACCCGCCTAAACAGACCCGCCTCAACAGACCCGCCTCACCAGACCCGCCTAAACAGACCCGCCTAAACAGACCCGCCTAAGCAGACCCACCTAAACAGACCCGCCTAAGCAGATTCGCCTTAACAGACCCGCCTCAACAGACCCGCCTAAACAGACCCACCTAAGCAGACCCGCCTAAACAGACCCGCCTAAACAGACCCGCCTAAACAGACCCGCCTAAACAGACCCGCCTCAACAGACCCGCCTCAACAGACCCGCCTAAACAGACCCGCCTCAACAGACCCGCCTCAACAGACCCGCCTAAACAGACCCACCTCAACAGACCCGACTAAGCAGACCCGCCTCAACAGACCCGCCTTAACATACCCACCTAAACAGACCCACCTAAGCAGACCCGCCTCAACAGACCCGCCTTAACAGACCCGCCTAAACAGACACACTTCACCAGACCCGCCTAAACAGACCCGCCTAAACAGACACACTTCAACAGACCCGCCTCAACAAACCCGCCTCAACAGACCCGCCTCAACAGACCCGCCTAAACAGACCCACCTAAACAGTCCCACCTAAGCAGACCCGCCTCAACAGACCCGCCTAAACAGACCCACCTAAACAGACCCACCTAAGCAGACCCGCCTCAACAGACCCGCCTCAACAGACCCGCCTAAACAGACACACTTCAACAGACCCGCCTAAGCAGACACACTTCAACAGACCCGCCTAAACAGACCCGCCTAAACAGACACACTTCAACAGACCCGCCTCAACAGACCCGCCTTAACAGACACGCCTAAACAGACCCGCCTCAACAGACCAACCTCAACAGACCCGCCTCAACAGACCCGCCTAAACAGACCAACCTAAACAGACCCACCTAAGCAGACCCGCCTTAACAGACCCGCCTTAACAGACCCGCCTAATATGACACACTTCAACAGACCCGCCTAAACAGACACACTTCACCAGACCCGCCTAAACAGACACACTTCAACAGACCCGCCTAAACAGACCCCCTAAACAGACACACTTCAACAGACCCGCCTAAACAGACCCGCCTAAACAGACACACTTCAACAGACCCGCCCAAACAGACCCCCCTAAACAGACCCGCCTAAACAGACCCGCCTAAACAGACCCGCCTAAACAGACCCGCCTAAACAGACCCGCCTAAACAGACACGCCTAAACAGACCCGCCTAAACACACCCGCCTCAACAGACCCGCCTAAACAGACCCGCCTAAACAGACCCGCCTAAACAGAACCGCCTAAACAGACCCACAATTCTAAGGAGACCATCTAAATCTGTTGCTTGTGATTGTTTGTTTAATTGTGATTGATTGTGTTTGATTGCGATTGATTGAGGAGGACTATGTCATTGATCGCACCTTTGAAATGCCTCACTGACCTAGAACTTACATCTTTGTTCAAGAAAAAACGTTGAACATTTTAATATCTGGTCTTGTGGGGGTGTGGGGGTGGAGGGAGGGGGTGGTTAACGATATCCCCACCTCCCAGTATCCCGCCACAAAATGGCGACATTAAGATGTCGGAAAATTGTTATTCAATTCTTTAACTTAACAAAATAGATAGCTACCTGACCTTGACCTATTTTTTTGTTTTTTTCAGAAAACACTACGGGAGGAACTTTTTATAATGTTAATCATTTATATCTGTGTATTGAGGTTTGCTTTCTATCTTTATTATTAAATCCTTTATATAAACTCGTGGTGTCTGGTTGCTTGATTGCTTGCTTGATTGTCGGTCGCCAAAACTTTGGATCGATTTTTAACCCGCTTTCTCGTAAGCTAGCGAGCTGAAATTTAGCAGGCAGTTTCGTGGCGATGATAAAAACAATGTATCAAAATTTCAGATCGATCGCATGTACTGTAATTAAATTATTGAATGTTTAGATTATTTTATTTATTCCTATGTATCATGTTATTTTTTGAGATAGAGTGTCGCGTTGCGTATTATATTGAACAACCTTTCTGTCGCGCAATAAGGTGCGTATTTTATTGACAACACTTTTTATAAACATATTCCTGATCGGTGCGCATTATGTTAAACATGTTTTACGACACAACTGCAATTTTGTATTTTTGGATGGTCTTGCGCTGCGTATTTTAATGAACATTCTTTTAGTTACGTCTAGTACATAAAGGATTTATAGTGAAAAACATGGTTTTTTACGTTTTTTTTATAATTCTTGTTGTTTTTCTGAGTTTTGTTTTAAATATAACTAATGAACACTTTAAAAATTGTAGGTTATTACGTAGGACATGCTCAAAGGAATGTTGAGAAGCACTGCTTTCATTTAAACCTTAAGATCAGGCCACTTTATAAGGATTATTGTAAACGTTGTCCGCGAGGAAAGTAATCGTGTTGCTGACAGTCGACCGAATGCGCAAACGGAAACCAAATGTCCGTCGTGTGGACGCAACTTTGGGGCAAAGATTGATCAACCAAAGATCTCATCAAACCTCCACACAACCCCACTCCCAGCCCACCCCATCCACTACCGTTTCCCCCTGACTTCCCTTCTGCCTCACCTGATTGCAGTCCCGCCCCAGCTGGCCGTTGTAATTTTAACTTGAGCAGATCACTTAGCCCGCAGAAACTTAAGGCCACGTATTGAGCGTTATTTTTTTTTAAAAATATTTTGTGTTCAAATTAATTAATACTCAGTCACAAACACGCAAACAGACACGTTTAGTCACAAACACACTCCGTCACAAACACACACACACACACCGTCACAAACACTCATTCACAAAAACACTCACACAGTCACAAACACACACAATCAGTCATAAACACACAAACACACCCCCACACTCATTCACAAACACGCTCATTTACAAACACACACACAGACACTAAGTCACACACTCACACTCACACACACACGTTAACGATGTCGCCTAAGTTCAAGAAGCTCCAACAAAGGCCGCGAGTGTTGTTTTGTTATTTTTAGATTGTTCGAGACAGCTTGTAAGCTACGCCACAATTTGGCCAACATTAACGGTTGCACGCGTCTCTCCACTTGATATAAGACACGCTTCTGATTATTCCCTCCTCGTCATGTAATGTACGCCTCTGAGTACTCCCTCCACGTAATGTAAGGTAAGCCTCTGACTACTCCGTCCACGTTATGTAAGGTACGCCTCTGACTATTTCCTCCACGTAAAGTAAGGTACGCCTCTGACTATTCCCTCCACGTAATCTAAGTTACACCAAAATTTGACAAAAATTGTGGTTCCACGGAGCTCTCCGTGTACAACTATTAAATTTTATTGTTTTATAATTGTTTTTATTCAATGCAGTTGAACATAAAAGTTAATTGTTCCAGGTGTTTGAACAAATTGAATCTTTCTAACAGCGTTCTTTCTAACTGACTGACTGTTGGATCACCTGTGACATTTAATGGCGGGATCATTATAGCTTCACAAAAGCCAGACTTGGTGTTGACACAATAGGAACAAATGATTCTATCGTTAACAAATTAATTATGCAGAAACAAAAGGAACAATATAAAATTTAATATCTATCTTAGCAGAGATATAGTTCAAAACTAAGTAATTTTATAAGAGACGAAATTCCAAAACAAATCGGTCACAAATAATAAAATATTGATATATGGAACCGCCAAACTGGCACGCAGACAGCCTGGACGAAATATGAGTTTGACATTTCGATAAACCAGTTCAGAGCAAACTGGGCACCCTTGTAAAGGACCTTTCATTTTAATGTACCTTTTCCTTTAAATACCTTGTATTTTAATGGACCTTTTATTTTAATGGACCTTTTATTTCAATGGACCTTTTATTTTAATGGACTTTGTATTTAAATAAAAGAAATTTCTTAAAATTTCAATAAAGAAAATCCTTAGAAATTTTAAAACTAAACAAAATTTTACATTTTTAAAAAGAATATATTGTTTTGAAAATGAATTCATTTGAGAGCTCAAATTACATTTACATGTATGCTGTTTGCTGTAACTGTATGCTGTTTGCTGTAACTGTATGCTCTTTGCTGTAACTGTATGCTGTTTGCTGTAACTGTATGCTGTTTTCTGTAACTGTTTGCTGTTTGCTGTAACTTTACTGTTGGCTGCACCCTTCAACTAAAACCCTCTTCAATCAGTTATGAAAAAAAGCATATAATGAAAGTTTTGAGAGGAGCAAATAACCAACCAAACTATGGTGATATCATTCAATCAGTTCCCATCTAGGCCTACAGTTGAGGTAACAATCCATCAATTATAATTATCAATTCCGATTTAGGCCTACAGCTTACAGGTACAGATGTTATGTAACAAAAATGGTATTCAAGTAAAGCAGTTTATTAAGAACCTCAAAGAGCGGTAACCTCTGCCCTCAATGTGCACTACTGCAACAACTTTTGAAACCCTTGAAATTTGTGTGATGTCTTTTTGTCTCTAACTGTAACCGTGATCAGTTAAAAATTTTGTTCTAGCGCTGATGTTGGTTAGTTCTAATTTTAATATTTCACATATCGGGGACTTAACATAATGGGTATTTTTTTCTATTTTAATAGGCCTAGTTTAAATCGCCTTTCGCAATGGGTTATTTTTAGAATGATCCAGAGCAGGGCTGGATATAGACTTGATGGAGCCCTAAGCTATTTGAAATATGGGGTCCCTTTTAAAGTTCAGATATTCTATGTCAGTGTCAAATATGAAAATAAAGTCCGGGCCCCCAAAAAGACGGGACCCTAAGCAATAGTTTGTTTAGCAAAGAGGAAGAATGGCGTTATCCGAATCGATTATTAACACGAATTAGGAAAGACATAAATAACCTTATAAAGTAACACAGAGTGCGCTGTGAGCAATTCAAGAACCTTCGCGATCGATGAACAGTAACAGCGCTGGCTCACTCGTATTTCAGCACCTCTACTCTGTAGCTCCGCCTACTCTCAGCGTGCACGCGCAAGTGGCTCCGCCCTGTCCTCCAGCGGTAGTTTCCACCTCTTCCTGACTTAAGTCAGGGCTCCAGCGCCCAAAAAGTGCGTGGCTGGTGCCCACTCTCCTTCAAGCGGTAGTGTCCCCTCTATTCCCGGGGTAGTGCACCCTCCCCACCAGCGATAGTATCCCCCTTCCATACACTGTATGATACAGCAGTAGTGTCCATCCCTTCCATACACTGTATGATACAGCAGTAGTGTCCATCCCTTCCATACACTGTATGATACAGCAGTAGTGTCCATCCCTTCCATACACTGTATGATACAGCAGTAGTGTCCCTCCCTTCCATACACTGTATGATACAGCAGTAGTGTCCATCCCTTCCATACGCTGTATGATACAGCAGTAGTGTCCATCCCTTTCATACACTGTATGATACAGCAGTAGTGTCCATCCCTTCCATACACTGTATGATACAGCAGTAGTGTCCATCCCTTCCATACACTGTATGATACAGCAGTAGTGTCCATCCCTTCCATACACTGTATGATACAGCAGTAGTGTCCATCCTTTCCATACACTGTATGATACAGCAGTAGTGTCCATCCCTTCCATCAGTTGTGGCTAGCGCCCCTTCTATCCCTGGGGTCGTGAGTACATTGTGCGTGGCTCATAATTGGAATGAGTTTTTGTGTATTTAAATAAAAGTTTGACTTTTCACCTTTTTCTTTCAGTTTGTTTCACAAGTTCAACTTTTAAAAAATTTATTTTTAAAAAAAGACCTCTCTTCAGAATTGATATTACTGGGAAATTTCCCCCAGATTTGGGTAAATGGAGGACCGTCTCGCCCCAGCCTGTCATAAACCCTCCTAACTTCGGGGTATAATAATGTATTGATAATTTACATAGCCCCGTACTCCATTAAGAAACTGGGCTCACAGCGTTTCACATAAATAAAAAAATGTTTTTTTTTAAAGTGATGCACATAATTATCAATGCACTCAAAACGAAATATTCATATCCTAACTTACTACATATTATGATATTGCATGGTACAAATACTGGGTGGCCACAAGATAACAGGTAAAGAGGATGAAAATGAATGAAAAAATCAAATATTGATAAGAGAGAAGAAAGTGAGTTGGCGGAGTATGTGTCTCTTAGTCCATCCAGCTCTGATGGGGACCTTACCAACTAATTTGGGATAAACGAAAGGCGGCTGAGCATTGTGCTAGCCACACAATCCCTTCGCCTTCGTATGCCTAGGCCAGGGGTCCCCAAATTACGGCCCGCGGGCCAGATGCGGCCCGCGAGGCACTCTCATCAGCCCCCGGAGACCTTTTAATCTAAAAAAAAATATACTATTTTTTACCTGTAGTTTACCACAAAACTGTGTGTAGTCGGTCCCCAATCTGCTGTTTGAAAGTTAATGCGGCCCTCCGGCAGAAAAGTTTGGAGACCCCTGGCCTAGGCTATAGAAACTTGTGAACGCTGCATCACTTGCCAACAGATCATCTGTCATGGTCTGTGGACGCAATTATCTTCTGCATAGACGGAGCGTCTGTATAGATAAGATAAGAAGATAAGATAACAATCCCTGCCAATCGACCACCACCCCTATGCCAAACAACCGAGCACGGTATGTGCCTTGCAATAAAAAGAACGTAAGACTCAATATATTCTATACGGAAGGAGCTTCTGTAATGTATCAACAAAATCGCAAGACCCACACCCCTGACACAAATCATATTAAATCGTTTAGCCTTTTAATTTATGGTTGGGTTAAGAATCCATGCTTTCAAGAGGAAGCGGTCGTTGAATTAACGCCAGTTTTCTTTTAAAACATAAAGTCTAAACTGTGGATAAGGGCACCTAAATATCTTTTTTCTTTAAATAATTTTTTTTTAAATTTAAAATAATTTTTAAAAAAATTACATTTAAAAAAAAACCCACAAAGACCGTAATCGGTCGCTTCCATAAAATTACAAATATTTTCAAATTACGAATCAAATTTTTCCTTTCATTATTTTCTTTGTTCTCATTATCCAGGGTTTGGGGATTGGATATCAAATGAATAATTCTTCAATCTTTCATATTTTATTAAAGGGGGGAAACCTTTCCAATAAATTATTTAAAACTGGGTATTTACGCACAAATTAGTGGCAGCACTATCGGCTTCGATTTTTTTCATTTCCCACACAGACATTTGGAAGAGTTCTACGAGATTCTACTTTTTAAAAAAAATATTCTGCTTCTATTACTTAATTTAATTATGCGTATTTTCATTCACCCTTTTAGGGTTAATTATTGTCCTTGGTGATTGAATTGATAATATTAACATAATATATATGTTATAACTATAGTTACTCTTCGTTACCGCTACCCTGAAACGGAGTGTGACACTCCAACACAACCAAGCTACATGTTTTTTCATGAGGCCCAAGTGGAAATAGCATTTGATGTACAAGTACCAGGTTTAAATAGAGAGAATGTCTTTTAAAGTGGAGGAATATGAAAATCTAAACAAATTGTGAAAAAAATGATGTGGATAACTGTGTGAAACCTTTGTCCTACACCCTTATTAAATAAAATTGCAACAATTTTTCTTATCTGTTTTTCACCTCGACAGTTATCATTAACTAATTAATAATTAATAACTATTAGTTTTTTTTAATATTCCTTTGGGGGGGGAGGAGATTAATTTTTTTTCATAATTTGTTTACACAAGGAATTATCTATGAAATAAATTGTATAAAAAATTGTGTTTGTCCCGGTGATTTAATTAGTGTATTTCTGAGGTAATTAACTAAACGGCAGTAAGCAATACGGTATAAGTATATTAAGGCCAAAGCTTATTATTCCCCTTTACCCTAGACCAGGGGTGGCCAGACCTGTAGTAACTGAGAGCCAATAGACCAGGGGTGGCCAGACCTATAGTAACTGAGAGCCACTAGACCAGTGGTGGCCAGACCTGTAGTAACTGAGAGCCACTAGACCAGGGGTGGCCAGACCTGTAGTAACTGAGAGCCACTAGACCAGGGGTGGCCAGACCTGTAGTAACTGAGAGCCACTAGACCAGTGGTGGCCAGACCTGTAGTAACTGAGAGCCACTAGGCCAGGGGTGGCCAGACCTGTAGTAACTGAGAGCCACTAGACCAGGGATGGCCAGACCTGTAGTAACTGAGAGCCACTAGACCAGGGGTGGCCAGACCTGTAGTAACTGAGAGCCACTAGACCAGGGGTGGCCAGACCTGTAGTAACCGAGAGCCACTAGACCAGTGGTGGCCAGACCTGTAGTAACTGAGAGCCATTAAAAAAATTTTTAACATTGTTGAGAGTCACGACTACTCACGCCCCCTTCGCAATGAACTAAAAAAAAATATTATAATAATAGGAATTTAATTATGTAAGCATTTCAACTGTTTTAACACTAACCAACCGTATGCGTTACAATTACACAACTAACAAATATTTAATTATGTACAATTTACTAATAGAAACTCACTGCATATAGCCTCAAAGTTATAGTCAACGTGAATTGTTATTATATTGAGAAGCCTTTAAACTGGCAAGTTTCTTTAAATTTGGTTGGTAGAATAGTATTTGTGGTGTGTAAATCTGTCAGAATAAGGTCGTTTAGCACCAGCAATATTCCAAGCAATGTCATAGCTTGCATCAGATGAAGTGACAACCTCTTTGCTGAAAGCAGAATATAGTGTCTGCTGCTGACACATTCTAGACTTACACTCAACGAGCTTAATTTTTCTCCATGCAGATGTAGCGCGCTGGACTGCCGAACCGAGAAAGAAGAGAGTAATGGGATCTATTCTCGGTGCTGGCAAGGCCCCCGGGGCATTGTGCTAGCCACACAATCCCTTGCTCGTTAGTGGTGGCAAAATAAATCTTGTGAACGCTACTTCAATTGCCCCATAGCCCGCCATGGACTGGAAAGGGGAAAATATGGAAATATATATATTTATATATATGGATCAAACCCAAATTATTTTCATCCCTTTGTCTCTTTTCAAGAATTATTTTAAAGATTAATTTATTTTTTAAAGTATACTTTTCAAACAAAAATGTTTACTTTCATGAATTGTTCGCGAGCCGCAATGTGAACACAAAGAGCCACATGCGGCTCGCGAGCCTCTGTTTGGCCCCCGTTGCCCTAGACACAAATCGAGGCAGAATGTTAAGAGGCTGAGTAATATAAATGAAAGTCCTACAGTATTGCTGGTGGTCCAATACGTTTAAGTCGTTATACAAATTAGGAATTATATAAATTACTATAAATAAAGCTTTCAAATAATTTCATGATTATTTTTAAAAAACTAAATCAATAAAATTAGGGCTGCGGAAATTAAAAAATTAATCTCTCGATTAATGGTTTAAAATGTTATGGATTAAATATCGATTAAATAATTTTAATCGATAACAATTCGATTACAATTTAAGAAAATATTGATAATATTTTTTTCAATTTATTTAAAAATAATTAATTATTAATAATTTATAATAATTGATATATTTTTTAACGTACAAACTTCTCCCGCGTGTTATTGTATTTTATCAATTTATGGAGACGTGCATTTCATAGAATAAAATTTAGTGTAAAATATTATTATTTTTTTTAAAATGTCAACTATCCGTTTTTTGTTACTTTCTTTGAGATGTTCAGTTTAATGACATCATAAAATTTAATTTTTGCCTTTAATCGAAATTAACGATTAATTCATGAAATTAATCGTTAATTTTTACAAAGTTGATGAATAAATTTAAATTAATCGTTACCAGCCCTAAATAAAATTAAAGCTTTATTATTTCTTGATTTTTGTAGTTGTTGCCCCTTGTTACCATTTAGTTGCTAAGACATTATTTGTTGCACTGTAAGAGATGATAGAGATGAATGTGAAAAAGGCATTGTTGCTATAAGTATTGTCATAGTGTCTTACTAATATTGTTAGTTATATTATTTATTTGTTTGAATTGAATATATTGTTCTCATGCATTATTAATACCGGTATAAATAATCTTTAATATTACTAATATTCCTAATTATGTAAAAAAAAATAATGTTAGTAAAATGATAGTAGAATCAAAAGGGTATTTTAGGACTAAACTGTAACCGTAATTACACATAGTAATTGTGTTTACTTCATAAAACAAAAAAAAATATTTTGTTCCATTTTTCAGAAATCCTTTTTTTCATCAGAAGGATACAATAAATTAAAAGACTTGAGATATATCATATTTCGAAGCAATTAATCCAGATGAAAGTGATTTGGAAGATAATGACATTTCAACGCATGATAAATATTAAGACAGCAATACTAATAATGTCATTTTATGAGAAATTTTATGAGAAGAATTTTATTTTAATAACAATGAACGACTCATCTCTACATCCTCTAATTCAGGGGTTCCTAACCAGTGGTGCATGCACCCATTGGGGTTCCAGGTTCCAGCATGAAACATTCAGAGAAAAAAAAAGAAGAAGAAAAACTGATAATCTGAAAATGTAAACCATAAGCAAGGCATGCCGCGTTAAAGGGCGCCATATACAACCCTTATACTAGTTCGCACATCGTTCTGCGCATGTCGGGAATTGACGGAAAAACTTTTTCGCAAAATGAACGGTTCGCTCTACGTGTTCCTCGGGGTTTTCTTGTTTTACGTCACAGTTTTCTAAAAATAATTTAATTTTGACATCAAATACGTCAGATATATGTCTTCCGGTGACCCTCTCACTGTTTTGAGCGGATGTAAACGTTGGAATTTTTTCCCCTTCACTTTTATAGCTCGGTACGCTGCAAAGGTCTTTAAAACGTTAATTGTAAGCCATTATTCGTCATTGAAACCTAAAATCTTGAGTTGAGCATCCAATTCCGGTCATTAAAAACAGCAATTTCGTCAGTTGAAATTTTCCTGGGACTGGTACGACATTCCGATTGTCATCACCCCCTCAAAATCGTTAATAAATAATAAAAGAGAGAGAGAGAGATGGAACACAAAAGCCTCAGTGCTTCCTCGGTGGAAAAATCCTGTGCAATGACAACATGAAGCCTGTTAGACCCCGAGAGCACTTGGAGAAAGTCCATCCATCCCATTCCAAGGAAAGCGTTGAGGTCTTCAAGCAGAAGAGAGCTCGCTTCCTGATCTCAGGTACCTTGCCCAAGCTTGAATTTTCTTTGTCACAGAAACCTGCACTGGAGGCATCATTCAAGGCTACATATCTTATTGCAAAGAACAAGAAGCCCCACACCATTGGAGAATTTTGGTGAAGCCTTGTGCTCTGGAGATGGTGGAACTGATGTGTGGTCACCAGCAAAGGAAGCAGGTTGAGACAGTTCCTTTTTCCAATGACACTATTCATTCCAGTATTAGTGACATGGCTGCAGACATTCTGGATCAAGTCTTGTGCAAGATGAGAAGCAGTCCTTTTCCAATTAACATGCAGCTGGATGAATCCACCGATGTAGCCCAATGCATTCAGATTCTTGTATTTCTGAGATATGTTCTCAGTGGATTGCTGAAGGAGGAATTTCTCTTTTGTTAGCCACTCCTAGCTACTACCAAAGCTGATGATGTGCTGCAGCTAGTCAGGGTATTCTTCACTGAAAACTAGTTTGACTGTACTTCAAGAATTTCTTCAATTTGCACAGGTGGTGTTCCCTCCATGCTCGGTAATAAGTAAGGATTTTCAGCACTGGTAAAGAAAGAAGTTCCAGATATTGTCACTACACACTGTATCCTTCATCTTCAGGCCCTGGCATGCAAAACTCTACCTCCAACATTGAAGTCAGTTCTTTCTACTGCAGTCCAAGTTGTAAATTTTATTCTCTCACAGGCTTTGAACCACTGCCTCTTCAAGTTTTTCTGTCAGGAGGTGGTCTCTGGGCATGAAGTTCTGCTCTACCACACTGAGGTGAGCTGGTTGTCCAGAGGACGGATACTTTCTCGGTTAGTAGAACTGAGAGTGGAGCTTGCCATTTTCTTGCGAGAAAATGAGAGTGACCTTGCTGACAAGTTTGACTGTCCAAATTTCATTCATTACTTGGCATACCTGGCTGACATCTTCACCATCTTGAATGAGTTGAACACATCTCTCCAAGGACCTGCTGTGACTGTAATGGATGCTACTGAGAGATTTCAAGCCTTCCTTAACAAAGTGCCAATATTCCAACGACGACTAGAAAAGTCCAACTTGGCGAACTTTCCACTCTTGGATGAAGTTGTAATATCTGGTACAGAAGGAAGCATTGAGGGATCATTGCCTGACAACATCAAATGGGAAATTTCAGAGCACCTTTCAACATTGCAAAGGTCCTTTGATGGGTATTTCTGTCAAGAAATTGTTAGGAAAGACCTTTGGATTCGCAATCCTTTTCTCTGTGACTTGGACAACATTGATGGCAGTGACTTTGCTAAAGATGACCTGATTGATTTGAGAACCAGAGAAGTACTGAGGAGTGCCTTCAGTTGCAATACCTTGATTGAATTTTGGTGCTCCAAGAGGGCAATACATTTTCAAAAACCTATCTCTGTGAAGCAGGATTCACCACACTTTTGACGATTAAAACCAAGGCAAGGAATAAGTTGAATGCAGAGGATGACATGAGAGTTGCTTTGTCCAAAACAGTCCCCAGATTTAAATCGCCGATTGATCATAAGAAGCAGCAGATCGCTCACTGAATTCCCTGTTGCCTATGGTCAAAACTGTTTTGTTCCTAAAATAAACATAGTTTATTATGCATTTTCTGCAAGTTTCACGAGGTGGTGCATGAACTCTTTTGGGCATCTGACGGGGTGCATGGACCCCATAAGGTTAGGAATCACTGCTCTAATTCTATCCGAGGAAAGAAGAATAACAACCTATGAGTGACGAGCATTTCAGGAATTACTTCTGAATCATATAAATGGCTGAAGAGGCATGAAGTGTGAGAGCAGATCTGTTGTATCGCCTACAGATTCCCCAGTCAAGAAAAAGAACCCGCAACAACAACTTTGCCAGACTTAGAGATAGATGGTTGCTATCAATATCAGTTTCCTATCGCCAGTGATGAGCTTCAACGATGCAAATTGTGCAGCCTAAAAGCAAATAACTTATCATAAAAATGCAATGTTTATATTTGTTTCAGTCAACAGGGAAACTATTTGAGGTCTATTTACCCTGAAATGTATATTATAATTTGAATAAAATTTATTTTTATTAATATTTTTTAAAAATGGTTTATTGTGAATAAAAGAGTGAAATTTATAACCTTTAAGGACATTGGGTCACCCTTGGAAAAAATAGTAATAGTAGGTCAAGGTCACATAAAAAAATCAAATCAAACTTGGACATCAATTTCTATACCCAAAATATGCATGTGTACGAAAGGAAATAATTTTCCAAGCACTAGAACATAGTCTGGGTTTTTGAGGATTAAAATATAAACCGTTTTGGTTTATACAATGCTTAAATTATATTTTTTTAACATTACAGATTCCGTCAGACTCTCCTTCTATTGCAGAAGATTATTGCGTGCTACGCTCCGATGAGAGCGCCCAGAACGTACTAATCTGTGGGCAAATGACACAACGTTCACAGGTCACGCTCATGACGCAGGTACACCATTAGCCCCGACAGCTATTCCCTGCCTTCATCATGACGCAGGTACACCATTAGCCCCGACAGCTATTCCCTGCCTTCATCATGACGCAGGTACACCATTAGCCCCGACAGCTATTCCCTGCCTTCATCATGACGCAGGTACACCATTAGCCCCGACAGTTATTCCTTGCCTTCATCATGACGCAGGTACACCCTTAGCCCCGACAGCTATTCCCTGCCTTCATCATGACGCAGGTACACCATTAGCCCCGACAGCTATTCCCTGCCTTCATCATGACGCAGGTACACCATTAGCCCCGACAGCTATTCCCTGCCTTCATCATGACGCAGGTACACCATTAGCCCCGACAGCTATTCCCTGCCTTCATCATGACGCAGGTACACCATTAGCCCCGACAGCTATTCCCTGCCTTCATCATGACGCAGGTACACCATTAGCCCCGACAGCTATTCCCTGCCTTCATCATGACGCAGGTACACCATTAGCCCCGACAGCTATTCCCTGCCTTCATCATGACGCAGGTACACCATTAGCCCCAACAGCTATTCCCTGCCTTCATCATGACGCAGGTACACCATTAGCCCCGACAGCTATTCCCTGCCTTCATCATGACGCAGGTACACCATTAGCCCCGACAGCTATTCCCTGCCTTCATCATGACGCAGGTACACCATTAGCCCCGACAGCTATTCCATGCCTTCATCATGACGCAGGTACACCATTAGCCCCGACAGTTATTCCTTGCCTTCATCATGACGCAGGTACACCCTTAGCCCCGACAGCTATTCCCTGCCTTCATCATGACGCAGGTACACCATTAGCCCCGACAGCTATTCCCTGCCTTCATCATGACGCAGGTACACCATTAGCCCCGACAGCTATTCCCTGCCTTCATCATGACGCAGGTACACCATTAGCCCCGACAGCTATTCCCTGCCTTCATCATGACGCAGGTACACCATTAGCCCCGACAGCTATTCCCTGCCTTCATCATGACGCAGGTACACCATTAGCCCCGACAGCTATTCCCTGCCTTCATCATGACGCAGGTACACCATTAGCCCCGACAGCTATTCCCTGCCTTCATCATGACGCAGGTACACCATTAGCCCCGACAGCTATTCCCTGTCTTCATGGAGACTCGAACCTGTAAATTTTGGTTTGCCAGCCGAGTGCCAAGTTAAAGATACAGTCACGCGTGGAACAGAAATATTTTTGGCTTCACTGCCATTACGGGAAAAACAGAAAAATCACCAATGCTTAGCCATCCGTAGCAAACTGACTTTATATTTAAATGTGGAATCACAGACACAGTAACCCATTCGTAGAGGAAGATGCATCTATAAAAGATAGACAAGAGAAAATGCTCGTCACAAGTCCGTGTAAATATTGTCTACAGCTTCATATGAAGTTTCAATAATCGATTCGTACTGATCTTAAGAGGTGAGCTAATATTGTGATTAAAGGATTAGCAATAACTAAAACACGCTTCGCTTAAGTGTACGCATTTCTTGTCAGTTCTATGGTTAAAATTATACCTTTCGTTGTATACCCATTATTCGTTCTATATTTTTTTTTAAAAACATCCAATCCATTGTAAAGAGTTTATGTCAAGCTTTAGTAACATACCTGTCAAGAACTGTCTGCTGTGAATATTTTACACAAGTTTATAATTTTATAACAGTTTACTGAACTTAATTGCCAACGCATTTATGTCCATTGCTTACATTAACTGTAAGCCTTCAGTTACGTGTCACGCCAACAGTAAATTTGACTTTCCGTGTTTTAAATGTTGACTAAAATTTATTTTAAAAGTTATATAGTTGGTCGTATCATATGTCTTCGAGAATGTAACCACTCTGTGTATGTTATTTTTATTTTTTAAATTTTAAATCTTGAGATCACACGCGTGTTTCTTATTAAAATTCCTTTGAATGTAAAGTAAGTATCAGGAAGTATATGGCATTGATTGGTTCGATACCACAAACCCATATGACATACAAATAGCTCAAAGTGTAAACCCTTGAATTAGTATGGATATCTTAATGCCATTTAATATAAAGGTAAGAGCTGACGGATCTTTGTTTGGTTTTCCAATACACCTGGAAATGGGATTTCCCGTTGTAATACCCCAAGCACTTAAAGCTGACGTAGATATATTTAACAACCATAGCGCGGGTCACACTTGATTGGTTTCTAGTGTTCAGCTATCGGCACTAGAAACGTAGCGATTGGGGCTGTTTCTTTTTCAGCCGCGGGAATAATAATTATTACATATCTGTACTGGTTAGCCCCGCACTTCTACCTTTCTATAATCTCCGATGCCGAAGTACATTTTATTTATATCTGTCATGTATAAACTCTTGTTTACTCGTCTTATCTTCATATCACATTGTTACTCTTTATATCTGCCACCATTCATAAAAGTTACTCTGTCTTTATCAAAATCTCATCTTTACTCTTATAAAGTATATCAATGCATTAATGTTACCTCTGTGTACCTCCTTTCATATCAAGTGGTCTGTTTCTGTCTATCTACGCCTTCTGAAAAAAACCATATCAATACTCTCCTTCCATATCATTATTTTACATCAATTAATTACTCATCTTTCGCCCTGGCTACACGCATTTGATATGAAACACCTGTTATATTCTTTCACCCTTGCTCTCTTGATCTACATCTACACATATCAACTTTTAATGTTAAGCCTTAAATCCACGTAACTCACTGTCTATTTTCCGTCCACCGCTTAATTAACATTCATTGCTCATGCCTTTTTAACATTCATCTGTTTCATCCCAACGCCCCCGTTTCCCCACGTCCTCCGCGTATCACCATTATCCTCGCAGCCTACCTCTATCTTCCCAAAACTCACTGTCCCTGTCTAAAATGTAATCTCCTCTCACTTTATCATTCGTTAGTTCTCCCAGCCCCCACTTGCCAGCCGCCAGTATGTACCGCCAGTATGTACCGCCAGCATGTACCGCCAGTATGTACCGCCAGCATGTACCGCCAGTATGTACCGCCAGCATGTACCGCCAGTATGTACCGCCAGCATGTACCGCCAGTATGTACCGCCAGCATGTACCGCCAGTATGTACCGCCAGCATGTACCGCCAGCATGTACCGCCAGTATGTACCGCCAGTATGTACCGCCAGCATGTACCGCCAGCATGCACCGCCAGTATGTACCGCGCACTCCTCTTGCATGACTCTGTCTATAAACTATAGTATACATTTTCTTCATGTTACGCATTTAACACGTCCCTTCTATTTCACCGTCTCCGCTTACCTCCCTAATTTGAAGCTTACCCCCAAAATATGCCTCCTCTACATAAGATTTAAAAATAGCAATACAGCAACGTCATTCAAAATGGGAAAAGACATTTATAAAGTTTTGAGCTACCAAAAAACATCGGAAATTGCTTGAATTGTATACCAATAATAGTGCCACTAAATGTTGGGGTTTTTTTTTAATGAAACTTACTTTAATGCGAGGTTTATTCTAATAAAGAGTTGCCGATACGAAATAGCTGCCGAAATTAAACAACCACTTTGATTTACCCTTCTATTAATTTTGAAGTTCTTTCACTGGATGTAAAAATATGTCCCTAAAGACTCTTAATTGTTTTTATTATTTCTTTTTCAGACATTTTTACACACCATGTTGTGGTGGAGGGAAAATGATTAGTAAGATGATATTTTATAGGAACATTTGGCAAATCGTATTTAATAATTGTTTGGATTTTCTACATTTAACTAAAATTTAGCAGTTATGAGGTATAAATGCATAATTATATCAATTTATGTAAGTCATTGTATATCTAAACACTAAGTGATAAATTGTTTGCTCTGCAGGGGTTGTTGTCAGTGTCGTCTATCGGTCAGTGGTGGTTATCGGTCAGTGGTGGCTATCGGTCAGTGGTGGCTATCGGTCAGTGGTGGCTATCGGTCAGTGGTGGCTATCGGTCAGTGGTGGCTATCGGTCAGTGGTGGCTATCGGTCAGTGGTGGCTATCGGTCAGTGGTGACTATCGGTCAGTGGTGGCTATCGGTCAGTGGTGGCTATCGGTCAGTGGTGGCTATCGGTCAGTGGTGGCTATAGGTCAGTGGTGACTATCGCTCAGTGGTGGCTATCGCTCTGTAGCGGATTTGAATGATCATCTATCTAATACATAATCGCCCTAAGTATGCGTGTGTCTCCCCGTCCAAAGGCGCGCGAAAAGGTGCTCGAAAGGCGCACAAAAAAAGGCGCGCAAAATTATTATAAATAAATTAAAAATGTTCGCCGTAAAAAAAAATTATATGACGTCATTGTTTTAGCTCAGAACATCAATTACAGAAACAACGCACGAACCTGTGACGTCAGCATTTCTGTACACACAAACACACATTTGTGTTGAGTCTAACATCGGGCACCAGCCTATGCGTATTTGTCTCCGTTATAAATAATGATGTAAGTCACCACAAACCGGTTGATGTCGGTGTGTCGGTCTTCGGTTCTTGACCCACTGCCAACTGCATTGCTGCGCCGCATTCAAGGTATGACACCGTTCTCCTACGCCTGTACCCATCGTCAATGTCACGTTCGCATTGCTTTATTATTTCTTCTTCAACTCCACAAATTTACAAACCTTCGCGTGTTGCCACGAAACAACTATGCCTCGAAAAAAGAACATTCGATGAAGCCGAAATTGCCGATAGAAAACGTCACAGAAAAGAATATAACAGGAATCGAAGAACAGAAACACACGAGGAGGCATCCCGGCGACGAGAAACGCGAAACCAACAAGATCGCATTCGAAGAGCAAGTGAAACCGACGAACAACGGTCCCGTAGACGGGAAGTAGCAGCCACTAATAAACGACGCCGGTCAGCAACACTCCGGGAAGTACCTGCACCTCATCTGGATGGAGCCACCGGAAGTGACTTCATGAATGACAACGTCCAGCAACATTTCTGTGGCAATTTACAATTGCTGTGCACATTCTGCGGTGCCAAACATTTTCCTGGCGAACATCCTGCGGACAAATTATTTACCACCTGCTGCCAGAAAGGAAAAGTGACGCTTGATCTCATCCGCATATCACCTTTACTGAGGACGCTCATGACGGTGGAACACGAGCACTCCTAAAACTTCATGGACAACATCAGGTCTATTAACAGCGCCTTAGCCTTTGCGTCAATGGGTGCTAAAGTCGCTCCTCCTCCCGGATACGGGCCCTAGTGCTTTCGCATCCCCGGACATATTTACCACAGATCTGGGGCTCTGCATCCCATTTGCAGATGCATGCAAAATGCTGTGTGAAGTGGAACAAGAATGTCTGTCGGAAGCAGCTTTACGGAATACACTACCTACAACTGTGTCACTGGACATCATTCATGATAGAAACGATGACCAAAGGCGTTACAATGCTGAACGGTCCAATGAAGTGGCTTTCGTTTTCTAAATGCGGATGGAGAGTCTCCTCTCGAACGGGACATCATAATACACTGCAAAACAATTTCACACGCAAGTAAAACACAAAGAATCAGCATTCTCGACCCCAACTTGGATCCCATGGTCTACCCTGTGTTATTCCCGTATGGTGAACAAAGCTGGACACCAGATATTAAACTTCAATATAATCCTAAGAGTATAAGAAGCTTACGTCGGCCATCACCCACGAATCCCAGAACAAGAGTCACTCAAATGCAGTATTACGGCTACCGATTTGCCATCAGAGACGAATTTAATCCTTTCCTGAGTGCTGGAAAACTCACTCTCCAATATTGTGTGGATAGCTACATCAAAACGAAGGGAAACAGACTCAATTTTGTGCGACAAAATCAGTCAAAACTAAGGGTGGAAAAGTACACTGGATTGATGGATTTTTTGCAAACTGAAGCGAGACAACAAGGCCTTATGCCAGGCCAACCACTAATACTTCCTTCATCCTTCCAGGGAAGCCCCAGGAACATGCTCCAAAATTATCAAGATGCCATGGCGATTGTTAGAAAGTACGGGAAACCCGACTTCTTCATTACACTCACATGCAAGCCAAAATGGCCCTTAAATTGTCACCATTTTACAACAAGGCCAATCAGTGGAATTTCGTCCAGATTTGGTCGCACGCGTTTTCAAACTTAAACTGGATGCTCTTCTAGATGACATTGAAAAACATCACGTTCTTGGAAAACCAATAGCAAGAATCATGTCACTGAGTTCCAGAAACGTGGGCTTCCGCATGCTCACATACTATTAATTTTATGCAGCGAGGACAAGCCTGACCACGGTGAACAAGTGAAAGAATGATTTCTGCAGAAATACCAGACAGTGCAACACAGCCGCGACTGCACGAAATAATCACCAAACACATGATTCATGTGCCCTGTGGGAAATACAACATGAACTCTCCATGCATGGTTGATGGATCCTGTTCGAAGAAGTTTCCGAAGCCGTTCTGTGAAGAAACAATCATTAATGTTGACGGTTATCCCAAATATAGGCAACGGAACAATGGTGTAATAGCAATCGTCAATAGCCGAGAAATTGACAACTCATGGGTCGTTCCTTACAATCCGTACCTCAGCCTAACGTACAACTGTCATATCAACGTCGAGAGCTGTGCTTCCATAAAAAGCGTCAAATATCTGTTTAAATACGTCTACAAAGGACATGATTGCGCCAATATCTCCATTAAAGAACACGGGACCCTGAACCACGATGAGATCACCTCCTTTATGGACTCTAGATATGTGAGCGCGCCTGAGGCTGCTTGGCGCCTTTTGGGGTTCCACGTGCACAAGCAGTCTCAAGCAATTATCAGACTCCAAGTTCATCTCCCTGGCGAGCAATCAGTAGTTTTTACTACTGATAACGTTGAGGCTGCAGCTTCGAGAGACACTACTTTAACGGCATGGTTCAAACTAAATCATCAATACCAGATGGCTACAGGTATACTATACACTGACATAACTGAACATTATATTTTTCACGAGAGGACCAGAACATGGCAGAGAAGGCAAAGGGGTGCTGACAGAATAATTGGTCGTATGTACTCTGTCAGTTTAGCGTCAGACATTCAGCGCTTCTGCTTGCGCTTACTTCTCCTTCATGTGCCAGGTGCAACTTCCTTTGAGGACCTTCGGACCGTCCATGGTATTACATATCCAACATTCAAGGAAGCTGCACAACACCAAGGCGTCTTCAATGACGAGCAGGTCTGGGATATGACGTTACATGATGCAGTTGCCGAAAAGAGACCCGCTCCCCTACGGGAATTATTTGCACATATGTGCCTGCTCGCATCTCCTTTAAATATTCCGAAATTGTTCCAGAAATATAAAGAATAATTTTATGAAGATTTTACGTTGCAGTTTCATCACTAAGTGAATTGCAAACACTGCCTCGATTTGTCCCTTACTGATATTCCATTGATCTTTATTGCCAATAGGAAAACCTGCGAGAATTTCGGTTTACCAGTTCCACCAAGTCACGTGGAAGACATACAGGACAGCGTTTTTAATCCGGTCCAACAGCTCAGCAAAGCAACAGACATGTAACGGAGTCTCAATGAACAGCAGAGACACGCATTTGATGAAATTATCACAGCCGCAGCCAATGATCATCTTCCTCATAGGTGTTACTTTCTTGACGGACCTGGTGGCAGTGGTAAAACATATTTGTACACAACCTTGCTTGCATCCTTTAGAGGGGAACAGAAGATTGCTTTAGCTACTGCATCAACTGGAATCACGGCCAATTTACTGGAAGGTGGTCGAACGTATCATTCCCAATTTCAACTTCCCGTCCCAATTATCGACACCTCAACCTCCAGAATGAGAATGACCTCAATCCGATGCTGACATTCTCTGAAGAGCCACAATAATCATTTGGGATGAATCCATGATGGCCTCTAAGGACGCATTGAAGTGCGTGAATAAACTCTTACAAGATAGCATGTAAAATGACAAACCTTTCGGTGGAAAAACCATTCTCTTGGGTGGGGACTTCAGACAAACCTTGCCCGTTGTTGCTCATGGAACCAGGGCCGCCATTGTCGAAGCGAGAATTAAGTTTACCGATCTTTGGTCTAAATTTACAGTTCTCACATTGACAAGTAATGTGCGATCTATTGATCCAGAATTTACGTCTTGGTTAATTGAGCTAGGCAATGGAACATTAACCAATGAACGTGGATTGGACGAGAATATGTTTGAGTTCCAGCCCATATGGTCTGCACAGGATCTATTGTTTCCGAAATCTTCGGTGAACGACTTCTAGCCAGAGATGCGGAAGAATTTGCAAATAAGGCTATTCTCTGCCCTACAAATGCCGATGTGGACCTTATCAATAGTCAGGTTCTGCATTTACTTGAAGGAGAACCCAGGACACACTTAAGTACCGACTCCATCGACGACTGCACGCCAGATGATGAAAACAATTATCCCTTGGAATTTCTACATCAATTGGCACCTTCGGGAATGCCGCTTCATCAATTAACATTAAAAGTCGGAGCAATTATAATTCTTCTTCGCAATTTGAACTCCAAACGAGGTCTATGCAACGGCACCAGATTGGTGGTTAGGGACCTCAAACCCAACCTCATCATCGCTGAACTTCTGTCCGGAAGTGACAAAGGTCCCACTCTATTCATTCCACACGTGGACATTGCCCCGACAACCACAGACTTGCCTTTCGTTCTACGGAGAAGGCAATTCTCTGTGAAGTTAGCTTTCGCAATGACCATAAACAAATCGCAGGGCCACTGGATAAGGTCGGTATCTACCTACCACAACCTGTGTTTAGCCACGGGCAGTTATGCGTTGCTTTCTCCCGTGTACGCAGATCAGCAGATGTCAAGGTCCATCTGGCAGATGGTCCTAAACAAGGGAAACTGCTCCACGACAGCTCCACCTGCTACACTAAAAATGTGGTGTACAAGGAAATCTTTCATATTTAGCTGTTCTTATCGTATTGTGTTCATGGCAATAAAAGATTAAAGTTCTTTTCTATTTCAGTATTTCGTACATGTCTTTGTTATTTATTTTCATATCGTATTGTGTTCATGGCAATATAGGCCAAATGTTATTTTCTATTACAGTATTTCATACATTTCTTTTTTATTTCTGTTCATATCGTAATCTATTCATGGCAATAAAGGCCACGTGGTTTTTTCTATTGCAGTATTTGGTAATATCTTTGTCATCCCTTCTGTGGGATTTCGTTCTGCCATCTTCAGCAGGCTTTTGAACTAGTCTCATACATAATCGCCCTATCTGTGCGTGTCTCCCCAAAGGGACATAACTCTGCTTTATATTGAAAAGGGAGACTTAAAAATCTCTTTTGGTTTCCAGATTAACATTAACATTGACGTCATTGTTTTATGAGGATTGTTAATTATTAAATACTTTGTGTGATTAACATTAACAATGACGTCATTGTTTTATGAGGATTGTCAATTATTAAATCATTTGTGTGCATTTCAGGAATATTTCGCAGGCGCCCTACAACCAGTGGCGTCACTAGGAGGAGCGGGTGTCACCCGGGCCTAAAATTTTACTGTGTACGATGTTATATCAGAAAAAAAAGACACATGTTTTCAACTAGGAAGAAATCAAGTATTACAATGAAATACGTTAAACGCGAATTATTATTTTTTTAATCAGTTAACTTGCAATAATAAAACAGTCCCAACACAAAAACAACATTAAAACAAATTATGAAAAAAAGAAAAGAAACATTCGCAGCAGAAAATCTTTTAAAAAGGCTGGACATGAAAGAGGCAGTGTCCTATGTTTTAAAATATATAAAGCCATTTGGGCTTGGACGAACCAACAGCATGGACGAATCCCATCTCACGACTCCCTCCACTCCAGTGGGAATACGATTTTTATCAAAACAAAATAATTAATAAATAAATAAAAATAAAAAGATGGGTTTTAAAAAAGGCTTAACATAAAAGAGGCAGTGTCTTATGTTTTAAAATATATAAAGCCATTTGGGTTTGGACAAACTGACAGCATGTACGGATTCCACCTCACGACTTCCTCCGCCCCACTGGGGTGGGGGAATACGATTTGTATCCCAAAAAAAAATATAAAAAAAAATAAATACAAATAAAAAGATGGATTTTATTTTTTGATGCTTTTCTAGAGGAAAATTATGAATTCAATGTCTTTGAGTTAATATTTCGTTATATATATATATTTATTATAGGCGTGAAAGCATAGATTAAATACGTTGTGTGCATTTCAGGAATATTTTAGAGGCGCCCTACAACCAGTGGCGTCACTAGGAGGAGCGGGTGTCACCCGGGCCTAAAATTTTACTGTGTACGATGTTATATCAGAAAAAAAAGACACACTTTTTCATCTAGGTAGAAATTAAGTATTACAATGAAATACGTTAAACGCGATTTTTAAAAAAAAATCAGTTAACTTGCAATAATAAAACAGTCCCAACACACAAACAACATTAAAACAAATTACGAAAAAAAGGAAAGAAACATTCGCAGCAGAAAATCTTTTTTAAAAGGCTGGACATGAAATAGGCAGTGTCTTGTGTTTTAAAGGGTTTTAAAAGATATAAAGCCATTTGGGCTTGGACAAACCGACAGCATGGACGAATCCCACCTCACGACTCCCTCCACCCCAGTGGGGTGGGGGAATACGATTTTTATCCCCCCCCCCAAAAAAAAATAAATAAAATAAATAAAAATAAAAAGATGGGTTTTATTTGTTGATGCTTTTCTAGAGGAAAATTATGAATTCAATGTCTTTGAGTTAATATTTCGTTATATATATATATTTATTATAGGCGTGAAAGCATAGATATGCATGTTGATATATAGGTAGTCCTCCAATTACGACGGTACATTTCAGGAAGTTTAATATTTCGTCCGCCTGCTACACTAAAAATGTGGTGTACAAGGTAATCTATGATATTTAGCTGTTCATATCGTATTGTGTTCACGGTAATAAAAGATAAATGTTCTTCTCTATTGCAGTATTTTATACATTTCTTTGTTATTTCTGTTCATATCGTATTCTGTTCATGGCAAATAAAAGGCACATGTTCTTTTCTATTGCTGTATTTGGTATATTTCTTTGTTATCCCTTCTGTCGGATTTTGTTCAGCCAGCTTCAGCAGGCTTTTACACTAGTGTCTCAATAAACGTGTATAGAAAATGATAATTCTTTGAGCTCTTCCAGCATGACCGTTTCTATATGATATTTAAATCTGTTTTAAAATGTGATGTTATTTTTTTTAATGAAAGGTGGATCATTAAAGCAATTATATATTAATATAACACTGTAAAAAGTAAAATAATAAATGTTATTTTTAAAAAAATATTTCTAAACAAAATAGATAAAGTATTGACAAAATATAAATGAAATATTTATTTTTTTTAATTAACATTTAAATTCATTGAATGCAGGAAGTCTTAAAAATTCTACGCCACTACGGACATGGGATTCTTCCTGTCCAAGCCAACTGAAGGTAATGACTTAAATGCTAAATTCAACGGCTAATTCCTTTCAATGCACTGCAACGTATCTAACAGATAGTACTTACAGAAAGAATCCAGTCGTAACACTGTCCGCTTAAAAACACGATCTAAGAACTTGGTCATTGATAAGACATAACGTATAAAAGACGTATACATGACGTATGAAACTGTGTAAATTTTATTTACACAATTTTCTATTATTATATATGGATATCTCCACGGCTAATTATCACTGCCGTGAAGCTAATTTTAAACAGAAATTGAAACGTACTCCCTACTATACAAAGCAAAGCATTTATTATTAAAAGTTTCACTAGTATTATATGTTAAGATAACATTCACTTTCAATTACATTAGATATAATTTGTGTATTCGGCGTATTGAAAGTAAAGCAGTATTGCTATAGACATGTAAAAAAAAAGTTATATTAAAAATAAACGAGATTAATTTTCTGATATGCAGAAATTAATTATATGGTGAGAAACTGTTCTGTACTAGGATATGGGGAGAAACTGTTCTGTACTAGGATATGAGGAGAAACTGTTCTGTACTAGGATATGGGGAGAATCTGTTCTGTACTAGGATATGGTGAGAAACTGTTCTGTACTAGGATATGGTGAGAAACTGTTCTGTACTAGGATATGGTGAGAAACTGTTCTGTACTAGGATATGAGGAGAAACTGTTTTGTACTAGGATATGGGGAAAAATTGTTCTGTACTAGGATATGGGGAGAAACTGTTCTGTTCTAGGATATGGGGAGAAACTGTTCTGTACTAGGATATGGGGAGAAACTGTTCTGTACTAGGATATGTGGAAAAACTGTTCTGTACTAGGATATGGGGAGAAACTGTTCTGTACTAGGATGTGGGGAGAAACTGTTCTGTACTAGGATATGGGGAGAAACTGTTCTGTACTAGGATATGGGGAGAAACTGTTCTGTACTAGGATATGGGGAGAAACTGTTCTGAACTAGGATATGGGGAGAAACTGTTCTGTACTAGGATATGGGGAGAAACTGTTCTGTGTGATACCGAGAAATTATTAAAAGTTAATGATAACATTTAGAAATTTTTTTTATTGCTAACCAAACTGTCATTAAAAGTCTTCTTTTGAATATTTAAATAGATGATCCCCGAAAGGCAGATGTTGTTAATGACGCTGACGTCAAGAGATATTTTGAAGGTATCTTTAGAGACTTATACGAGCATATGCATATGTTAATTTTGCAATTTAATTGAAAGCATATGATTTTTTAACATTGTAAATAACAATATATATATATATATATATATATATATATATATATATATATATTATATATATATATATATATAGATATATATACATGAAAAAAAGAACCCCAATTTAAAAAACAAATTTTTCTTTCCCTACAATCAGGGACACACGAAATGTTTTTATCCCCAAACGGAGAGGCAGGTCTGATGACTGACTTTTTATCGTGCAAAAAATCCCACAACAAATACATAGAGGCCAGTCTATTCTCCAAGAACTCCGTACCACCTGAGCATCGCGACAGAGATGTCGTTGAATTCATCAAGGTATGTGCCCAATTAACAGTTCGGGTGTCTGTAGTATATACAAGTCCCAACAGACCCCCAGTACGCCCCGGGCACAAATCGCCCGTACCCCTTCTACGACATCCGTGGCAAGAACACACTCAAATGTGGAAGCGGGAGAATTTACTCCGCCTTGAGGTACGCTGAGAAAGATCAGAAGACGTGCCAGTGCAGCAAGTGTCTTAGGTCCAAGAGTCCGAGTCACGTTTGGTGGGAGGTCATTATCTTCACGGCTACTCACGTCGTCTTCGACGACCTGGAGGCACGGCAGTCGACATGCAGGCTGTTTTACGACAGCCAAGATTCTCCGTTGGTCGCTCTGGACGGGATGAGCACGATAGCCGACATCAATAAAGACAGGTGCTGGTTGATCTGTGCCACGTGCGACGTGGAGTTGGTCAAGAAGCTCAAGAGATGCACCCGAGATTTCGCCGTGCTGTGTGAGAGGTTATACACCAAGTACAGTCAGTCTAAGAGAGAGAACAATTTGTGTATAATCGTGTCACACCCCCACGGATGCTGCAAACAGATCTCCATCGGGGAGTGGTTCTGTAGACTGGATAAAGGCTCAGGCTACAGCCGTTATTCTTATACTACGTCTACGTGTCGGGGCACGAGCGGAGCTTGGGTGTACATACTGGGAAGTGACGTTTGGCTGTACAACGGCCACGTGCACAGCGGAACAAACAAGATCGGTTCTAATTATAGCGGAGACGGTAGAGACTACTCTATACCTAGAATGGAAGTGTAATAAATTGAAACAAACAATGCGATGAAATTATTTCAGTGGCATCTTCTGTAAAAAAAAAGGTAATTTTGATTCGGAAAACCTCAACTATTAAACCTGCATGAATACTTAAACGAAAGAGGAAAAAATTGCGATGGTACATCAAAATGGAATTACTATTTGAAATATTTTTTGGCAAATAGGAAAGCAATTTAAATATCATTTTTAATGAGTTGTGTTGAACGTTTAGCAGAGCTAGGTTTCCGTTGGAAATATAAAGTTATTGTAACTATTGTTAAAATGTGTGTTTAAAGTGTGATTTTCATCAATGTAGATGTTTTTTGAGGCATGGCATATGACTAGACTTTGTTCTAATTGTCAAAGTTTTATTGTACTTCGAGATTTACTTTCAGAATAACATGGCTGTATATTTTTTATGAATTTTCGTGAAACTGTCTTTATTCATGGTTACCAGTTTCATGTGAAATCTTTATATTAGACTGTTTATTTTATTTAATAACATTCTTAATGTGTTAATTGTTTTGTTTTTTTTAAAACTTATTTTCATTATTATTATTTTGAATTATTTTTTTTTCCTTGTATTTAAAATATTCTTTTAAAAAGTTACAGCTCGGAAGTGAAGTACCTTCTATAATTTTATTACAAAATTATTCATTCAATATTTTAATTCATTATTAAATTCCTTTCTAAAATGAGCTTTTTCTTTGGTCATTATACTAGCATTTGTCTAAGACCAAACAAAATAAAAACTTTAATTTCTTTTTCAATTTTCAATCGAAATTTAAAATTTAATTTTCGAATATTATTTCTTTGAATTGCGTAGCATCAAAATATCCGAATTATTTTGAATTATTTTTTTAATATATAATTTTTTATTTCAAAACTTAATCACTGTAAACAGAAGCATGTAAAAATTTTGAGTAAATGAATAAAACTTTGATTGGAACAAATAATTGTTGTTTTTTTTAATCAATCTTTATGTTCAGTTTCGCATTGTTTAATATAAGTTTGTATATTCAGTAAGCTTTATTATTATTTTCCTATTTTAATAAATTTTATTTATTCGGGTCATATTTGTCAAACCCCAAGAAAACTATGTCATAAGATGGGGCTACCGGGTCTGAAGCCCCCAGCCTAACTCTCCCCTATGCCTGGGTTCCCTGGCATTAAAGAGAAAAAACGAACATACTGTAAACAAAATTTACTTACAGGTAAAGTGGTGCTTGGAATAGAATGAAAATAGGTTTATCGTTTATTTAGTACCATATTTGTACATATGTGCACTGATCCACTTAGCAGAAAAAATATTTTTTCACAACACATGGATTGTCTATGTAAGACATTCTATGATTTCGCTTGTTCTATCTGGATTGAGTTTTCTTTACACACTACACATGTCATACACACAACACGACTATGATTAACTCTAGCATAGCGTGTTACTTGACTTAGAAACGTATTCTTGATAAAATTATGACTTAGATACTGAAAAATCAAAAGAATAAAACAAATAAACCAAGGTTCACTTTCCTGTCAAGTTCTTGGTTCAGCAGACACTCGTCTTACATTGAATTTTCAAAAACATTTAACATAAACACACACATTTAAAATTCAAAACATGGTGGCAGCCATTTGCAATGACTTTTATTTAGGCTACACGCCGATTGGTTAGTTATTTTTAGTACTTCCCTAAAGTTTTTCACATTCTGATCCAAATAACTAGAAAGCGGTAACTCGTTATATAGGAATTAAATCTATTACCCAGTATTTGGTAACTCGACTCGGTAGTATTAAGTTTATCAATGAGCTTTTCCTTACAACACTAATAAATTGCACTTAAAATTCTTCTTTTTTTAAAAATAATACTCTCTTTGTCATTAACTAAAGACTTAGAAAAGACAAAAAAGGTTTCAAGCAAATTTTATTTCATGCCTTAAATTGAGAAGATAATTATATTGAATTGGTCTCTCTCTCTCTCTCTCTCTCTCTCTCTCTCTCTCTCTCTCTCTCTCTCTCTCTCTCTCTCTCTCTCTCTCTCTCTCTCTCTCTCTCTCTCTCTCTCTCTTTCTCTCTCTCGCACCCACATATGTACAAAAACTTACACAAACACACATAGAAATAATTACTATTATTGTTAAGACATTGCGTCATTGCTCACATGTAAATAAAAATAAAATGTTTTGTTCAAGTAAATCTTTAACAGTTCATTTCAAATTGTAAATGAGTAAAATAATTTTAAAAATAAAAAATAAATTTAAACAAAATATGGATCAAATAATAAAATATTAAAGCAGTCTCCCCCATATTTTTATATAGAACAGGACTGCGATAAAGCTTTTAAATAAAATACAAAATACACAGACGGAATGTGTAATGAAAACAATAAATTTAAGCTTCACATCCAAACTGATACAACAGTAAACTTTGTGGCTAATGCCTCCATCAGTACAATAAACAACCAGTTTTTACATAAATATTAAAATTATATTTAAATTATTAAGACATACTATATTAAAAAAATAGTTACGTAAAGATAAAAAGAAAGGGAAAACAACAACAATGAGCAACGGTTGAACTAATGATACGACATTTGAACTAATGATACGACATTTGAACTAATGATACGACATTTGAACTAATGATACGACATTTGAACTAATGATACGACATTTGAACTAATGATACGACATTTGAACTAATGATACGACATTTGAACTAATGATACGACATTTGAACTAATGATACGACATTTGAACTAATGATACGATATTTGAACTAATGATACGACATTTGAACTAATGATACGACATTTGAACTAATGATACGACATTTGAACTAATGATACGACATTTGAACTAATGATACGACATTTGAACTAATGATACGACATTTGAACTAATGATACGACATTTGAACTAATGATACGACATTTGAACTAATGATACGACATTTGAACTAATGATACGACATTTGAACTAATGATACGACATTTGAACTAATGATACGACATTTGAACTAATGATACGACATTTGAACTAATGATACGACATTTGAACTAATGATACGACATTTGAACTAATGATACGACATTTGAACTAATGATACGACATTTGAACTAATGATACGACATTTGAACTAATGATACGACATTTGAACTAATGATACGACATTTGAACTAATGATACGACATTTGAACTAATGATACGACATTTGAACTAATGATACGACATTTGAACTAATGATACGACATTTGAACTAATGATACGACATTTGAACTAATGATACGACATTTGAACTAATGATACGACATTTGAACTAATGATACGACATTTGAACTAATGATACGACATTTGAACTAATGATACGACATTTGAACTAATGATACGACATTTGAACTAATGATACGACATTTGAACTAATGATACGACATTTGAACTAATGATACGACATTTGAACTAATGATACGACATTTGAACTAATGATACGACATTTGAACTAATGATACGACATTTGAACTAATGATACGACATTTGAACTAATGATACGACATTTGAACTAATGATACGACATTTGAACTAATGATACGACATTTGAACTAATGATACGACATTTGAACTAATGATACGACATTTGAACTAATGATACGACATTTGAACTAATGATACGACATTTGAACTAATGATACGACATTTGAACTAATGATACGACATTTGAACTAATGATACGACATTTGAACTAATGATACGACATTTGAACTAATGATACGACATTTGAACTAATGATACGACATTTGAACTAATGATACGACATTTGAACTAATGATACGACATTCTTTGCTGGGTCGAGTTTAAAACTTTCAGGACCAGGCTCATTTTATCGCAGGCGAGCCTCATCAAGCGGGCATCGCCGTAAAGGTACCTTTCTGCAGGTAATGAGTTTTGGCCATCTAAATCCCCTGCCAGCCCGGGGCACTCAACCAACAGGTGCTCAACTGTCTCCTCAGAGTTGCCACATATATGGCAGCAGTAGGTGTTCAACTGTCTCCTGAGAGTTGCCACATAGATGGCAGCAGTAGGTGTTCAACTGTCTCCTTAGAGTTGCCACATATATGGCAGCAGTAAGTGTTCAACTGTCTCCTGAGAGTTGCCACATATATGACAGCAGTACGTGTTCAACTGTCTCCTGAGAGTTGCCACATATATGGCAGCAGTAAGTGTTCAACTGTCTCCTGAGAGTTGCCACATATATGACAGCAGTACGTGTTCAACTGTCTCCTGAGAGTTGCCACATATATGACAGCAGTACGTGTTCAACTGTCTCCTCGGTGTTGCCACATATATGGCAGCAGTAGGTGTTCAACTGTCTCCTCAGACTTGCCACATATATGACAGCAGTAACTGTTCAACTGTCTCCTCAGACTTGCCACATATATGGCAGCAGTAAGTGTTCAACTGTCTCCTCAGAGGTGCCACATATATGGCAGCAGTAGGTGTTCAACTGTCTCGTCAGAGTTGCCACATAAATGGAAGCAGTAGGTGTTCAACTGTCTCCTCAGAGGTGCCACATATATGGCAGCAGTACGTGTTTAACTGCCTCCTCAGAGTTTCCCTTCTCGTGTCGAACCTTTGAAAGTAGCTCCGTGCGGGACAGTGTTCAGTCCTGATCCGAGTGATGAGCGTTTGCTACGATATGGTCCCACACCAGGAATCGCTCTTGCTCGGTCACGGCATGTTCTGATAGACTTTTGTGGCCGTGTCTCCAGAGACCCGCCCCTCAAGCTACTTCCCGTGGAATTGGTCTCTTAGCTACGATCTAACCAACAACTGGGTCATCGGGCGGATGGGTTGGGGCTGAGCGGACCCTTCCCTCGTCAACTGATCCGCCTTGTCCGAATGCGGCACACCGCAGTGCCCAGTGATACACTGCAGAACTACTTTGCTGAACTCAATCTAACCAGATCGTCAGCAAACATTGCATTTTCCCTCTCAAGTATGCCTTCCAGGTCATGAAGTATAAACTAAGAACAATGTACAGCTTAGGGGCAGACTACTATGGGACCAACCTTAAGCGAGTCTGTTGTTTAGCAAACAAAGAATTTCACCAGCTAGACATAAATGTGACAAGTAATCCTGTGACGTCATTTATGGACGGCCCCTTAGTCCTCATTCATTCACTGACAAGAAAATTTAAGAGTAAAAATATTGAAATTCTCCTCACACAATATTTACTCCATTGTTTTGTTTATTTCAAACACAAATGTTTATAGTCCGTCAACTTAAAAATTAAAACAGCCTTTAACATGAAACAAAATATTGACAAACACAAACTTCACACCACAGACAATATAACAGCCTTTAACATGAAACAAAATATTGACAAACACAAACTTCACACCACACACAATTACAAAAATGAATTTCAAACACAAAAGCAGCGCCGAATTTAAGTATAAGCTTCACAAGATATAGTTTCGGGCCACCACAAGCTATAGTTTAGGGCCCTCACAAGCTAAAGTTTAGATTAGAGCTCCGACACGATATAGGTTAGGGCCCCCCACAAGATATAGGTTAGGACCCCCACAAACTATAGTTTAGGGCCCCTACAAGTAAATGTTTCTGGAATAAAAAGTTGTTAAAATACCACTTATTGGAGCCGGAGGCCCAATATGTCAATTTTTTTTTAAATTAGCTATATAAAGTTATTTTAAACAGTGACTTTTGGGTAAATTTGTGACTATTGGTGAAATTTGATATTAAAATATTGATTGTCCGTATTAAAAGTCTGTAAGATATTAAACTCCTAACGTCTTTACTTCTGGGCCGAGGCCTAAAATTATTTTTTTCGTAAACTTTTAAAATTTTATTTTACATTAGATTTCAAACAATTTAGACTAATATAGACAAATACCTCCATCATGACCTAGATTGAAATCTTCAGGCCTTTTGAGATATGCACAACCAGTAATGTCCTTTTATTCCCCCATTTAATTTTACACGTCCTTGACAAATATTGACAAACAAGTATATTCAATATGATCTAGATTGAAACAATTGTTTGTTTTTAATTTACATCTTGCACCGATTAGGCCCGGGGGCTCACAATGTCATTTTGTTTCTAATATAAAGCAGTATAAATATTATTTTAGTCCCTGATCGCCATGAAACTTTAGAAGGTGTCTGACTACACTCCCACGAAAGGTTCTGGCTACACTCCCACGACAGGTGTCTGACTACACTCCCACGAAAGGTTCTGGCTAAAATGGATGTTTCTTGATCAAACTCAGAAGATAAGATTTGACCACACATATTCAGAAATTATAGGGCAAAAAATGTTCAAAACTTTAGCAGGGTTCATTTTGAAATTGTACGTGTAACGGACTCAACGGCCAACAACTTTCGCCATGTTAAACTTTCTTATTTAAAGGCCCCATCTTCACGAATTTTATTAGGCGGCTCCCTTGCTCTAATTTACACTGATGAACAAACTTATTTTGTTTGTATGACGCCACTGTAAGTCGCCATATGGAACCATTACAATTGTCATTGTACTTATGGTCCCACCTTCCAGAAATTAGGTACGCAGTTTCTCAACAATAACCGAAATCCTACTTTTCCGCTGCAACACGCTGGTATTTTGCTAGTATATATATATATATATATAGCTCAGGGACCAAGTTTCTCAGTTAGTATGTAACACACTGAGTATGGTTGCGCATCATGTCTAGTTTGTTGAAATTTGTTTTACAAGCAAGGGCTTAGCGAGTTTTGTGGTCTTTACTAATCTTGTATTTTTCATCTTATCGCTAGCATTAAAAATAAAAAGTCTGAAATGATCGTCTATTTTTTAAGATAAAGGTAATGTCCTCAATAATTATAAATATTCTTTTTCATAACTAGTCATCCTGTTTGACATCTCCATACCGTTTGTCTACTCCTACTCCTACTCCAACCATTGAAAAGCTCTGAAGTGTCGTTTGAATCGATCAAAGTGAAGTCCAGACTTGATTGGTTAGGTGGGGCGAAAGTAAATGCTGAAATTAATTTATATTTAAAAGAAATGCGATAATCAAAAGTGACTTTATTCTTGTTTTCGGTTATCATTCTCACTCTGGAAAAAAATGTGTGTAATTGTGAAAATAATTTTACAGCTCATTTAAAGTGTGTGATAATGTCGTGGTAACCTAATGCAGTGATCCTGATTTCCGTGTTTGTTGAACACTTTGTGACGCATTTCTTTTACACAAGGTTCTCACACTGTTACAAACGTTGGACCCCATAAAGCTTATATCTTTTCGACTTCTGAGTTTTTATTTAGCACGAGTTTTTTTTTCCCTTGAATTAAAAAGATATTTATGTTTTATATAGTCATACTAAGTTTTATTCTCCCATAAATATCTGTTGTAGTTTTTAGCTCAACCATTGCTCCTAACACATCCCAAAACATCTTGTCATATATTGGCGGAAATCTATTAAAACAAATATCCGTGGTCTTAAGAAAGACAAATTTAATATAAGATACGTGCCGAAATGTAAACGTAGGTATTTTGAGAAGGATTTGTCTTATAAGGTATTTGTGAATGATTCGTTAATTTAAGACAGCTCATTGGACTTCAAAAAGTTTTAACAACAGTTTCGTAATTTTACTATGCTATTTTTTTAGAACGATTGATTCTTCTATAATTATGCTTTAAAACACTTTTCCGCTATAATATTGTCTAAAAATAGAACATTACACAATGAGCTATGACGTTTTCTGGGCCTAGAAATGACAAGCCCTATTAATCCTGGATATAAATTATTTATTAAAATTAATTATTTCAATGGTATCTTAGGGAATTAAAACAAAGACTCGAAAACCATTGAAAATTAAATATCAGAAAACTTCAGTCTTAAACTTCTTTACGAATTATAAAGTACTAGTATATCACCCGTCAAATATGACGGAAATTTTCAAAATAAATACACATCAGATTAAAAAATAACTTAATACAGAACTTTCATTTAATTTATTTATTTTTATTTTATTCATTTATTTCCCTACAAAATCGATCGCAGCGCCACCTAACATCACTATAAAACAAAATCAATCGCAGCGACAGCTAACAGCATTACATCCATTCATACAACGGGAATTATGTATATTGATTTAGTGTATGATAGTGTATGGTGTAAATGTAAACTAATTGTAGTCTGAAGTCAGTGGTGTAGACCGTGGTCGACTACAGTGGAGTAGCTCAAACTGGTAAAGCGTGTGACGCGAGGGTACCAGACATGGCGGTTAGGCGTGCCCGGAGCGAAAAAAAACACAAAGTATACAGAAGACACTGAAAATATTATAAAGTGGGCCCAAGTCGATACCGAACGTTCACTGCCACTTGAATATCATGCATTCCCCATTCTCTGTCTTTGTGAATTGGTTTGCTTCATCAATGGATATTAAGTCCCCGTAGCGCAGGGGATAGCGCGCAGGGGATAGCGCGCTGGACTTCTAATCCAGAGGTCGCGGGTTCGAATCCCGCCGGGGATGAATGTTTTGCTTTTAGATGTAAATGTGAGAGGGGAAAGGTTAATGAAATAACGTTGAAGGAAAACAATATGTGCATCCATGGCATGGTACTTATCAAAATGGATTATATATGTAATGTATATGTACTGGTCAAATGACGGAAGTTATCAAAATGGATATATTTAAGTTTTTGTATTTGTCCCTTTTGCCTGAAAGCCGCATAGTAAATAATCAGTAAATGTAGAGACCAAGAGAGAAAAATTAAATCCCTTTTCCACATTGAACAATTGTATGCGGACGTTTGAAAATAGCGTTTTTCCTGTTGTTGTTTGTTTTGTTTTGTTTTTTTTTGTTTGTTTTTTTTTAAAGTATATTTTTCAAGGCAATTTTTTTAGCGGTGCTCTTTCTAAAATCTAGCATTACGAACGGACATAGAGTATATATTTTGATTATATATACGAATATATGTGTTATGAGAAAACCTCCAAGCTTAGGCTTCGCGTTATATAAGTTTGCATGAATAATAATGATTTAATCAGGATAATAGTAAATGTATAGTGAATTACACACAGCATAAGGTGATACTACAGCAAAGAAGTTTGAAGTTCGAAGCATTAACAAATATTGCTGATGAGTCACCCGGACGTTAACTTGCGGCGTTGAATAGTGGGCACCATTTTGAGTGCACCAATAATACAGCACAGTGCGTTAAAAATAAATTATGTGACTGTAATGTGATCCACATCAAGCAGTTTAAGCTTCATTAATGATTATGACTTGTCAGTTTATTCGCCCATTTGTCCATGCATTATTATCCAGAACATTAGCAAACCATGTAAAAAAATAAAAAGTAATGTTTACACATATTAATAACAAAAAACTATTCATTTTGCATGAAACGTAGTAAGCAAAGTTTGTCACAGGATAACAGAAAATATTATATTATCTGTTAATCATATTGACAATTTAATATAAACGTGTAAGTAATTCACATAAACGTTTTTATTATTGTCAAGTGAGCACCTTTTTAAGATCTATTATGACTTGTCAGTTCATGCGCCCATTGGTCCATACATTATTACCTTTACATTATCAAAAACATGTTAAAAAAAAATTGTAACTATTTAAAAATATGAATAACAACGAACTATTTATTTTGAATGAAATCTTTAAAACTGGATAAAAGAAAATATTAAAGTATCTTTAGGTAATCGTATATAAAATTGAATAAACACGTTTTAGGAATTCTAATAAACGTTTTCGTTATTGTAAAGTCAGCACCCCTCCCAGTTCTATATTAAAAGCAAAGATTTTTCTCTCAATATTAGTCTAAGACGCATTAAAATATTACATGTAAATAACAATTTTAAAAAAATATTGTGGGGAGGAGTCCGATTTTTAAATATGTTATTTTTTAAAACATACAAATATGAAATCTCAAAGCGTATAAAAGAAAAACAAACGCTAAACTGAAACATAAATCTGCACCAATAAAGGTTAACTCAGGAGTTCCACAAGGAACTGTGCTAGGTCCCTTACTCTTTTTAATTTATATAAATGATTTACCCAACAACATCTCAACAGGTACAAAAGTTAGGTTATTTGCTGATGATTGTATAATCTATAGAACAATTAAATCAGAACAAGATGGCAAAATTTTACAAAAAGACTTAGATGAATTGATAAAATGGGAAACTAACTGGAGTATGTCTTTCCATCCCAGAAAAGTGTCAACTGTTAAGAGTAACAAAGAAAAAGAAACAAATAAATTCAAAATATTACATTCATGGAAAAGAACTGACCCAAACTAAAGATGCAAAATACTTAGGAGTCTTAATAAATGAGAAACTATCATGGAATCCCCATGTCAATGAAGTTATTAAAAAATCAAACAAAACCTTAGGCTTTATAAAAAGGAACTTTAACAAATGTAATAGAGATATAAAACTAAAATGCTACCTCACTTTGGTGAGACCTGTACTAGAATATGCATCTTCTGTATGGGACCCATCCACCAAAGAAAACATTGATAAACTAGAACAAATTCAAAAAAGAGCTGCCAGATTCATTACTGGAGAATATTCGAAACTGACAAGAATAACACCATTAGTTAAATCATTAAACCTTGAAACACTAGAGGATAGAAGAACCAAGAGCAAAGTAGTAATCATACATAAAGCAATTAATTCTAATTTAGAAATACAACACAAAGATAACTTAATACAACCCTCAGATAGACATAAGGATAAAAACACCTTTCTTATTCCGTATGCAAGAACAAACACATACAAGTTTTCCTTCTTCCCGTCCGGAATTCGGGCGTGGAATGGGTTGCCTGAAGAATCCAGGAAAACCAACACTTTATCAACATTTAAATCTCTAATAAAAATGCAGGACTAAACACAAACCATAGATAAGCGTAGGACGCAATAATCTTCTGTATAGAAGGAGCGTCTGTAAACAGATAAGATAAGATAACATAAGTTGACAAATTTCATTTTCAGTAATAAATAACGGCTTTGTAGTTCAAAACGCATCGAAACTTGACAACCAAACGACAACCAATTGTAAATTTCATTAAGCGAAAAACTAATGTATTATATATTAATATAGAAAATTAAATTTATACTTACGTACGTAATATTGACATGGACACATACACAAAAACGTACATTTAATACAAAAAAATAATAATAATATTAATCACATCAAATAAAACATGGCTCTTTTTACTTCGTTCCCTTCACACATTAATAAAAGCTCAAATAACGACGTCACGTCACAATATTTTATGGCGAGAAACACATTTTGCTAATCTCGAAAGCAACATTTTTACTTCTATATAAATTTTGTTTATCTGGAGTTACCTCGCATAGCGTCACGGACAGACATGACAGAGTTTGCAAATTATGTATAATTTAAAAAATTAATTAAATCATATCTATTATTATTAATCTGATATCTATTCCGATACGATATTCTTAAAATAGTAATCGAAAAAACCTGATTTGATTGGCTCACAAAGAGAAATTATTTAAGAATATTACTTATATATCTTAAATTGAAAATTGTCATCGAGCTCTGGTGGTCCAATCGAATATATAGAGGCTTTTGGCGCAAGCGTTTGCAAGATCGATCTCATCCCCCGGTGGGGTGAGTCATTTTTTTTAAATTTGTATTTTTATTTTTCAAATTGTCTTTTACAGTCAATATTAAGATACCGGCAAACAGTTATTTCTTCGTGTTCGGTTTTTCATGAATAAATAATCTATTTGGCTGAATAGTTACAAGTTACAGTCTTATATTAGCTGCTAGCAATCATTTTATCTAAAGGTACACTGGCTGGATAGGGCCCCAGTTTGAATTGCAGCCAGGGGCCCCGTGCAGTCATGATCCGCCCCTGAGTATGTCTGCCTTAGAATCACTTTAGTCACGTCGTTGTCAAAGACAATCTTTGTGAATTTTTACCTGACCTACATGCATGAAATTTAGTTGAACGACAGATTATCTAATAAACATGCATGACTGGCAGTTGCTTTGTGGTGTTTCAAGTCCAAGTTCAAACTTTTTTTTTAAAATGCATACATTTTTTAAAATAAACAAGTCACAATATTTGGGCAAATAATTCTGAAGTTAAATTTAGTTTTTTGGAATAATGTAATGTACAGTGTTTTTATGGAATGTACAGTGTTTGTATATGATGTACAGTGTTTGTATGTGATGTACAGTGTTTGTATGTGATGATTAGTGTTTATATGTGATGTACAGTGTTTGTATGTGATGCACAGTGTTTGTATGTGAGAATCTTTGCTTGATATTTCAAATTCTATGCTGTTGTTGTTCTTTTAATATATGAAACCAACATTTTAACAGAACATATTTTATAGAAAGGTTTTTTTTCCTAAAAGTATCTATTTATTTCATATCAGTTAGCAGAAATATCTTAACCCACAGGTGCAGTAGTCGGAGACTAAAGGTGTGGCTTTAAAAATCGCATTTTTTTGTTTAAATTTTTTTAAAAATCTATTTTGCTGTTAAATTGTTTTAAAATACCTGAGCTTCTATTAGGCGGATCTACGTTTCTGGCAAAAAGATTTTGTTTTTAAAGGACAAAAAAGTTTGTTAAAACAAATAGACAAAATATGTTTTTGATATTGAGAGGTTAAACCTGGACCATTCATACCCTTTCTCCCCCCCCTTTTTCCCACCGCACCTTAAGTTGCTTAAAGCGTAGTCACCATCCGTCCCTTTTGTTTTTCATGAAATGTTCCGCTTATGGTTTGTCCTGGTCCGTCGCCCAAAGCCGTGATTGATTGAATTGGTGGATCCAGAGGCGGCGGGCACTATAGGTAAGCGAGAGGTAAAATGGGAAGGCTAGCATTGCATGACTTCCTTGTACAACATCGGCAGCTGGTGAGGTGGAGTAGGGTAACGTTTGACTCCTAGTATAACTACCGATGTTCGGAGTTTTAAAAAAATTCAACAAATCATCCCGTAAGTTTCAATAATTATTTTAATCAGCTATGAAAACAAATCGAGTCCCGCCCCATTTCCTCGCTATTTTACATTACATAACACTAACCATTGTAATATCTTATCTTATCTGTTTACGGACGCTCCTTCTATACAGAAGATTATTGCGTCCTACGCTTATCTATGGTTTGTGTTTAGTCCTGCATTTTTATTAGAGATTTAAATGTTGATAAAGTGTTGGTTTTCCTGGATTCTTCAGGCAACCCATTCCACGCCCGAATTCCGGACGGGAAGAAGGAAAACTTGTATGTGTTTGTTCTTGCATACGGAATAAGAAAGGTGTTTTTATCCTTATGTCTATCTGAGGGTTGTATTAAGTTATCTTTGTGTTGTATTTCTAAATTAGAATTAATTGCTTTATGTATGATTACTACTTTGCTCTTGGTTCTTCTATCCTCTAGTGTTTCAAGGTTTAATGATTTAACTAATGGTGTTATTCTTGTCAGTTTCGAATATTCTCCAGTAATGAATCTGGCAGCTCTTTTTTGAATTTGTTCTAGTTTATCAATGTTTTCTTTGGTGGATGGGTCCCATACAGAAGATGCATATTCTAGTACAGGTCTCACCAAAGTGAGGTAGCATTTTAGTTTTATATCTCTATTACATTTGTTAAAGTTTCTTTTTATAAAGCCTAAGGTTTTGTTTGATTTTTTAATAACTTCATTGACATGGGGATTACATGATAGTTTCTCATTTATTAAGACTCCTAAGTATTTTGCATCTTTAGTTTAGGGTCAGTTCTTTTCCATGAATGTAATATTTTGAATTTATTTGTTTCTTTTTCTTTGTTACTCTTAACAGTTGACACTTTTCTGGGTGGAAAGACATACTCCAGTTAGTTTCCCATTTTATCAATTCATCTAAGTCTTTTTGTAAAATGTTGCCATCTTGTTCTGATTTAATTGTTCTATAGCTTATACAATCATCAGCAAACAAACTAACTTTTGTACCTGTTGAAATGTTGTTGGGTAAATTATTTCTATAAATTAAAAAGAGTAAGGGACCTAACACAGTTCCTTGTGGAACTCCTGAGTTAACCTTTATTAGTGCAGATTTAGATCCATTAATTATTACAGTTTGCTCCCTACCCAAAAGTAAGTCTTGGATCAAGTGATGTAAGGGACCTGAGATAGACATTTTGTTCATACGCGCAGAAGAAACATCGTCTGCTGTTTCGAACCCACCTTACCGACACGCCTCTGTTAACGGGAGGAGGTGCGTGCTAACAAAATGAGGAAGAAGTTTATTCTGTTTTCATTGAGCAGCGGCCAAGACCCAGGCATATACCTGGTGACAGTTTACCTTTATTACCACTCACCTGGATAAATTTTACCTTTATTACCACTCACCTGGATACAGTTTACCTCTATTACCACTCACCTGGATACAGTTTACCTTTATTACCACTCACCTGGATACAGTTTACCTTTATTACCACTCATCTGGATACAGTTTATCTTTATTGCCACTCACCTGGATACAGTTTACCTTCATTACCACTCACCTGGATACAGTTTACCTTTATTACCACTCACCTGGATACAGTTTACCTTCATTACCACTCACCTGGATACAGTTTACCTTGATTACCACTCACCTGGATACAGTTTACCTTCATTACAATCTAAGAGTTATCTGATTGGACACCCTGCTAATCACGTGTTGGTGCCACCATCGCATCCACCTGTTAGATCTCTTGTTGCTGGTTGTATTGGGAATTTACGTCACACCAGGATTACGACACAAGATTACGTCTCTATTAGACATCACAACATAAAAGATTCACAAGTCTGTTTGTGTGTCTGTCACCAGTTGCAGATGGTGTGACAGTTGACGTGGAATAGGATACGATGTTACTGTTGAAGTGAAGGGAAGTCAGTTGAGGCAAGTAGCAATGTTTATGACTTAGGATAATTCTATTTCAGTATTGTTACCAAACTTTGTAAACTTGCAAAGATCTTCAAATGGAAGAATAAGCCAAACTATAATAATATGCTTTTCCTATGAGCCTTTTTAAAAAAGTTAGAATACAATATATGAATGTATTGTGTTGATCCATTTCAGTGGTTGCCTGGTGGGATGTTGATGGCTTTTTTTTTGTTGTTATTTTAATTTTTTAAACTGATGTCTGCTTTAGTGAACATGCGTCATTCATGGTTTCTTTTGTTTCTATATTCGCTAATTACATATAAATAGATTACATCACTTCTTTGAATAATTCTGAAATTACAAATGTAGATGTAGATTTGAATAAATCGTTACATTTTTCAAAGCCTGAAAGCTTGTTTAAGAATTAATTTATTTGTTTATATTCACTAGTTAAAAATGTCACCTTTAAAAAAAACATGATGCTATAAGAGTGATGGGCAAAGCAAACTATGGCCCGCGGGCAGTTTAGCGGCCCACTCAAACGCTTAATTTAGACCATCTGAGAACTTTAAATTTTACTTCAAATGCACAGATAGTGAAGAAGAGACCTTACAGTGTAAAGGATTTTAAATTGTATAAACCCACTGAAAAATGTTGTCACTGTCATTTTTCACGAAAGCTTTTGTTAACTAATTTAGACCTAGTATTTTAGAGCCATGTATTTAACACATGAAGGAAATCAGCAATTGGACAATTTAACAAATTACTTTCATTTTGCACTTGTAACAATGGTCCAATGCTCCACTCAGAGATTTCAGGTAAACATAGGGATCATGCCTTCCTCGGGGTCGATGTATCATGCATTTAGATTCTTATCTCAACACAACAAAAATTGAAACCCAAATAAGATGCGATAGCTATAGTAGAACAAAGGTATGTGACGCGCCGAAGCAAAATATCGTTCTATAGACATGGCAAAACTATGTATGTGGCAGCGCAAGGAGGTCTTTTAAAGGTAGGTAAGCGAGCTCAAACTTACTAGGGAACACAAATGTCATCATACAAAAAGTTGGGATAGAGAGTAGCTCCGGTAGTTTTGGCTATGACTTCATGTCTAATGATATCTTCTTTCAGGACACAACAAGCGAATCTCCAAACATGGCGACGACGTCAACAACTTTCACCAACATGACCTCCCTGAACGCCACCATTACCAACAACCTCACCGCTAACTCCACAGACGCTGCTAATTCTACAACCACAGCAACAACATCAGCCACAACAAGTGTCACGGCTTCATCTGCACCCGCAGTGACGACATCCACCCCTCTACCTACAAGTGAGTTCAGTGTTTCAACGTTTCGACATATTTAAGGACATTATACTACTGGTTAAAACAATGGCCGGCATCAGGGTCACTGACTACTGAGTGATAGAATAACACAAGGGCCAATAAAGCAGGAAAAGGGAATATTTTAAAAAATGTATGCTATTTAAACAGGATATGTATAGGCCTGACAGAACGTCACAGATCAACGAACGTTTGGGTAAAAAGCCTTCTTCAGCAAAATATAAATTGATAAAAACTAATAAAATTAAAGGAATATTGCTCTTTCTGATTTTGGATAACACCGCAGCCAAGTTTTCATTTTATTATTTTTTTAAATACATTTTTTTAAAATAGTCTAATTCTTCGTTGAGGGAGGTTTTTGCCGTACCATTCGTTGTTCTGTTAGTTCTGTCAGGCCTATACATAACCTGTTAAATAACATATATATATATATATATAAGGGCTGCGGAAATTAACGGTAAATTTCTGGATTAATCTTTAAAAATTTTAACGATTTAAATATTTTTTGTCGATTAATTGACCCATCACTTACAAATAATTGGAAGTCAAAAAGTAGAAAAAAAAACAAAATAGCGGCCGATAAATAATAAATTTCCTAACTTTATATAAATATATTTATCTAAAAGCCTGATTTCTGTCTCGCCCATATTTTGTCCTAAACAGAATATAATAAAGGTAACCAAAAAAACCTTGCCACGACCAAGCCGACACATACACACACATAATTAAATAGCAAGCTGACAAGGCCCACCCTCTCTCTATCTATCTCTCACTCTCTCTTTCTCTTTCACACACACACACATACACTCATACACCCATACAGCAATCAACGTCTGTTACAATAAGACTTGCAGTCATATACAGAAGGGCCTTTGGTTACGACGTCAATCCATCGAGAGAGATACAGAGAGAGACAGAAAGAGACAGAGAGAGACAGCGAGAGAGAGACGGTGTTAACAACCAAAAATGGCGTAGACACTGAGAATGATCGAATGGAGTGACCCCATCCTCCCCCCCCCTTACAACCACAAAGCGTATTGTCCTGTAACGTACTGTACGTACAGTGTTATAAAAATGTAACAGTTAATGACATAAAAAGTATTTAAAGAAGAGAAAACAATTCCTTATCAACCGAAAAAGTAGTTGTTTCTTTATTTTTTTATTTTTTTTAAGGAATTTTTTTTAAAAGACGGATTGGCGCGTAGTATTATTTTTTTATATTTTATGGGGGTTCATTCGTAACAACGAAACAGCGTATGTCGGGACCGGCGCAACCTGAAAACTCCCTGTACTCGAAATAGAGAATCGGATATGCACATTTGAGAACTTGATCATGGGTTAAACACACTGAATGTGCGAATACGATTACGTTAGTATGATTACATCCGTAGAGGGGGGGTGGACGATTGGGTGGAAGGGGGGGTATTTTCGATTCCCAAATCTGTTCATGGCAGACATGTTGCGCATGTTTGAGGAGGGCCCATCTCAGATTTGTCACGTCAAGCGATCAATCAAATCACCTGGTGTCCCCAGGGCAGGCGGGTCACGTGATGTGAACATTTGAGCAGATTGGAAAAGTGAAAGTGTGTGATTTCAGAGCACACCTTATAGCACACCTTGGAGCACACCTTAGAGCACACCTTGGAGCACACCTTAGAGCACACCTTGGAGCACACCTTAGAGCACACCTTAGAGCACACATTAGAGCACACCTTATAGCACACCTTATAGCACACCTTATAGCACACCTTAAAGCACACCTTAAAGCACACCTTGGAGCACACCTTATAGCACACCTTGGAGCACACCTTAGAGCACATTTTATATATTATAGCTCATTTTAGATCTTGTATCACATCTTAGATTCTAGAGCACATCTTATAGCACATCTTAGATTCTAGAGCTCATCTTATAGCACATCTTAGATTCTAGAGCACATCTTATAGCACATCTTAGATTCTAGAGCACATCTTATAGCACATCTTAGATTCTAGAGCACATCTTATAGCACATCATAGATTCTAGAGCTCATCTTATAGCACATCTTAGATTCTAGAGCACATCTTATAGCACATCTTAGATTCTAGAGCACATCTTATAGCACATCTTAGATTCTAGAGCACATCTTATAGCACATCTTAGATTCTAGAGCTCATCTTATAGCACATCTTAGATTCTAGAGCACATCTTATAGCACATCTTAGATTCTAGAGCTCATCTTATAGCACATCTTTGATTCTAGAGCACATCTTATAGCACATCTTTGATTCTAGAGCACATCTTATAGCACATCTTTGATTCTAGAGCACATCTTATAGCACATCTTAGATTCCAGAGCACACTTACAGCATATCTTAGATTCTAGAGCACATCTTATAGCACATCTTTGATTCTAGAGCACATCTTATAGCACATCTTTGATTTTAGAGCACATCTTATAGCACATCTTTGATTCTATAGCACATCTTATAGCACATCTTAGATTCCAGAGCACACTTACAGCATATCTTAGATTCTAGAGCACATCTTATAGCACATCTTAGATTCCAGAGCACACTTACAGCATATCTTTGATTCTAGAGCACATCTTATAGCACATCTTAGATTCCAGAGCACACTTACATCATATCTTAGATTCTAGAGCACATCTTATAGCACATCTTAGATTCTAGAGCACATCTTATAGCACATCTTAGATTCCAAAGCACACTTACAGCACATCTTAGATTCTAGAGCACATCTTATAGCACATCTTTGATTCTAGAGCACATCTTATAGCACATCTTATAGCACATCTTTGATTCTAGAGCACATCTTATAGCACATCTTAGATTCCAGAGCACATCTTATAGCACATCTTAGATTCTAGAGCACATCTTATAGCACATCTTAGATTCCAGAGCACACTTACAGCATATCTTTGATTCTAGAGCACATCTTATAGCACATCTTAGATTCCAGAGCACACTTACAGCATATCTTAGATTCTAGAGCACATCTTATAGCACATCTTAGATTCCATGGCACACTTACATCATATCTTAGATTCTAGAGCACATCTTATAGCACATCTTAGATTCTAGAGCACATCTTATAGCACATCTTAGATTCCAAAGCACACTTACAGCATATCTTAGATTCTAGAGCACATCTTATAGCACATCTTAGATTCCAAAGCACACTTACAGCACATCTTAGATTCTAGAGCACATCTTATAGCACATCTTTGATTCTAGAGCACATCTTATAGCACATCTTATAGCACATCTTTGATTCTAGAGCACATCTTATAGCACATCTTAGATTCCAGAGCACATCTTATAGCACATATTAGATTCTAGAGCACATCTTATAGCACATCTTAGATTCCAGAGCACATCTTATAGCACATATTAGATTCTAGAGCACATCTTATAGCACATCTTAGATTCCAGAGCACACTTACAGCATATCTTAGATTCTAGAGCACATCTTATAGCACATCTTAGATTCCAGAGCACACTTACCACATATCTTAGATTCTAGAGCACATCTTAGAGCAATTCTTAGAGCACATTTTAGAGCTTGTATCTCATCTTATATCTTATATCAAATCTTAGATCTTATAGCACATCTTAGAGCTTATAGCACATCTTATAGCACATCTTAGATCTTATAGCACATCTTAGAGCGTATAGCACATATTAGATCTTATAGCACATCTTAGAGCTTATAGCACATCTTAGATCTTATAGCACATCTTATATCTTAAAAAACATCTTAGATCTTATAGCACATCTTAGAGCTCATCGCACATCTTAGAGCTTATAGCACATCTTAGATCTTATAGCACATCTTAGAGCTTATAGCACATCTTAGATCTTATAGCACATCTTATATCTTATAGCACATCTTATATCTTAAAAACTTCTTAGATCTTATAGTACATCTTAGATCTTATAGCACATCTTAGAGCTTATAGCACATCTTAGATCTTATATCACATCTTGGATCTTATAGCACATCTTAGAGCTTATAGCACATCTTAGATCTTATAGAAAACTTAGAGCCTATAATTCATCTTATAGTAAATCTTAAAGCACATAATAGATCTCAGAGGCTAGAGCACATTTTAGGTGCTGAAATATCGGTATCACATGAGACATACTCGAATGAAAATGAACAAAATCTGAAGTCCCTTAATTTGTGGCCGGATCTCGTCATAACGATGAAATGAGTCTTAGACGGTAAAAACCATGGGCTGAATTTGACATTTCTATAATTTTACTGATTACCGGAAACCGGACGTAGAAAGTGTTTTGCCTGAAGAAACCGGACGCGGAATGGGTTGCCTGACGTGCAATGGGTTGCCGGACGTGGAATGGGTTGCCGGACGTGGAATGGGTTGCCGGACGTGGAATGGTTTGTCTGACGTGGAATGGGTTGCCGGACGTGGAATGGGTTGTCTAACGTGGAATGGGTTGTCTGACGTGGATTGGGTTGCCTGAAGAACTCGGACGTGGAACGGGTTGCCTGACGTGGAATGGGTTGCCTGACGTGGAATGGGTTGTCTGACGTGGAATGGGTTGTCTGACGTGGAATGTGTTGCCGGACGTGGAATGGGTTGCCGGACGTGGAATGGGTTGCCTGACGTGGAATGGGTTGCCTGACGTGGAATGGGTTGCCGGACGTGGAATGGGTTGTCTAACGTGGAATGGGTTGCCGGACGTGGAATGGGTTGCCGGGCGTGGACTGGGTTGCCTGAAGAAACCGGACGTGGAATGGGTTGCCTGACGTGGAATGGGTTGCCTGACGTGGAATGGGTTGCCTGACGTGGAATGGGTTGTCTGATGTGGAATGGGTTGCCAGACGTGGAATGGGTTGTCTGATGTGGAATGGGTTGCCTGACGTGGAATGGGTTGTCTGATGTGGAATGGGTTGCCTGACGTGGAATGGGTTGCCTGACGTGGAATGGGTTGTCTGAGGAAAGCAGGAAAAGAAACGCCCTAACAACATATAAAACTCTAATAAAAAATTCAAGACTTGACGTAAACTATGGATAAGCCTAGGACACAATCTTCTGTATAGAAGGAGCTTCTGTAACAGATAAGATAAGAAAACGTCTATCAATATGCGGCACACATTGATGAACGAACTTTCACGAACTCTGTAATATTGTATAAATTATAATTTCACATCAGCAGAATTACCATAGTAATTAGATAACACTTGCCAATTGGTAGGGTCAGTGGCGTAGCTAGGGGGGCGGTCCGACCCGGGCGGCACTCATTTAGGGGCGGCATTTGTGGGCATTTGAAAAGTACAACCAATACCGACATTGACCGACAACCGCCCTTTTTCTTTTAAAGGGGGAAAACCAAGATAGAAAAAAAATATTCGTAATTTTGAGTCTTAATTAACGGATTCACACAACATTTGTTTGATTACATAGTGGATATTATAGCTAACGCAAAACCATTCAAAAATTTTAAATCGCTCAAAAAAACGTATCCCTTTGTTTGGAAAACTAAGCGGTATAAGTCACAGATGACGCTTTTATGAGAAAACGACCCCAAAAACACAACACGGCCGGGCCGAATAATGTGTGTTATTAATATCGCCACGACAGTTTTTACGTGGAATTTCGACTTCGCAGAATGATGCGCGAACAAGTACTTACATGGCATGGTGGTTCAAATATTGTATTTAACTTGCAGTAAGTAATTTATGTTACCATTTCAGTTGTCAGTAAATTATTGTAAGGTAAGTTATTAAAAGTTAATTTTCTTTTGTTTTTATTGCATTAAAGTAGGACACATAATTTGTGTTTTTCATTAAAATACGCTTATTCATTAAGCATGTTACGCATTTCGAATTAAAGTAATAGCACTGTGTAAATAATTTGAATTCAACTATTTTATGGCAAATTATTAAGATTTATGACAAGAATATGTAAATATTCAAATTTCCCTGTTAATAAACACCACAATAGGAATAATAATTTCGAAAAAGACATATTTCAAACTTTCAAGCGTCTTGGAAAAATTGACATCTGAAGAAGTAACTAGGAAAACGAGATCAGATGATGAAATTTTACTCAATTCTATGCAATCTTTTTCTCTTCTATGTTATCTCAATTGATGGGAATCCGTCATTTAAAAAAAATTAATGCAAAGCAATTGCACGGAACAAAGAGATGTGCTAATACAAAATGCTGTTATATCAGCCAAACAATTTGTGAAGAGATGGAGATATCAACTGAACGCCTAGTTAGAAGGAGAAAAATATGAGTAGGGGCAATTCAGAAGACATGGTTCTATCTTTAGAACGAGAAGTACAACGAGAAATGTTTTTATCCATGGGTGGAATTATAAAATAAAATAAAATAACGCTTTGATGAGTTGTATGTCCTTGCAAGAAAATATTCGTATATAATACGTTGTGACCTACTAAATGAAGCATTTGAACATCAAATAAATTACTTTATTGACAGTTCAATATGGAAAGAAAAAGGATCCAGGTTTATATGGCTGTACCTACATTACAAGAAGAGGCATTATGTTAGAAAAATTGGGGAAAAGGCACATTTGATCTAATAAAAATTTATTCAACAGTATAGATTGGAAAATTATGTACCCAACATTTTAATTTTGCTATGAATTTTTCAACTATTGCTATCAGTGTCGCTAGATGTGAAAGGAGCTTCTCCAAACTGAAGTTGATAAAAAAAATTATCTTCGTTCCACAATGAGTGATTAAAGACAACAAAATCTTGCAATACTGTCTATAGAACAAGATATTACAAATAATTTTAATTTTGATAGCGTAATACGCGCTTTTTCTATTATGAAAGTAAATGTAGAAATATGTTAACATACTAATGTACAGAGGCGTAACTGTGTTTTTGACGCCCTTAGCTAATTTACTTTTGACGTGACGTCACATTTCTTAAACACATCCCCCCTTCGTCACACATTTTCACAAACCTGTGACTCCCCCCCCCCAGGTGCGTGACGTCATTTATGGACGGCCCCTATAAAGGGCGGCAAATTGGAGACCGCCCCAGGCGGCAAAAGTTCTAGCTACGCCACTGGGTAGTGTCACTATGCCATTTAGAAATGAGGCTAATTGTTGTCTGAAAAATGTCTGAAATATGTCTGAAATGTGTCTAAAATAAGTTAGATGTTGTCTGAAATGTACCTGACTGTTGTCTGAAATGTACCTGACTGTTGTCTGAAATGTACCTGACTGTTGTCTGAAATGTACCTGACTGTTGTCTGAAATGTACCTGACTGTTGTCTGAAATCTAATTTATCTCCGCCATGTTTTCCAGCGACGTCCAAGTCCCTGTGTCCTGACCTAAAAGGAGGTAACACAACATCAACACATCACCAAGGGCAAAGCCCTCTCAAACCTCAGTCCTTTCAGCTGAGCACGGACAAGCGATCTATAGGAACTGTGGTCAGGGCCGAGTGTCCAGCGAGGGGAAAAGAACGTCTGACAGTATATCTACAATGCCAGGTCACGGGACAGTGGAACTCGAGTTTGCCGTTATGTATTGGTAAGTTTGTCTGTTGCTATATATTGATAAGTTTGTCTCCCTTTATGCATTGGAAAGTTTGTCTGTCTTAATGTATTGGTAATTTTGTCTACCTTTATGTATTGGTAAGTTTGTCTGTTGTTATGTATTGATAAGTTTGTCTCCCGTTATGTATTGGTAAGTTTGTCTGCCTTTATGTATTGGTAAGTTTGTCTGTCGTTATGTATTGGTAAGTTTGTCTCCCTTTATGTATTGGTAAGTTTGTCTGTTGTTATGTATTGGTAAGTGTGTCTGTCGTTATGTATTGGTAAGTTTGTCTGCTGTTATGTATTGGAAAGTTTGTCTGTCGTTATGTATTGGTAAGTTTGTCTGCTGTTATGTATTGAGTATTGGTAAGTTTGTCTGTTGTTATGCATTGGTAATTTTATCTCCATTTATGTATTGGTAAGTTTGTCTCCCTTTATGTATTGGTAAGTTTAGACCAAACAAAGTTATACCAGTGACGTCAATAGGGGGTGCGGTCCCCACCATCTCACAAACAAACGGGGAGGGGTGACAAACACATTGAAGTGAAATATTACCGTGGAAAGTTCTAATTCTTCACATGGATATTTTTAAAATTTTAAGGACACATTTTACTACGACGTAAGTATAAACTATGAAGTTTAAAACAAGTGCCAACTGCACCTGTTACCATGCCCGTGTGGAATGTGTCCTAAAACATGTGTTTCTATTAGATCGACTCCATGGCACTATGGGCTAATCACAAAATACATTGGTACCCCGATTAACGAAAGGATCGCACGACCAACGATCCGCACAACGAACGCTGCTTCAAACTCCACCGCGACTCAACAGAACTAACGCTGCCCCACACAACGAACGCGCATTGCGTGCCCGCGTGCGTGCCTCCGCGCGTGCCTACGCTCGGCACGTGGGTCGTTCGCTTTTGGATTTCGCTCGGAGCGAGTGAAAGCGGTCGTTTCTTCGGCACGCTGTTCACCGCGTAACAAATGAACGAACGCGTTCGCTCATAAAATGGCCGACAACGCGGCCAGCCGGCCCTAATCAAGAAAAGGGAGAGGTAGGTGATTTCGGATAAGTTCTTCCAGCCAGTGCCTGCGCCATGTGTAAGACTTGCTGCAGCTGAAAAACAGACTGGCCCTTCCACTCAACAACAGGCCACTGAAGGACAGAGCATCCCAGCCCGTCTACGCCCACTGTTGGAGGTGGAAAATTCCAGCTCTGACTGTGACAGCAACTAAAAACTAGACTGGAAAATGAGTGTATGTGAAAACTGTAAATAAGTGTGTGTGTGTCCTCCCCATCCCACCTTCCAACATCCAACAAAACCTAACCCTGCTTGGTGAATGTCTAATAACATTTTATTTGACTTTGTAAACTGCCTGTCCTCTTTTTTGCAAACTTTGGTTGAAATTTGTGCTGGCCCAGAAACAATGAATTAATTTTCCCATAGACTTCTGTGGGAAATCGCGTTTCGGGACAAACCGGGTAGATATTTTCTACCGGGTAGCAAATCCGAATAGTTAGATGTACTATTTGCCGGATTCCGGGTACCAAATCTGAATAGTTAGATGTACTATTTGCCGGATCCCGGGTTACCAAATCCGAATAGTTAGATGTACTATTTGCCGAATCCCGGGTACCAAATCCGAATAGTTAGATGTACTATTTTCCGGATCCCGGGTACCAAATCCGAATAGTTAGATGTACTATTTGCCGGATCCGGGTACTAATCCGAGTAGTAGGGTTGTTAAACGAAAATCGGAAATCCGAATTAATTTCGGTTTTGAAAACGATTAGCGGTTGCTTTATTTCCCAAAACCATAACCGCCTTGTATTTTGCTTTCACGTTTTCTACCAATTAAATTTAATTTCAGGCATTCAATTTGGCTTATTAAATTATTATCATCATCATCATTTGTCCTTTGAGTTCCTTGTGGAACATAGGGCCTCTGTCAAAGCTCGCCACTCTACACGGTCGCCAGTCGTTTCAAATCTTCCCAGCTCTTCCCGAGTCCTTCCAGCCTCGTCCAACATGCTCCGTCTTTTTGTACGCTTGGGTCTTCCTCGTTGTCGTTTGCCCTGGGGGTTCCAATCTAAGGCCTGCCTAGCCCTGCTGTTATCTTTCCTGAGGGTTGTGTCCAATCCATCTCCACGTTCTTTCCATGATTTCCATGAATTATTATACGCTGTATTTTTTTATTGTTTACTTTACCATCGTTTACAGTCTACGCTCTTCATGCAATGATATTATCGTCAGACGAATAGATTATTAAATTATTAAGATTTAAATCAATAAATTCATTTTATATTACTTGTAAATTTGGTTTCTCTTGTTAATATGTTACCTACTTACATTGTAACGGTTAGTCGCTGCAAATTTTAGTTAATATATTTACTATAATTTGAATTTATTTTATCATTTTATTCGATAGTCTATTTTTTTTATTTTCTAATTTATTTATTTATTTATTTATTTATTTTTTTGTAAATATGGAGGCGTGGCGCTAGTCGCTAGAAGTAAACACGAAATTTTCTTAGAAAATTAGTTTATTAAATCTTATAATTATTAATTTATATAATTATGTTACATTGTTCATATTTTTTACAATTTGTAAGTATACTAATCTTGATATTTATCGAATTCCAAAATTGAATTTTTTAAGGTTTTTTGAGATATTTGGTTTGTTTACGTGTGCACTATTTGCCGAGGCGAATAATTCCGCAAAACCCGATATCCAGCCGGGGCGAATGTCCTGAGCGAACTCCACGTTTAACGAACGCTCCGCTGGAACGGATGCGTTCTTCAAGCGAGGTACCACTATACATGTGTTTCTATTAGATTGACTCAATGTCAGTATGGTCTATTTCATACTAAATCTGTTTTTATTAGATCGCCTCCATGCATTTATGGTCTATCTCCAAATACGTGTGTTTGTTTTAGATTCACTTCATGCCTCTATCGTATACCTCCAAACACGTGAGTTTTTATTTGCTTGAGTCCATGCCATTTGAGTCTTGTTAGCTCATCGTCATTGTATGATTCTCCTTTGTTTGTAATGTAACAGTTTAATGTTGTGGGTTTTTTTAATTAAAAAAAGTAATTTACAGAATGTTATAAAGATTAGAGATGGAATTATAAACATTACAGATGGTACTATAAAGATTAGAGATGAAATTATAAACATTACAGATGGTACTATAAAGATTAGAGATGATAATATTATGCAGAATAATATAAAAATTAAAGATGCTATTTAAAATATTACATTTGATGCTATAAAGACTTTTGTTTATAATACAAAGATTATAGATGATATTATAGAGATTATAGATGATATTATAGAGATTGTAGATGATATTATAGAGATTGTAGATGATATTATAGAGAGTACAGATGATATTATAAAGATTATAGATGATATTATAGAGATTATAGATGATCGGGTAAAAAAAATAATAAGGCGGGTCCGATGCGTGGGGGGCCATTTGTTTACTTCACCACTAAACGAATCCTAGTGAGGCCTCGGATGAGGTATATTTTTATAGGAGATTCCAGAGTCTTAAAATTGAAATACATTGTTGTTGTTTTTTAGAAAAGAAGTGGGAAAAAGTTGAGCTTTATAAGTACAATAACAACAAACAGAATTCAGTCCCTTGTTTCTCTATTGAGTGGCAGCTATTTCACTGACAGACTCTATATCCCTGTCTCAGATTCACTCGACGTGTCTTCATACAGACTTTTCTTCGCTGTGGGGGGCGGAGTCGCCGGTCTGATTGTCATGGCGCTGTGCTGTATCTACTGCGCGTTGCTGAGAGAGGGGCGGAGAAACACGGCAAGGTATCGGCTTCACACTCTTGTTTCAACACACGCATTTCATTCAGGCTTTTAGTAAGAGCAATTCAATATATAAATATTACATTTTCTAACTTTGAATTACAACACAAAGATAATCTAAAACAACCTTTAAATAGACATAGAGATTAAAACACTTTTCTTATTCGGTATGCAAGAAAACATGCCAAATTCTCGGTCTTACCGAACGAGTTGAAATAATATTGCAAGACACGACAAGAAGCATGGGTAAGACTAGGACTCAATAATCTTCTGTATAGAAGGAGCGTCTGTAATAGATAAGATAAGATATCACTTGTAGGTCTTTTGAGTGTTGTATGTGATGTGTGGGGAAGTGGTTTTTGGTTTATCAATACTAGGATTCAAATTTTTAAAATCCGACCGGAGCCGTATTTTGCCGGGTTTATGAAGTGAAATCCTACCGGAGCCAGGGCCGGATTTGTAAAAATGGCCAAATTCCGGATTAGCCGGAGCCGGAATCCGGTACAACCCTGATTCAAGGCAGGCTTCCTTATCACATCGGCGGAAACTAATGGAACCATTTCTCGACAGGTTGGTATCGAATACCAGTGATGAACAGCAAGCCAAGTATGTGGACCCTTATCATATCGGCGAGAGGTTGTACTCGCAGAATTCGTCCAGCGATTCCAGTCAAAGTGACACAACGTACGCCAAGCCGACTATCTTTAGGTAAAACAACAATGTTACAAGGTGAAGGCCATCTGAAGTACACGCATGTCATAGTCATTGACGACAATAAATTGAATTGTAGTCTAATTATTAACGACATTGAAGTATACCATAATATAACCTAATGATTTATCTAAAATTTCACATCCAATGTATAATGGAAATAAGTATTAATATCTTTTTTTTTCTTTTTCTTTTGTCAACTCCAGCACTCACATAAATCCGACATTTCATGAAGACGCCTATGATCGTTGGAGGAAACAGGGGCGGAACTCAACGGAGAAGCTTTATGACTCACCTTGGACAACACCGTAAGGGGAGAGATACTGAGGGCTATGTGGGGTTGGGGGTGGCGATGAGTTAAGCTAAATTTAGCTGAATACTTCACAGGTGATACATTTTTAATCAAGTGCAGCAAAAGTAGAAAACGGATCTGAACAGGAACCCTAATAAAATAAAAATACGATATGAGAACCCTACTTTCATCAGAAGATATGTTGTGGGCAGTGGTAAGCATGAATAATTGTGATGTGAGAACCCTTGAGTAGAAGATAAAATATATGATATGATATGAGTTAAAGATAAAATATATTTTGTGAGAATCCATCAGTTGAAGATAAAAGATATTATGTGAGAGCCCTTGAGTAGAAGATAAAATATATGATATGATATGAGTTAAAGATAAAATATATTTTGTGAGAATCCATCAGTTGAAGATAAAAGATATTATGTGAGAACCCTTGAGTAGAAGATAAAATATATCATGTGAGAACCCTTGAGTAGAAGATAAAATATATCATGTGAGAACCCATGAGTTAAATATAAAAATATATCATGTGAGAAACCCTTGAGTAGAAGATAAAATATATCATGTGAGAACCCATGAGTTAAATATAAAAAAATATCATGTGAGAAACCCTTGAGTAGAAGATAAAATATATCATGTGAGAACCCATGAGTTAAATATAAAAAAATATCATGTGAGAAACCCTTGAGTAGAAGATAAAATATATGATGTGAGAACCCTTGAGTAGAAGATAAAAATATATGATGTGAGAACCCTTGAGTAGAAGATAAAATATGTGATGTGAGAATCCATGAGTTAAATATAAAATATATTATGTCAGAAATCATGAGTAAATCAAATGTGTTGCACGTGTTTTAAAACATGTAACTGCTCTATACTTGGATCTAATAGTTTTAAATGTATTTAGAAAAAGTGGATTTGAAAGTTTGGCAAATAAGTTAACAGCTAAGATATCAAATCTATATAGATCTAGATTTTATTTCAATGTAAGGCTTTTTTCTTTCTTTTTTTCTTCTTATTATTATTAATTATTTTTTTTTGCTTCATTTTCTTAAGAGACTTTCAAAAACAAAATATAATTTTATTTATTTTTTTAAAATCAACATAAGTAACTGTATTGGATTTTTTAAAAAAGATTTGTTTTCTAGTATGCTCCATTAATTTTTATTTTTTATTTTTTATAACAATTTATTTTTTATTGAACTTTAAAGGTTAGCTCAGATTTTCCAATATTATTTAATACACCAAATCACATCTATTCAGACGGGGTCTCAAGACACAGATGGAGAACCCTGAATTCAAATGGAGTCAAAGCAGCCTGAAAACTATTGGAGAGTCTGGGTGAGCTTCAGAATCGTCTTTTCCTTTGTAACTAATTACAATTAATAGAATTGTTAATCAAACTTACTGCAGCAGTAACAACTGAGGTGCCGTCCATAAAGTACGTCAAACTATTTTTGACCATTTTTAACTCCCCCCCCCCTCCTGTCACAAATCTCGGATCACCCCGCCCCCCCCCCAAAGTACGTCACACTTTCGAACAAAAATAAAAACTGTTATTAACAAAATAATTAAAATTTTATATAAAACACCGTGACGGAACACATGGTCGGACACCCCCCCCTGTCAAAACTGTCACACTTTCTTATACCCCCCCCCTCAGGAGCGTGACGTACATTATGGACGGCCACTAAACTCTTGCAAACCAACGAGAATTTGTTGCTTAAACTGACATACAAGATACACTAACGAATGTTGTGATCAAAACAATACACGTAAGTTAAAGCTTTATTAATGTAAGACTAATACACAATTGGAAGTTTCAGCTAATCCCTTCTTCGATAGAAATAAATGAACACGTGATTTGTTTCTTTAAACTATTTATTTTAAAATCCCAGGTTTCAAGGACTGCCACGAGCCCAGATATCGATGGATCGATTATCGGTGGAGTCGGGTGATTCTGCGGGACAAGTATCGACGACTCGATCTCTCGATCCCTTGTTCCTTAGCTCGTCGGTATCGTCTGAAACACTCCATGGCGTGAAGCGATACCGCAGAATGCGATCCCGCGAGATGGAGTCGGTGACTCTGTCCAACCAGAAGACGTCACGTGGGCCACATGAAAGCGATGGTTCCTTTGCTGGCGTGGACGGCGATTCAACTATAGGGTTAACCGTTTTGTGATTCAGGGTTTAGAATCAGAGAACCACTGATGTCAATGAGAATGGTATAGCGATAAGCCTTTCTATTGCACCAGCACCAAGTGTTCAAAGTGACGTGAAGCGAGTAGATATGTTAGGAGTAGGTGTGGCGAACGATTGGGCTGAAAATATAAGAGTTCTCAATAAATAGATTTTTTTAAAAAAAGATTTTTAAAAACAACGTTTTTATAAGTGAACTAAAAAGAAGAAAATAATTTTAAAGTTATAAGTTCAAGTACTTTAATTTAATATGACTAAAAACATGAGGCAGGCGCTTATGAGGTTTTAAATATGCAGTTCACTCATTCTCTCACTTATAGATCCCTCTTTTGCCTTCTCAATTATAAATCTTTTATATACTAAACACCCGCCTACCTTTGTAAAAAAAGGGGGGACATTATTAATGTGGTTCCTTTGTTTAGCCCTATGTTCTACAATATAGACGGGGGAAAAAGCGTGTGCTTGATCATGTGTAGTGTGAATGTTGGAGTGAAGCAGAGTTATTAGGATTGTTCCTCTTTTGTTTAAGTCTGCAACCTTAACGCATGTTAGGACACAAACTCGCACGTACTACACAGCAAACTCTTATTAGAGCACATAGGCACATTATAGGAGATCCACATAGCTGCGTAGTATATCCACCCACACATTCAGCACACCCACGCACATTTTAGATTAACATAATTATAGCAGTATACACTAGAGTATACACATTATAACATCAGTACATACACCCATTTAGAACACCTACACGCATGTTAGAATATCCACACACATCGTGTTAGAATATCCACACACGTCGTGTTAGAATATCCACACACATCATGTTAGAATATTCACACACGTTGTGTTAGAATATCCACACACGTCGTGTTGGAATATCCACACACATCATGTTAGAATATTCACACACATCGTGTTAGAATATCCACACACGTCGTGTTAGAATATCCACACACGTCGTGTTAGAATATCCACACACATCATGTTAGAATATTCACACACGTTGTGTTAGAATATCCACACACGTCGTGTTGGAATATCCACACACATCGTGTTAGAATATCCACACACAACGTGTTAGAATATCCACACACATCGTTTTAGAATATTCACACACATCGTGTTAGAATATCCACACACGTCGTGTTAGAATATCCACACACGTCGTGTTAGAATATCCACACACATCATGTTAGAATATTCACACACGTTGTGTTAGAATATCCACACACGTCGTGTTGGAATATCGACACACTTCGTGTTAGAATATCCACACACAACGTGTTAGAATATCCACACACATCGTGTTAGAATATTCACACACATCGTGTTAGAATATCCACACACGTCGTGTTAGAATATCCACACACGTCGTCTTAGAATATCCACACACATCATGTTTGAATATTCACACACGTTGTGTTAGAATATCCACACACGTCGTGTTGGAATATCCACACACAAAATATGACTAGAAAATGGAGTAGCAAAAATACGCCATCGCAGACTGTATCTCTACTTTCGTTTTCTGTCTCTTGTTTGGACTCCATTCCCTTATTTAGTCTAACTGTGAGCTTATTAACATAATACATGTCTTAAAAATTAACATAACGATCTATTACAGAAATGGACAGAACGGAGCCTGCATCAGTGGGATACACAATAAAAATTAAACCTCAGTTTCAGCACAGACATCCACCAAAGAAATCATATGATAACCAATAGAAAGTATTTCAGAAAGGGCAACAAGATTCATTACTGCAGAACGTTCAAATTGATAAGAGTTGCCCCATTAGTTAAGAACAAAGTAGAATTGATACATACAGTAATTAATTCTAACTAGGATAATAAAACGCAAAGATAATCACTACACCTAGCTTCTTATTTTCTTTTCTCATTTTTATCAACAGCAGCATTATAAACAAAAGTTTTATTTATTTTTTTTCTAATTTTTTTTTAAAATCATCACTAAATTTGTTTAAGACTCAACCGTGTAATCAAATCATTAAAGCACTAATGCAAATTTAACATTTTTATAATAAAAAATGAATTACCGGTATTCGATTTAGGATTATTTCGATGATTTGTGTTGTTGGTGATTTAAGAGTGTTGTCTTAAAGTTGACTTGTTTGAAATAATTCTAAAATAATATCTGCAGGTGGTGAGATGACTTAAATGTTGCAGTAGTGTTGTGTTTTGTTGGGTGTTTTGTTGGGTGTTTTGTTGCATCTTGTGTTGGACGTTGTGTTGGTTGTTGTGTTTTATTTTGGTTGATGTGAAAAAAGGAGATTTAAACAAAAATGCATGCCGGGCTTCGAACTGAAAAAGGCTTGGTCCTCAAAGCACATGTTTTTAATAACTAACTATACAAAGCAACTATCGGTTAAAAATTAGTATCGCAGTTTTACTTCTAGAATGATATTTGGTCTTCTGTTTCGGTGGTGTGGAACTACTCATGGCCTATGTTCCCTAGAAGCTGCGCCGAAATCTGTCCGGCCCTGTGCAGCAGTTTTGATTTACCGCGCAGCAAATTTTATTATCTATGTTTGTAGGATGTAAATTTATGCACTAAAAATAGATGCTCTGGAATTTTGCATACATTTTTACATTGTGGTTGGTTTATACTTGGATTAAACACTGCAAAAAAAAAGTTTCGCTTTTTTTAATCACTTATTTTTGTTTATGTTTGTTCACTGCAGATGGCTTTTTGCCGATACGTTCTTTGCTTTGTTGCGTCTTTGTTAAGACTCACAGATACCCAATTCAAAATTTAACTGCTTAATTAAAGAGTTATAATTCCACCCTTAACAAAGTAAATAAATGTTTATTACAATTGTTATTAGTTTTGGTGTCGTAAATTAACCCAAAAAACAAAAAAAACACACAAAAAAACTTTAAAGGTTTTTAAGTGCTAGAAGTCTGTGTCAAACACAAACAGTTGTAGGGGTAAGGTGGGGTGGGGTGTGGTGGGGTGGGGCGGGTGTGGTGGGTGGGGGGGGTGGGGTGTGGGGGTAGGGTCACGTTATAATCCTCGAGTGCAACGAATGGGAATATCCAGATTATACCATACTTGACATACCCTCCCACTCCCCCCCCCCGGAAAAAAAGGACTGGAAACAGTGGCGTAACAACGGGTTGGCATCGGGGCAGTTGCCAAGGGCGCCAGCTCAAAAGGTCGCCACTAAATATATAATTTTTAAATTTGTATTTAAATAAATAATAATAATAAATTGATAATTTTTATAGCGCTGTATCCCAGCAAGGAGCCGGGCTCAAAGAGCTTTACATGGAGATAATAACATACATATAATAATTAAATAAACATTCTTATCATAATAACAACATAAATGACAGTACGTTACACACAAGCTACGTTAATCATTAAAAAGAAATCTTTTTTCTTTAATTTTGAAAATGAATTTTGAAAAGGTGCGTCTTAAGTGCAGTCTTGAAGGACTTGGTAGATGAAATACTCCGGATGTGTAATGGTAGAGAATTCCATTGTTTGGCTACACAAAAAGAGAATGACCTTTCGCCAAATGTTTTAGTTAGGGTCTTAGGAACACATAGAATGCGCGTGTCTGCAGAAGAGCGTAGGTGACGACTTGGTGAGTAGACCGAGAGAAGCTCAGTAAGATAGGAAGGGCATTATTCAGAAAAGAAGTTGTGACAGAGAACGGCCAGTTTGTAATCAATTCGGGCTTGCCAATGAAGTTAGTAAAGTAGTGGAGTAACATGTTCATTTAAAAAAAAATTGGGTTGCCTTTAGAACTAATCTGGCAGCTGAATTTCGAACTTTCTGTAGTTTTTCAATGCATTGTTTTGGTGCACCTGAAAGAAGAGAATTGCAGTAATCCATACGAGCTAGTACAAGAGCACAGACTAGAGTTTTTTTTGTTGCACTAACTGTTAAGTAATGACGGATTGAGCTGATCTGACGAATGGCAGTGTAGGCAGAGCGCTGATGTGATAGGTGAAGTTGTTGGTAGACATATTGTCAGAAATAGTGTAGCCAAGATTCCTAGTCGATGTTTTGAACAGAATATCAGAACTAGCCGCCTGGATAGAGTTCGGAAGAGACAAAGTACTGCGTGATTTATTGTTGCAGAATAGAAGTGCTTCTGTCTTGTCATCATTCAGTTTGAGCTTGCTGAAAGTCATCCAAGACTTTACCTCACCAATGCACTCTTGCATCAATTTGACAGCGAAGTCAATATCAGATGGATCAGTGTGAGTCTAAAGCTCGTGAGTAAAGCTGATTTGGGGGGGGGGTTAAGATTTTTCTTTTTAAAAAATGTCACAACATGCAGCAAAGGCAAAGGGACACGAATTAGTTACCACTCCTTTTTCTTGTCTTTGTCATTTTTTGTACTTGCAAGGCTCGCTTAATCCCTCATGGAATGCACTAAGATAAGATTTTACGTCCATTTACATGATTCTACGGAACACGTGTTCTGAAATGTCACTCCAGCATAATAACCCAAACGCCTTGGAAAATTCGACTAAGAGAGGTTGAAAGCCAACAATCTTGGAGTTAAGGAGTTCTAAAATACATTAGTCTTATGGAGTTAGGCCGGGACCTACAATTAATTCGATATAGGGAGGTTTTCGACTTAGGGAAGTTCGATTTAGCGATGTCCGACTGTATTTCACTTTTATCCTCGATAACAAAAAAATGAATAATTAATTATATTTAAATATATTTCATTTAAATCCATTTTAATATTTTTTATTATTTTTGTGCCCTTTGCGGGGCCTCTTATCATACAAATGTCAATATGATTTTACAGTCATCCCCAACCCACTGTCGAGGGAGTAAAGTGGGGGAGTGAAGGGAAGGTGTCTCCGCTTGTGTCGGTATGTCAAAGTAAGTTGGCTCTTTTCATATGAAACATCACCGCCCCTCTTTCCTGTCAAGCCTTCTAGCTGCTATGGCTGCCCCCCCACCCCCCGCCTCTCAATATCAACATTGTCCTTGATTAATATGCGCCTATTACGCCAGTTCGAAAACTCCGTAAGTGGAATTTGACTTTGAAAGGTCCGACTGTATTAGTAACACGCCAATACGCCAGCTAACGGAAGTGCTGAGCTGTAGTCGGTGGAGTGTTACTTAAATTTACTTTTAATTGTGAGTTTCTATCGTTATGTATGAGATAATGAGTATGACACATTGACACTATTGTTGATATTTATAATACACATTACTTCAAATTTTGCTGTATTCTTTATTAACGCAACAATATGCTGTTTTATCCACCAATTTATTTGGTATTATGTAGTAAATAATAAATTGAAAATTAGTATTGTTCCCGTCTTATGCATTTTTTATATTTCACGTTGTATGACTGTCACTCTCAGACTACTTAATTATTGTCATAAATAAAATAAGAGAAATTCAGATATTTTTCATAACAAATGAAAATATCGCAAATCTGAAATTTGTCAATTTATCAAGGGCGCCAAAAATAAATTAGCCAAGGGCTCGAAAAACCTAGTTACGCCTCTGACTGGAGAATAGTAGGACGCAATAATCTTCAACATAAAAGAAGCGTCTGCAATATATAATATACCACAACTAGACATACGTAACTTGATATAATGCAACTAGACATAACACAGATAACACAAGGCATGTAACGAAAAAATGGTAGGGATTCTATGTGCTGACCACAAGGGAGGCAGATGCAGATTCTCATAAATTTCCTTCCTTGTTTGTGGCACAAACTCTCAAATTTGAGGACATTATGCCGAAATCAACAGGAGTTTTCAAAGTACAACTATATGATCTTTATCGTCCATCTTTGCAGACCAGCTTACTTGATCGAATTTGCAAGGTATGTCACTTATATTTTGCCTCACAAACAATGTTGAAGAAACATACAGGACAACACAGAGCTCGGGCTCAGGAGAATGTGCCCACCCGAACTGTCCAAGAATCAACTGTTCAAGAATAGGAAGATTCTAAAAAACTTGACCTCACCCATTGTAAATGAAAAGGTAGCAGATAAACAGTGGCGTAGCTAGGGAGGGCGGTGGGGGCGTCCTCCCCGGCGGCACTCATTTAGGGGCGGCATTTGTGGGCATTTGAAAAGTACAAACATTTCCGACAACCGCCCTTTTTCTTTTGAAGGGGGAAAACCAAGGTGAAACAAAAATATTGGTAGTTTCGAGTCTTAATTAACGGATTCGCACAACATTTGTTTGATTACATAGTGGATATTATAACTAACGCAAAACCGTGCAAAAAATTTTAATCGCTCAAAAAACGTATCCATTTGTTTGGAAAAATAAGCGGTATAAGTCACAGATGACGCTTTTATAAGAAAACTACTACAAAAAAACACATCACCGCTGGGCCGAATAATATGTGCTATTAATATCGCCACGACAATTTTTGCGTGGAATTTCGACATTCGCAGAATGATGCGCGAACAAGTACCTACAAGGCATGGTGGTTCAAATATTGTGTTTAATTTGCAAGTAGTAATTTATATTACTGCTTCAGTTTTCAGTAAATTATTGTAAGATAAGTTATTAAAAATTTAATTTATTTTGTTTTTATTGCATTAAAGTAGCACAAATAATTTGTGCTTTTAATTAAAATACGTTTATTTATTAAGCATGTTACGCCTATCCAATTAAATTAATAGTAATGTGTAAATAATTTGAAATGGTCTTTTTTATGGAAAATTATGAAGATTTATGTCATTATGTAAATATTCAAATTTCTCCACCACAACGGGCATAATAATTTCGAATAAGACATACTTTAAACTTTCAAGCGTCTTGGAAAAATTGACATCTGAAGAAGTAACTAGGAAAACGAGATCAGATGCTGGAGTTTTACTCAATTCAATGCAATCTTTTCTCTTCTATGTTTGTAACGATAACTTTATATTTCTCTTTCTATGTAGGCGTTCTCACAATAATTAATCTTGTGCAGAATGATTCACTGAAGAATTCGTTTATCCAAAACAACTTTAATATACATATATATTGTACACATAAGATTCATTTGAGGTAATATAACGTGGAAATCTTGAGTTATTCACTATACATCCTTCCCTGTCGGAAGTCTACACACAACTGTTCGCCCAACACTTTCAACCAATAGAAATGCTCCTTTCTTCCCGCGTCTCTTGTACACGTGACCTTACGTCACAAAATTATGTTAATCAGATGTGACAATGTTATCTAATTTATGGGAACCCGTCATTTTTTAAATTAATGCAAAGCCATTGCATGGAACAAAGAGAAGTTGCTAATAAAAAATGCTGTTATATCAGCCAAACAATTTGTGAAGAGATGGAGATATCAACTGAACGCCTAGCTAGAAGGAGAAAAAATTTGAGTAGGGAAAATTTAGAAGACGTGGTTCTATCTTTAGAACAAGAAGTACAACGAGAAATTTTGTTATCCATGGATGGAATAATAAAATAAAATAAAATAACGCTTTGATGAGTTGTATGTCCTTGCAAGAAAATATTCGTATATAATACGTTGTAACCTACTAAATGAAGCATTTGAACATCAAATAAATTACTTTATTGACGTTGACAGTTCAATATGGAAAGAAAAAGGATCCAGGTTTATATGGCTCTACCTACACTACAAGAAGAGGAATTGTGTTAGAAAAACGGGGTAAAGGCACCCTTGATCTATTAAAATGTATTCAACAGCATAGATTGGACAATTATGTAACCAGCATTGTAATTTTGTTATTAAATTTTTCAACTATTGCTATCAGTGTCGCTAGTTGTGAAAGGAGATGCTCCAAACTGAAGTTGATAAAATTATCTTTGTTCCACAATGAGCGATTAAAGACAACAAAATCTTGCAATACTGTCCATAGAACAAGATATTACAAATAATTTTAATTTTGATAGCATAATACACGATTTTTCTATTATGAAAGTTAGGAAAATAAATGTATAAATATGTTTACATACTAATGTACAGAGAAGTAACTGGGTTTTTGACGCACTTGGCTAATTTATTTTTGGCGCCTTTTATTTAAATATAAAATTTAAAAATTAGAGATTAAACTGCGCCCTTTTGAACTGGCGCAGGCCGGCGCCCTTGGCAACTGCCCCAATGCCAAGCCATTGTTACGCCACTGCTAATGTATACAATGTCTTTGTTTGTTTAAAAAAATCACATATTTATAAATAAAAAATAAAATAATAGTAACTGGTAACGTTTTTTGGGTGTTAATTTTGAATATGTTTTGTCTCATTTGGGGGGGGGGTGTGCTGAAACCTCAATAACTTTCTTTTGGCCTTTAAAACAAATATCTTGTATTTTTATAAATGTGTATTTTTAGGTTTATAATCTTATGCGGCCTCTTTTATTACTGCTTGTATAAATATGGCATGCGATGGTAAACATGTTCCCCACCCTTACTTCGTTTCAATTTTAATTATTTACTCATGTTAATTAATATTTAAAAACCATAATATAATCAACAAAGTGGCCGTCAATAAATGAAGCAAGCTATTTTGGCTGATTTTTCACGCCCTCCCCCCCCACCCTCGTCACACGTCGTCACAAAAACTTAGACCCCTTCTTCAATAAGACGCCACAAAGCTTTGAACACCCCCCCCCCAAATAAAAGCCGTATTTTCCTGTTTGAAAATGAGCATGTTTCAAATTAAATTTGTGCCATTTAAGAAAAGTGGAAATTTATTTAAAGTGCACGTTTTGACGTGACGTCACAATCATTAAACACCCCCCCCTCGTCACACATCATCACAAACGTATGTGACCCCCCCCCCAGGTGCGTGACGTCATTTATGGATGGCCCCTAAAAAGGGCGGCAAATTGGAGACCGCCCCGGGTGGCAAAAGTTCTAGCTACGCCACTGCAGATAAATGATGTGTATTATATTTGTCAAGTCTAATTTTTGCAATTTTTGTTTTCAAATTCGATCTAGATTGAGTTACTGTTTCATTGAATAACTGTGACAACTGTTGATAATTAACTTTTCTACTAGCTATTAAAGTCATTTTAATAATCTGATAGTTATTTTAATTAGGGGTGTACCGGATTTCGGCTCCAGCTCTGGCAAATCCGGAATCCGGCTATTTTTACAAATCTGGCTTCGGCTCCGGGAGGATTTCACTTCATAAATCCGGCTGGCAGGTAGAGCCCTAATTTATATAATATATTATATACCTTAATGGCTCCGGCAAATCATAAATCCGGCCATTTTAACAAATCTGACTCCAGCTCATGCCAGATTTCACTTTATACATCTGGCCAAATCCGGCTCTGACCGGATTTCAAAATTTTGAATCCCGTGCATCCATTCTTTAAAGTGGAAATTTCATATTTTAATACAGTTTAATAACGAAGTGTATTTTAAGTATTAAATTAAATATTTTAATTAGGTGTTAATTTTTTTTTAAATTTGAAAGTTTCACGTACTTTAGGGGGGGGGGTCCCGATATTTGTGACAGGGGGGAAGGGGGGTCAAAATTAGTTATCTTATCTATATAGACGCTCCTTTTATGCAGAAGATAGTTGCGTCCACAGACCATGACAGATGATCTGTTGGCAAGTGATGCAGCATTCACAGGCCACGGCTTTTGTGGGTTCCACGCATTACCCAGCCGCCTAACTACATGTAGTGTTAGGTACCCATTCGGAGTGGGGTGACTCAGGGACGCCCTAGGCCCCGGGAACAAACCCTTGCCTTCACACGGATTCGAACCCGTGACCATCGGTACGACAGTCCAGTGCGCTGCCACTCGACCACCGCGTCCCAAAAATAACGTGACGTACTTTATGGACGGCCCTTTAGGCGTTATCTTATAGTCTAGTTCTTCTAGTTACAGTATTAACTTTAATTTGTTACATTTCCAGTTCATCAAACATTGCCATTGCACATGAGTAGAAGAGATGCTGGAATAGATTTTTCAATAATAAAAATATAAAATAAAATAATAAATTTTGAAAACTGTAGAATTCGGTGATTACTTTAGTGTTATGCGTGGAATGAAAAATTAATGAGAATTAACCAACATAAAAATTAAAATAAAACGATAAAGATTTTTACAAACTATTACATTATCTGGCACGTTATCAAACAGATTAAAAATGCGAGTTTTATTTTGGACGCGAGTTTAATATCAACAAAAAGTATAACGGGTTTTTTTCAAGACGCGGGCATTGAATTTCCTCAAAAGTTTGGAAACAATTGATACTTGTTGTATTAGTACAATTTATTAATAACTGTTATTTTCGCGCTTTTTATGTCATATATCATTAAGTTCGTAACTTTGAATAATTTAAAATAATATCAATACTAGTATTATACACTTAATTTGACTTAATCTTATCTTTTTATTTTACTTTTTACAAATATGAAACTGAAACTAATTACTACGAGTACCATACTGGACCATACACATTATTCCGTCACATATCATTATTCATACATTAATACATAGTATTACATAGTATAGTAATATAAGTATAGACACTATAGGCCTACTGTCTATACTTATACTACTATACTATGTATGAATAATGATATGTGACGGAATAATATGTGTATGTCACTATACTATACTATACTATTATGATTATGACTATGAATCTTTCTATGACTCATGACAATGATTTCAATGAATATGAATCTATGAACTACCAGGACTACCAGTATCATTCAGTATGATATAATATATATTATTTCACAGCGAAATTTAATTTCAGCTTTTCTGCTTTTTTTCAGCCCTTAAAGCTACATAATCGGAGTGGGATACATCCATTGTGTTGTTTATGTAGTACCCTACTTGCCGTGTTGTCACAGTAAGGAGTAAGATACCAAATGAAATTTTCTCACTTAAAAACAAACAAAATAAGAATTTATCTTCTAAGAACATTAAAATAGATGAATAATGCTTTTTAAAAAATTCTCAAGTAAGTAAATTTATTTTAAAATACAAAATACACAAAACAAATTGTGTAATGAAAACAATAAATATGAGCTTTATTTTTAAATTAACACGACAGTAGACGTTTCGGCTAATGCGTTCTATAGGATAAATTTATTTTAGCATGGGTAAAAAAATATCTGGCGAGCAGGTCGTTAGGAAAAAAAAATGGATGTATCGTGACCAGATTATGTGTCATATACAGCCGAAAAAATGCCTTAAAAATTAATAAGACTTCCAAATTAGTGCTGTAACAGCTAAAATACAACATATAATAATGCATTTAATAAATTAAAAACGTAACTTCTCACAAGAAAATTAAATTTTGCTGTGAAATAATATAATATGCGTGCTAAAACTGCAGGATTACCCTATTAATTTACTATTACTAAATTATGAACGATTATTTATTACACTATAATTAAAATATGTTTAAAAAATTACAACACTCATTATACACTACTATGGTAGACTATGCTGTAAATTATAAAATATACAGTTAGAAGATTGCATTTTTATTACATTTTTAATATGTTGGCTTTCAAGTCAGGCAACCCATGATTCATGATCTACCCCCCCCCTCCCCCTTTTTTTTAAAGTGTCTATACAGCTAGTCTTAGACTACAAGTTTAAGTCATTGGTTTTTCTCATATTTAAAAATGGTTAACGTTACATAAAGCTCACTTGTAAAAGTAAAAAAGTTTACTTTACATTTTAAATTATAAGTATAAGTAATAAACATCTCATAAAATTTTGCGATAATGGAAAAACACTTTTCTTATGCAAGAGCAAACACAAGCAGATTCTAGTACTTCCCGTTCAGCATTCAGAAAAATGGAATGGGTTGCCTGAGGAAATCGGGAAAAACCAACACTTTATCAGCATTTAAAACTCTAATAAAAACCATCTTATCTGTTACAGATGCTCCTTCTATAGCCTACAGAAGATTATTGCCTCCTGCGCTTAATTTGACTTTTCTTTTAAATATTCTTTCTTTTTCAGCCAGGATTACTTTAGTTTAGTTCCTTAAAGTTAAAGTCTTTACTGTAATTTTTTTAATAATTTAACACATCATTGGAAATTATAAGACTAAACAATTAATGGAATTTGATATTGCACTTTTTTTTTCTCCAGAAATGCTAAACTTTGGAAATTTAACAAGAATAGGTCTTGCACTTGCTATGCCTTCAAGTGTATTGTTGATCTATTGGTTGTACACACGCTGGTCTACTACAGGTTAGTGCAGTGTTTCTCAAATAGTGGGGCGCGTCTCCCAAGGGGGGGCGCGAGGCTCTGTTAAAGGGGGCTCGTTTGACCTTTATGCATGGGTGTACTTAAAACAATTTTATAGACAAATGATACTATTTACAGTCGTGCGGGGGGCACGAAATGTTTTCTTTCTTCCTAAAGGGGGGGATGACATAAAAATAATTGAGAAACACTGGGCTAGTGATACAGAATAAGATATAATTTAAACCTTTCCCTTAATTAGTAATTTATAAGATTAGTTTTAAAATAATTTTTTTGGATAAAAGCTTAATATCAATGTGTGGTTAAATAAAAATTGTTTACCCGTTCTTTGCATTTATATCTTTTTTTTATTACTAATTATTTTTCTGTGTATGTTTTCCATTTAGATGATGAAGTATATGGCCAAAAAAGAGTTATAACCACAAGAAATACCAGTATAGAAATACTTGTACCACAGAGGGCTGTTGGTGCCATCATTGGACGACAAGGGGCAAACATTAAACAGGTACGTCTTTGTTGACTTCTTAATCATCAACCAAGTCTATTTGCAATCCAACTTTCATATGTAGAATTAACATAGATCAGCTAAGCTTGCTCACTGACAGGTTATACAACATCAGCACCAAAAAATCAGCTTTTTGAAAGAGGGATGTCTTGACAAAATAATGAGATTTCTAGGACGTGAAAACATAAAAAGTCTGGAAAGTAATTAATTTATTTAATTGCATGGTTGATCCCGAGTCGCGGGTTCGAGCCCAGTTACTGGCGAGGCCTCTGGGGCATTTTCTGGCCACACATTCCCCTGCTCGTTAGTGGTGGCTAAAAACTTGTGAACGCTACATCACTTGCCCCATAGTCCGTCATGGACTTTAAAAGGGGTCATTTTTTCATTCCATGCTCCAATAGTATTCATGGATTGTAAAGCACAACTAGCATGGCCTTCAGACTTCTAAATATAACCATTGGACTTTACTAAATTTAATAAATGTATTCATTGTACCCAAAGTTAATATTTTTTCTGTGATGTGCAGATTTCAAGAATTTTTTGAAAATTCATGTCCCTGAAATGAACAGACTGCAATAACTTACTTGTCAACTTAGCCAAAAGATGTTTCTATTTATTTATTTATATCTTTTATCATGCCTCATTTGCAACAAACCAAATATTCATAGGAGACTACATATTAGTTGAAAACAATAATTTAGAATATTTCTTATTATTAGTATAGGTCTTTATTGTTCATTTTCACTAGTTCTATATCACCATTAGATTCAAAAGGAGACTGGTGCAAGATTGTACTTCAAAGACAGGAAATCCTCAGAAGATCTTCAGTCATTTAGTCATCAGACACATCGTACCATAATTATACATGGAAGTCCAGAATCTGCACAACAAGCTGAACTCATGGTCCATCAGGTAGGCGGAAACACTTAAACACAAGTTGCCATCTATGAAACTACCTAATAACTAAACTGCTTGGTCATCATTTAAAATTTAAACTTAAGTTTATCTGTCACTTCTGGTTGACCGACAAACCGGCCCCGGACATATCGGCCCAGGACTAATACATGGACTAATAGTAAAATGTATAATCAAATATTATATTCGTATTTTTACTCACCTGTTCAGTGTCAGGTTTAGCTCACAATAAACAATAATAATGACATCACAAGAGTGAATTTAATAGCTTTTACGTGAAATGGTACCAATCATGGTTGTTTGTTGACAAGGAACAATGTTATAACATCACAAGAAATATGTTCACAATTTTAACACTTTTTTTAAGTGTGAAAAAGTTGACAAAAGCTTAAAATGCAAAAAAAAATTAAAGTTTTTGTTAAAAAATGTTAACAATTTGCCTGGGGCCGTTTTGACGGGACACCGTCACTTCTAATTCTAACTTAAGTTCATCTGTCACTTCTAGGCCATAGCTGACATCCCTGTAACTACGACAGAAGAAATTGAAGTCCCTTCGTATTCTCTCGGGCAAATTATTGGTGAGTCCAATTTTTTTAAAAACCCAACACCTCTTTAGCTCAATAATGTTGTCTTCTTTGTTTGTAATTTTATATAAAAATTATGTGTGTTCCTTAGATATCTAAAAGAAACAAATTTTGAGCAATAACAGTGGTTGCTAGTGATTGTGAAAAATAATATGGGAATAGATAGCGGTATGGGTAAAGTGAAAGACATGCATGAAATGATGTAATGATAAACCTAAAAATTAGATAAAACTAAACATATTGAAGAATTATTGATACTTCATCAAGAAAGCTTCTTTAGAAAAAGTCTAAAGCAAACTTAACATACAATAAAAACACTTGGTGGTTGTGTTCCATTAAAAATACTAGTATTTCTTAAGTAATTGTGCAATTTTAAAAGGGTCTAGTCATTTCTGTAAATAGTGGTTGCGTTGCAAGCAATCTGCTTCTTTTTTTTTCATTATAAAAGTGGAATAGCTCGTGAAAAAAAAATTCTATAAGAGAAATAGTGAAACATGTTTACATAGGCATTTGATAAATTGATTACATGGGTTAAAAAAAAATTTATGATGAGCTCTATAAAGTTTAAAAAAACTCATTCACAGTATTCAAACTACCAAGGCCTTCAAAACTGTACTAAAAACAAATCTCTTCAAACTTTAGTTTGAAAATTAATTAAACACCATTGGTAAATTTATTTAAAAGGGTCAGCGTAGCATGTATGCACGGTAATGTCATATCTTGTATTTAGGTTGTTCATATTTTGTTTATTTTCCAGGAAAATCTGGCATGACGATACGAGAAATAAGCAGGTTAAGTGGTGCAAAAATACACATTGAACCCTTTCAGGACTGCAAGAATCCTCAACAGCCAAGGGTGATAACCTTGACAGGCTCTAGGGAGCAGATAGATTTTGCCCTGGTAAACTTATCTATTGACAACTTTATTTCTATTTAATTTGGAGGACAGAGGGTTGAATCAAAGTTGAAGCTAAATCATCTCCGCATAATAAAATTATTATAAAAATAAATGCCTAGAATTAAAGTAAATGTACAAAGCCATTCACTAGAGAATATTCATCACCTTTTTTTAAAAAAATGTATGGTTAATATTCATATCTGACATTCGCTCTTAAACTAAAGCTTAATAGGAAATGATTTCTCCCAAATTTTGTTTCAAAAGATGGACAAAAATCAATATTTTAGATATGGCAGGGATGTACAAAGTTTGGGAAACACCCATCTAATAGACCGATTTTTTAAATAAAAATTTCTACTTTTCTATGCTGAATAGCAATTAATTGAGGACAAGCTGCAGGCTTTTGAAGACTCCAGAGCTAAGTCAAAAGGGAAAGGCGTAGTAAACAACAAAAGGGAGAAAATTAAACTCACACCAGGTGACCTATTAACTTTATGTGGCTTTTATAAATTGAAATTGTCTTTTATTTTAACATACAAAAAACTGTTCCCATATAGCAATATCATATAACCTGATAACCCAGTTCTTTGCCTTGAAATATGTTTTAAACTTTGACATTTTGCATATGTAAGTAATGATTTTTGTTGCCCTTTTTTAAAACTATTTATTAAGATTCATTTAAACCCCTGCTTTGCACCCTTGTCAACTGAAATAAATCTGTCAAGAAACACAAGTAAACCTAATTTTTTAAAATGATTTCTTACTGCTTCTTATCAGTGACTCGTGATAACACCCCATGGGATTTACCTCAAGAATCTGTTGTGTGTGATAAACTTGCTGAAAAAGTGAGTGGCATCATTTGTCTAATGGTCTGTTGCGTTAAAGTCTGACAAGCTTTTGGGGTAATATGCTTTTAGTTTTCAAATAATGATGTTTAAATTTATTTTTTTTATTAATCATTCTTTTTGTTTGTTTACACCTTATCTCAGGAGGACCTTCTGGATGTTTACGTGTCTGCCGTAGAGCACCCCGGCCATTTCTGGGTCCAAGTTGTTGGTAAGAAAGCCTTGCAGCTTGAGCAGATTCAAAAAGATATTACAGCATTTGTCGCCACAACGGAGGCCAGACAGGTGCATATGTGGTTTTAAGTTTGTATTGTGTCTATTCAGTGCTTGAATTTGATTAACTATAGGAGCTCTCTCAAAAAAGATATTATGGCATTTGTCGCCACAACGGATGCCAGATAGGTGAATATGTAGTTTTAAGTTTATATTGTGTCTATTCAGTGCTTGAATTTGATTAACTGCAGGAGCTCCCTCAAAGAAATGTCATCAAATACCAATAATAATGTATAGGCATTTTCAAAAGGCTGAGACATAAATTATTCTGTTTATTAAAGTTGAAGGGGATTGATAGCATCTATGAGAACACTTGGTATCCTTGTCATAATTGATGTCACCTCATGTCATTGCTCTTCATTTTCTTTTCACATTGAAATAGTCATTGATATTTAAATGAGTTGCATTGAATTCGTTATAGTAGATAATTGACTGCATATACTGGAGTATAAGTCGACTCCCTGATTTGTCACTTGAAAAGTGGAATTTTACATTTCTTAAATGATGACTATGGTAAATTTATGTCAGCCATGTGTATGTAACTGACTTTGCTACACACACTATGGCCTCACAGTAACATATAATCAGTTATATAGTATAATAATTATAACATTCCGATATACTAAACTATATTAACTCTTACAGTACTGTCTTAAATAATAAAGATGTATTGTTGCACTTTCGATATAGCATTTGTCTTGTGGATACACATTTATAAAGTCCGTTATGTGTATAAGTTTACCCCAGAACTTGGGCTTGAAATTTTGAAGAAAATAAAAACTTGACTTATACTCGTGTATAAATGGCAGTTATAGAGAACTATGTTCATATCAATTGCGTGTGCAAAGTTAATGGTTTTGGTAAATAAAAAAAAAGTGATCACTTTTTGGCAAACTTTATTTACTAAAGAACTTTGTAAAAGAAAAAAATTGATAATGTCTGTAACAAAAATTGTGCACCTTTTAAGTTCTTTTGGGGAAAAAGGGAGTAAATTCGTTCAACGACCATATTAAATGTCTTTAAATTTTAGTGATTTCTCTGTTGTTGTTTTTCTTTAAATATTCAAATCCATTTTAATTTTCACAAAGCTACTCATTGACTTTGTATCTACAGAACTACACTGTGACCGACATTGTCCCTGGGGAATTAGTCGCTGCCCGTTTTGATGACCTTACAGACACAACATATTACAGAGCAAAGATTCTTGGCGAAACAGCAGATGGAAGAGTTGACCTGTACTTTATTGATTATGGAGACAACACATTTGCTGACAAGAAAGACATTTTCAAACTCAGGTATGTTTGAGCTGAACTTGTTGTTTGATACAAAAAGGAAAAGTTTAGAACTTGTTGTTTGATACAAAAAAGAAAAGTTTAGAACTTGTTGTTTGATACAAAAAGGAAAAGTTTAGAACTTGTTGTTTGAAACAAAAAGGTAAAGTTTAGAACTTGTTGTTTGAAACAAAAAGGTAAAGTTTAGAACTTGTTGTTTGATACAAAAAGGTAAAGTTTAGAACTTGTTGTTTGAAACAAAAAGGAAAAAAGGTTCAAACTTTTTAGCAAGCTATATTAAATATTGACTCTAATAATAATTGTATTTTTTAAATTGAAATTTGTAATTTAAAAAATGGAGCTTGTTATATTTAATTTTACTAAATTAATTTAAACAATACTTAATTTTTATTTAAAAAGTTCTAGTTTCTTGAAGTAAAATTCAATAATATGTTTGAAGTGTTGTAACTGATTATAGTCAGGAGGTGTTAGCTTATTTTTACACCACAGAGATCTATTGTGAGTAGATGAATTAAAATGTGTTAGCTTATTTTTACACCACAGAGATCTATTGTGAGTAGATGAATTAAAATGTGTTAGCTTATTTTTACACCACAGAGATCTATTGTGAGTAGATGAATTATAATGTGTTAGCTTATTTTTACACCAAAGAGATCTATTGTGAGTAGATGAATTATAATGTGTTAGCTTATTTTTACACCACAGAGATCTATTGTGAGTAGATGAATTAAAATGTGTTAGCTTATTTTTACACCACAGAGATCTATTGTGAGTAGATGAATTAAAATGTGTTAGCTTATTTTTACACCACAGAGATCTATTGTGAGTAGATGAATTAAAATGTGTTAGCTTATTTTTACACCACAGAGATCTATTGTGAGTAGATGAATTAAAATGTTTCTATATAATATATTTAACCTGCAGGCAAGATTTCCAGAGCTTTACGCCACAAGCAGTAGAATGCCAGTTGGCAAATATAGAACCAGTTGGTAAGTGCACATTAACAAATCAATCATTGTATCATCATACTTGGTCCTACAGTCCTGGCATGCTCACTTACATTCTTCCACTCCCACCAAATGGGTAATGGTATTGAAGGCAGAAGAATAATACAAAGCTTACCTCCCTTTTTCTAATTAGACTCTTGAATTGTGTACAGTTTTTCATATGGCTGCCTTTAAGGGATTAACATTGATTTATTTTTTACTAATGCAGCAATTTCATATAATTAGCCATTAAGGTGGGATAGACTAAGAGGATGAACTTGACTAATTTGGGATAAAATTTTACTGAATCTTTTTATATTTCAGTCTTATTGGTTTAATGAACTAAATCTCTCACAAAATTAAATGACAAGTGTTAATAACTATTTATATTTTTACAAATCTTAATGAAAGATTACTTAGACATGCTGAATTTGGAGCTGCAGTTTCAATGTGAGTTTCTGTGATGGCTCCAACATTTCTCTGTATCGTCTCCAGGTGAGAGTTGGACAGAAGAAGCCATCACCTGTTTTGAGAACCTGTCCCACTGTGCAGAGTGGAAAGTTCTGTTGGCCAGAGTCGTGTCATACAAGTTGGATAACAAAGGACTGCAGGTGCCCCTCATACAGTTGATTGATACCAGTGAAGGCCAGGTGATTAATGTTTTTTGTTTTAAGTTAACATCAATTTGCAATTTGAGGACTATAAACAATGCAAAATGAATTGAACTGTTAGATTTCTTATTCTTGTGGGGTTATTTATGGGCAAAATTAAGTTACTGTGTCAGGTGTCAAGTCAGTGGATGAAACTTGATAAAACCACTGGAGTCGGAAGACTTTGTCATTCTATCAATATGTGTAAGTAAACCACTGGAGTCAGAAGACTTGGTTTGTCATTCAACTAACAAGTGCGCTTTCCCAGACAAAAAAGTTTTAAAAAGTTGCATATCAGAAAGTTTTTATATTTTTAAAAACAAATAAAATGCTTAGATTTCTTCACTTGCTCTTTGCTATTTATCTACAAAATTTTAGTCTTGCCCTTTGTCTTGCCCTTTGTCTTGCCCTTTGTCTTGCCCTTTGTCTTGCCCTTTGTCTTGCCCTTTGTCTTGCCCTTTGTTGTGTAACTTATCTGTATGAATTTTCTTTTTTTAAGTCTTATTATATTTCTGTTTTTTAAGTCTTATTATATTTCTGTTTTTTAAGTCTTATTATATTTCTGTTTTTTAAGTCTTATTATATTTCTGTTTTTTAAGTCTTATTATATTTCTGTTTTTTCATAAGGACATTTTTGTTTTTTTAAACTCAAGCCCACTATATTTTAATTTTGATAAAGATATGTCAATTTTTTAAAGAAATGAAGTTATATTATGTTTCTCCATTACTTTTCTTTACGCTATTCTCTCTCTCTAATTAGCATTGGGACAATGCAGGCAACAACTATTCTTAATTCTTATCACATGGTTTCATTCTTATCACATGGTTTCATTTTATCACATGGTTTCATTTTATCACATGGTTTCATCTTATCACGGTTTAATTCTTATCACATGGTTTCATTCTTATCACATGGTTTATCTTACATGGTTTCATTCTTATCACATGGTTTATTCTTTACATGGTTTCATTCTTTCACATGGTTTATTTCGAGTCACCTTAACAAACTGGAGTAACAAATTCTATTTTGTTATTAAAAAAAAATCTTACATCTGTGCAGAATTTAAAAGAACTTTATGAATGTATTTATTTATAGGAAGTGGACATTGCATCAGAGCTTATCAAGCAAGGACTGGGGACAGCTGTCATTTTGACTGATAAAACCAGGACCACGACTACACCAAATCAATATGTTTTAAATGGATCTGGTGATGGTCTCGGCCATGCACTAAATCCTGATAAATAATTCTCTTTGACCTCCCCTTGAAAGCCTGTATATTTTCCTATAAAAAATGCTTTAGGACAGCTTTAATTGGATGTTGTTTTTAAAAAAATTCTGTTGAAAACTATTTTAAGATTAAAACCTGACCTCACAAAATTTGCCTTATTAAAATTATTCTTGTCCAAAAATATTGTATCAGTTACTGAGATCAATATAAGTTGAATACAAATTTCTTTGTAATTAACTGCTATGTACTTGGTTTAGAGTTCAGGAACAACTCTTTTATTAGATTGAAGGAAGATATTTTTTTTTAAATTGCCAATTGGTTTAAAATTATAAATGATAGCAACATTGCCATTGTTTTAAAGAAGAGAATCTGGCCTACATATGATATTGAGTGTGATTTTGTTTATAATAAAAATGAACACTTGAATGGGTTCTTGTTTTAATGTTTCTTAACTCTTATGTCATTTCTTATTTTAAAAAAAGTGTACATTGATCAAGTATTACCCTTGTTATTTGCATGACTGTGAAGTTTATTTTGTTTTTGTATTTTTGTTCTGGTGTTAACTCTTTCTAAAAGTTGGTGGGCAGAAGTCACATTTTTGTTCTGGTGTTAACTCTTTCTGGAAGTTGGTGGGCAGAAGTCACATTTTTGTTCTGGTGTTAACTCTTTCTGGAAGTTGGTGGGCAGAAGTCACATTTTTGTTCTGGTGTTAACTCTTTCTGGAAGTTGGTGGGCAGAAGTCACATTTTTGTTCTGGTGTTAACTCTTTCTGGAAGTTGGTGGGCAGAAGTCACATTTTTGTTCTGGTGTTAACTCGTTCTGGAAGTTGGTGGGCAGAAGTCACATTTTTGTTCTGGTGTTAACTCTTTCTGGAAGTTGGTGGGCAGAAGTCACATTTTTGTTCTGGTGTTAACTCTTTCTGGAAGTTGGTGGGCAGAAGTCACATTTTTGTTCTGGTGTTAACTCTTTCTGGAAGTTGGTGGGCAGAAGTCACATTTTTGTTCTGGTGTTAACTCTTTCTGAAAGTTGGTGGGCAGAAGTCCACTTTTGATTATGATTATGATTACTCTTAAATAAGAATTTTTAGTTTTATAAACAAGTTTATTGTTACATTTGGTTAACAATTTATTTTGATTCCCATAGTTAGGGGAGAGAAAATCATTATTGAATATTATTATTCTTAAACTAAATAAGAATTTGTATAAAATAAAGGATTAATATTTTCAAAAGATCAATATTCTTTTCTTCTGTTGTCAATACCTCAAGTAGTCGTACTTGTCATTATATTTATATAAAATTATTTGGTACTTGTTACTTATCATTTATAGAAATCCACTAAATCTACCCCAATGTAAAATTTCCAAAATTGCCTACAATTAAAAAAATACTCAAATTGAATTTATTTTCCTTCACTACCATAAGCATATCTATTTGATTTACAATATGTACATACATTTCATTGTAACAATTACAACTGTTTCTGTCGTACGGGGCCATCCATAAAGTACGTCATGCTAATTTTTACCATATTTAACTCCCCCCTGTCACAAACTCACAAATCCCAGACCTCCCCCCCCCTAAAGTATGTCACACTTTTGAACAAAATGTTTTTTTATTAACAAAATAATTAAAATTTAATATAAAACACTGACATCACACATGGCCGGACCCCCCTCTCCCCTGTCACACTTTCTTACACCCACCCCTCTGGAGCGTGACATACTTTATGGACGGCCCCTATGGTGTTGTGGAATTGTTCCAGTTAACTAACTCACTAGCCATCTATTGACAATAATTCCTATACTTTCTCAGTGGTGTTGACAAGCCTTCATGATAAAAGTGACAATTGTTTATTGCAAACATTCATTTAATTCTTACATTATTCAATGTGCTGAGTTATCTTATCTGTTTCAGACGCTCCTTCTATAAAGAAGAGTTATGAGAACTGGGGATTTTAAAAAATAAAATATATGTATCATGTAAAGAAGCACCTCTTTTAAAGATCTCTTGTAATAACTTATAAGTGAAAGTGACATTTAGGTAGAAATGTACATGTGTTATAAACTTTTACGTTAAAAAGTAAACTACAACTGTCACTTTTGATGTAGAAGTGGATTTCACTTTTAATGAATGTATTTATTTTGAATGATTTCAAATGCATAGTGGGAAATTATTTTCAATTCTAATAATTTTCTTTCTTTCCACTTTAATGGGGAAAATGCTGTTAGATTAAAAAAAAATAACTTAAGACAGTAAGACTGCATGTCCTCATTAAAAAAATTATAAAAATTATTTTATTTTTCAAAAGATTGCTTGATGAAATTAGTGATTCCTTTTTCACAAAACCCACTAAATCATGTTATGTTTAATCCCCAAGCTTCTTAAATTTATGACTTTGGAATTAAATAAAATGTGTAAAAGTCGGAGAATGTTTAAATGCTTCTTTTTTTAAAGTCAGATTATTTTGCAAGTCCTGCTACTCTGCATGATTCTCATCAGGTAGTGGATAGGCTATTTATAGAAAGAAAAGTAGTACACTCAAGGCGGCTTAATATATCTTGATATAAAAATTAATTAATATAATGCTATCATAGTTTTATAGAATTCAGTTTTAATCCGATGATAATAAAAATTGAATGTTTAATAGCGATGAAATATTTAGCAATTTATTAAAAGGTGAAATTCCGGAACTCATTTTACATATTCTACTATAAACATGTTATTCGCCCAACAAACTAAGATGGCAGACGTCAACCAAAAGCTTGTTATGAATGTGTTGCCCATTGTGTTTGTTGTGTATTTCAATGACCTGGCATATTAAAACCTAAAACTAATTCTTTTAACGCATTATTTAAAAGATGATGTCATCTCCTTTATCACCGTTTACACCTCCTATTGTCAAAAGACTTCTAGCCTGGAAAAAAGGTGAGCACGAAAAAGACGATAAGTGGGCAGAGAAAGCTGTGAAAAGCTTAGTAAAAAAGTTAAAGAAAACAGGAGGTTTGGACGAATTAACTAAAGCACTTTCCACACAAGATCCTTGCACAAAGTGCATAACGATCCCAAGGTTAGTTTAATAAATAAGGAATTGATATCTTTTTATTCTTTTTGAAAGTGTTCAGAACTTATAAAATATATTTATATTAGTCTATTACTATTACTATTACTTTTCAGACTTACTTGACTTAACTACTTACTTAACTTAACTATTATAATTATACTATTAACTATCAGACTATCAATTTTCGTTGTTTAGTCCTCACTCTATTAACTATTTTATTAGTAGTATTAGTGTAATATTAATAATCATTAAGTTTGCTTTTAGTATTAGCCTAGAATTTTCTGAGTCTACTGGCAATTACTATTACTGTTATAATTTTACTGTTCGTCTGTTTGTGTTATTTTTATTTGGGAAACCGATAATTTAGAATTTACTCCAAATAAGTTCAAATTAACAAAAAAGTTCTCATACACAACACAGACTCAAACTTTCAAGAGTAATGCAACTCGCCCAAAAAGAAATTAAAATTACGTTAATAAATAATAATTAAAGAGTTATGACATGTCTAAATAGACTAATTGACACTAATTCTAATCATGATTATTGTACTTAAATTTAAAATAAAAGAGGGTAATGATTAAGATTAAGAACTAAGACTCTTACTAAGTCAAGTTTGTAAGTAAGGTAAGAATGAGACATAATACTAATACTAATAGTACTAGTCTAGTACTAATTATAATTACTATAATAGACTATAATATAATATCAATGCAACACTAGACTGTTGTCGATTAGACTATGATTAAAAAATAAGAGGAGTTGATGTTGATCAAAATAAATTTATTACCTATTAACTCTGAATTCAGTTAAATTTCACAAATTAAGTTAACTTAATGATTTATAATTGACTTCACTAAATAATTTTTTGACTGCATTCATTCACATGAGATGACATGAAAATAAAATCAATCCTCTCCCCTTCTTTATCATTTTGAACACATGTATGCATGTATACATTATTTAATTTTATAATGATTGAATATAACTATGTAATTAAAATCTAATATTCTGGATTTAAATTTAGAGTATTTTTTTTATGGTAAACAATAGCAATTGTATGAAGATTGCCTTGGATAATAAATAAGCAAAAAATTTAGATGAAATGTACATCATTCTGTTAGTGGTATACTGTGTATGTAGTACAGTCGGTCTTGTTAAGACGCAGTTCAGTAACTTAAGCATGTCAGCTTAACTCATGTTAGTACCATAGCTCCCAAATTTTACTGCGTAATTGACTTTGAGACATCAGTTACAAAGGAAGTACAATGTATGTAGTTTTTTTCGCGTCTTTAAAATATTTTAACTCATTTCAATGTAGCTTTTCTTTCATTGTGACAAATATTTTGTTTATACATAATTTAGTTTAAATTAGGATTATTACCTCTAGAAAGTTTTTCCAGTAAACAATGTTGAAAGAGTGTAGACATTAGAGTAGAAGCTGAATGTTATTGAAAGAATACATATAGTTATAGGAACACAAAAAAATGAAATTCTGAAAAAATTTTTTTTTAGTGCATTTCACTCATTAAAGCTATAAATATTGTATATTTTAAAACAAATTCCAGCCTCACTTGTTTTTAATTTTAAAAGTATATCTATGAAAATATATCTGAAAAAAAATACCAATGCCAGTTAGTATCGTGTTAGCATTAATAGAAAAATTATTTACATTGTATTTCTTTATAAGAATTAAAATCAAAACGAAGAAGATTTTAATTATGGTTTTAACTCAAGAAAGTTTTAAAAATCCAATATTTGGTACATATTTTTATTTAAATAAATAACTTAAATCTATTTACTTTCATTTTTCTTTTTAAAGTTTTTTTTACTTAAAGTATTTATGATTTAAGTATAATTTTTTTATCAAAGGATAAAAAGGACATTCATAATTCATATTATATAGATATATAAAATAACTTCTTTTTTGTTTTTTTTAATGAAAATAACTTTTAATAATTTTAATGATTTGGACATTTAAAAAAATCAATTTATAGAACATACACTGAAATTGGTTTACAATAACAGGAACCTAAACATATTAAACTACACTGTCATGGAGAAAACTTGTATGTCTGGATAGACCAGAGGAGAGACAAAGAAACCTCAAGTCTAGCAGGGCAAATAAGAATCATTTATGATAAAGAGGGTTGGGACTGCAATCCTGTTAGGTGGGGAAACAAGTTTTTGAATAGTGTATGGGTGAGACCTCAAAAGGGGCAACAAAACAAGGAACACCTCTTCAAAAAGTCTTCATATTAAAAAAAACATTAACCAAAAAAAAATAAGTTAAAGAAATTAAAATTTAGCTGCAATGTGTAGATATCAATGGGAAAGAGAGGGTTGGTGTCAACTAGTACACACATTGCTGCTAAGTTTACTGTTTGTTACTTTCTTCTTTTTTTTTGTTTGTTTTGTTTGTTTGTTGATGAATAGTAATAATATGAGAACTTATATTGTGTAGTACAAAGGGAAAACTTTTTGCCTATACTTTCTTGCTTTTGTTACACTTTTTTTAGGCCCACCTTTACTCTTCAAAACTTCTTTTAGAATTATTTACCTCTTAACTCTTTTTCTCCGGAACAACGCTACCATCGTTGATTTTAAAACGACGTTTTTGACGGATCAACGATGACAGGGTTGATTTATTAAAACTGAATTGTTTCATTTCTTTCCTTAACTATTAAAACGAAAATTAGTTTTAATGTAATCTAGAATAATTTCCCTTGAATAAAAAGTCGGAAATTCTTTGTTTGACTGTATTTTCACCACAAAAGAAGCGTTTGAAAGGCTTGTTTTTATTTTCGTTTTTATGTTTATTTGCAAACGTTGATATTCAACCAAGGCATCTGGTAATCGATCTAATATTATTTTAAATACTACGATGAGGAAAAAGAAAAAGGAATTCTTTTTAATTATGATTTACATAGTAATTTTAAATTTCCGATGAATCATACGCCTAGTACTAGTAGTTGCAGTGAAATTGACAATGAAGTTGACAAGTCATCTGTTGATAAACAACAAGCCCCGTCCCCCTCTCAGATGCCTTGATGAACTGATAATATTTCTACTACAAATAATAATATAGACAATGTAGAGTCTAATTTGAAAGCTGCTAAACCTTTTCACTTAAATTAAGTGCAATTTTAAATAGAATTTAAAATAATTTCTATTTGCAATACATATTATAGCTTCCAGTTCCATTGTAAACATTTCAATTTTCCAATTATTTTCCTGTATGTGCGACCATGGATATTGAGCTCTATTTTTTTATTTGTTTGTTTTTTAATGTGAAATTATTTCTGTTTGGTGTAAATATGAATATAGTTCAGATAAATTACCATTTTATTACATTTTGGATAAAAATATAAATTTTTTGATACTTTGAAAGAGGTTTTGTTAAACAAATGTGGTGTTTTATTATTATTTTTTATTTTCACTAAAACAAAATCATATTATTTTATTAAAATAAAGTCATGAGTCTGTGATGCCTGAAAACTTCATTCTTTTCCCTTTAATTCAATACCAAATATATCATTATCTGTTAAATAATAAAAAAAAGTTATTAACATTTTAAGATAGCATGGTAGCCCGTGACAAATTTCCAGAATAGATTCCGTCAGAATGGGGAAAATAATTCCAGAGAAAAAGAGTTAAGCTGGAACTAAGTTCCAGAGATGATATATGATTTAACGCCAAAAAAGGACAAGAAATTTTTTTAAATTTACATTGGCTATGGCCCTACCCTTACCAGTGTATAAGTAAATTGGCTTATCACAATTCTATAACTGCTGCTCCTTAAGAAAATTAACTTCTTCAAAATGTGTATGTAATGTCTCGTTAGTTTTAATCATCATTATATAAAGACAGCAATACTTTTAAAAAATCTACTCTTGTAATTCTTTTCGTTAATCATTTTTACTCTTCTTTTGAATATAAATATTTCAAATCATCTGCTATAAAATTTAAATATTAAATATTAATTTCATCATTTTTACAAACAAAACTCAAGGGGAAAAAATCAAAGGGAAGTAACACAGAGTAACAATAGTCTTATTTATATTTTTATCGGTGGCCCTCCCTGACTTTTTAAAGACTTAATTTCCATCTCCATTTCTCTTATGTTGTGATTTGTAAGCCAGCGTTGTCTTATTTACAGTAATTTACACATTAGTGGTGTCCGTTGAGACGTTAACGTTCTGAAATCACTACGTTTAAATTATCGTGTGAGACAGGTCAGCTTCGATGAAAGGCCGGACGTTTAAGCTTTTATTAGAATGAATTTTAAATAATTGAGGCTTTAATTTTGGTCTTCATTATTTTGATGTGTGATTATAATTCCGCCCCCCCCCCTTTTCCCCCAACCCAAACCACCAGCTACCTAACTCTCTTAATTTAGTCACCGCTAAAAGCTAAAATCCGTATGGTAAAGGAAATTGTATCTTTTTTAAAAAAAATTATTTTTGTGAAACGTTATTATAGACAGGTAATATTATAAAATGTGCTTTAATAAGGATCGGTAGAAATTTTGTGGTTGAAGTAATGGATTTTATTTTGTACCCCGTTTGGTGTGTATATGTGTATTTGGCTTGTATGTAAGGACGCCATTAGTTCCAATTTAAGCCTATACTTAAAAGAAAATGTTGGGTGCCCTGTGGTAGCCTACAACATTGCCACACGTTGCCCAGATTCATCTCATGTTCTGCGGTGGCGTACAACCTTGGCTCACGTTGGTGCCTACAACGGTGGCGATATTGGAATTTATCGCCTAATACGACAACATACAAAGAGTGGTCCGTCGAGGTAGTTTGAGCCGTGTGAAACGACGCTCAATGAACGCTAACGAATCTTTTGTCCCGTGCATTGTCGCGATCAGTGCGTCGAAACGAAGGAGCCATTGCCTTAGTTAATAGGCCAACGGGCGTGGACTGATTCAAGTGGCACTTGGCGATTATTGGCTGCTGTTAGTATTTTTCAGGATTATCCCCTAAGCCGATAAGTGATTCTGATAATCTCTTATCGGTATTCACAGGCAAGTAGCGTAGAGCTTATTTGAGTATCTAACATTGCTGGAAGTTGTTATCGTCTCAGACGAACTTCAGTTATGTCTCTTATTAGCCCCACCCCTTGCTCCCTCTTTTATATATATATTTTTTTTCTTCTTTGAACACAATTGTGCATAACGTGATCGTCACACGGGCAGTCGCCAAGATAAAAGCACACACTTGACCCGAGCCGTTGAAATAGCTTCAAACACTAGATACGTTTCAACGGGTTTAATTGGTGCTGTACGAAACTCAAGAATTGATTCGCTTCAAAAGTGCAGGCAGGAATTGATTGATATGGTGGTCGTCAGCTACCTCGGGTTTTTTTTTCTTAACTAAAATTAAATTAATCTTTTATCTTCTGAGCTTCTCAATGAAGGAATCAACTTCGTTTGAGGACGTAGTGTCCGTTTCTTGTGTGAATGAGCCTGCATCGTTGTTTTCTCTCAAACATATTGTTAGAACCAATGTTTACTATAAGGTTTGTAGGGTCGTATGCTAAATAAACAAATTCGTGTGCAAAGTTGCTCAGCATCAATTTAAAAAAAAATATTTGAGCAATATAAATTGCTGCGAGGTAATTGTTAACTGCGAAGTCGGTAAGATATCCGCGCAGCTTCTAGGAAACGTTGGATAGAACCATGCTTAATGCGTGTTATAATGACTGAAATTCTGGGCCTGTGAAAAAAGGGGTGGGGGTGGAATAATTTTTTAAAAGGAGATAATAGGAACGCTCCTAGAGCCATTGTTTTCTGGTGTACGCTGACTGTGAAGGTGGTTATAATATTTCAGGTGTGTGTGTGTGGCGGGGGGGGGGAGATAAAGACTCCGTCGTGCGATGCGGGCTGCCGGTTAAATATAGCAGTGATGTCATGTGAAAGGTGTGAGGCCCAGAAAGCTGAGGGCGGCAAATGTGGGGCTAGAACAGTAGAGCCGGGGATAAAGAACGGCCCCGCCGCTGGTGGTTGTAAGTTGTGGCTGGTTCTTTCTTTGACATACACGGGATCGGCCGTTAAAAAGGCGATCACGGTTTTTGCCACGATATTCTCAACAATAGCTTACCGGGTAAGGTTGTTTCGGGTGGTAGCAAATTAAAACCACGGTCGTCGTGTCGGTTAATTGCGTGATGGGATGGGATCGGATTTCAAAGGATCTTTTTTAATTATATATAAAAAAGAGATTTTACATAACAATTGAGTAAATAGTTGCGTTAAAGTTAAATATAGTTTCTTATTATTAAATGACTACAAAAGTGTAATAGAAGAATAGCTGAAATCCAGCTAAAACATAATATATAAAAGGATTGAATGAAACATATAATATAGGCAATATATGGTCTTTTTTTGTCAAGAGGTTTTGTGGTGAATTAGGGAGTGTAATGTACGGGAAAGGCCAATATCAGGTGGAAGTAATATGGGCATTAGTAAATATACACAGGCGTTACACAGGGTCATAGAAAACTCGGTGGCCGGTGATCAAAGTGTGACATTTCTGCCAAGAAGTCTTTGATATAGTAGTTAGTAGACGTATGTAGACATGTTTGATCCTTGCAACAATAGACGTTTGTTTACTTAGAGTGCTCGTCTAAATTACCGCACGTGTGATACTTTTTTAAAATTATAACTTATTGACTAATTTGTAGAATGATTAATTTCGTCTTCGAAGGAAATTAATTGTTGAAAGGGTGTGGTTTTTATTTTTAAATGACTTTTTCTTCCCCTACCTGATATGGGAAGACGTCCAGATCTCACATGATTTAAATGGAGTGGTCTTCTTCCGGAGCAAACGTAGGTCAAAGTTGAAAGGCAATTGAACACTACTGAACTATTTTCATAGTTGCGGGGGTGGGGGCGGCTCTCTATTTCAGGGTTTCTCAATCTGGTGCGAAAAGGGGTGCGAGCATAGAGTTATTCCAAAGTGGCCGTACAGAGGTACGGTTGAGGTGCAGGTACTGCGTGCACAAAGTTTCATCTCTTGATCGCATGTCAAACCTAACACTAACAAACGGTGGAATTACTGGAATGTTATTTTTTGAAGTTGGTTGGTGTTGAACTGTATGGAATAAATGATTGGTGGCGAACCTTTTTGGGAGCGCGTGCTCTAAATTCAACAAAAACCCACTTATTTATTGCAAACTGCCAACACTCCAATGAAACGCGAAAATGGGAGTTTAGTTTAGCAGGTTTGATTCAGGAAGTAATGTAATATATTGAGTCGCGTGCCGGCTGATGAGGCTCAGCGTGCCGACTATGGCACGCGTGCCATAGGTTCGCCATCATTGGAATAAATGAATCACCCCATCCCAAATCTTTTATTCAGCGGGACAACACAATTGACATGAAAAGGTTACTGGCGCCCACAAACTCGATCGTGACGTAGTTGAAGGTCACGATACAGAATGATCGATATACAATTACTTAGCATTCAAAGACGTTCTCCTTGGGCTGAGAAGGGGGGGGGGTCTCTGTAACTAGGTACATAAACCCTCCCAGATTTTCCCCTTCAATACGTTTGAGGTCAGGAGGCATTTTGTAAGTTGGCGATCTTTGTAAACCTAATAGAAGTAAGACCTCTGAGTGTTGGGGGAGAGGTTTGAAAGTTGTGCAGCGTTTCAATGAACGAAGCAGATTGAAGAAGAGAAGTGCCGATGGCCGCTCAACGGAATTGTGGGTAAAGAATTGCCTACACCCTTTTCTGCAGTGTAAAATGTAGTTAAAATCATCTCATTTTAATATCAGTTAATTCAGTGTGGTCAATGTAAGACATTGACTTTATGAACGCTTTCTCAACCCGGTATAGAATTGATGGAATGATTGTTTAAACTCACTGGGCTGGACATGAGAATTTCCCGTGAAATATCCTGGCGTTTGCTTTCGTTCCAAGACTGTGCATTGTGCATACTCTCATAGTGCCCTCTGTATATATATTAAATGCGTAATGCAACGGACAATTAAGTTCAGCAGCTGCGAGTAAACGTATTTTTCGGTTGGGGTGGGGTGGCTAACTGCGGAAACTGTTGATTCTTCATAAAAGAAACGTTTGGTATTTTAGCTGATACCCCTCGGAAATTACACCATCGTTTGTCTGAGAAGAATTTAACAGTGGGGGGGGTCATAACAACCCGGCATATACATTTCAGGAATACTTTTCGGCGTTGAGTACGTCTTTACGCGTTCAAGTTAGATTTGTCTAACAGCTCAAAAATGTTTGGGCAACTTGAAAGGAAGTTCCATCTTGCACGACCGTATGAGACATTACATTATCAGCTCGTCCTGCGGGTAACCAGACAACTTGACAGGAAGTTCCATCTTGCATGACCGTATGAGACATTTTTTCAGCACGTCCTGCGGGTAACCAGACAAGTGACAACTGTCCTCTGGGTATCATCTTGCACGACTGTATGAGACATTATCAGCACGTCCTGCGGGTAACCAGACAAATGACAAGTGACAAAGGGACAACTGTCTTCTGGGTATTATCTTGCACGACCGTATGAGACATTATCAGCACGTCCTGCGGGTAACCAGACAAATGACAAGTGACAAAGCGACAACTGTCCTATGGGTATCATTTTAGGTTTCATACAATTTCGGTCTCTTCAAATCAAGCATAATTTTTAAAAAACGTAAAAAAAACAAGTGTTTTTACTATAAATCCTTTATATACGAGACGTAACTAAAAGAATGTTCATTATAATACGCAGCGAAAGACCATCCAAAAACACAAAATTGTAGTTATGTCTCGTAAAACGTGTTTAATATAATGCGCACCGATCAGGAATATGTTTATATAAAGTGTTGTTAATAAATTACGCACCTTATTGCGCGACAGGAAAGGTCGTTCAATATAATACGCGCCGCGACACTATCTCAAAAATTTTAAATGATACATATAGAAAAATAAAATAAACTAAAAAGTCAATACTTTAATTACAGTACATGCGATCGATCTGAAATTTTGATACATCGTTTTTATCATCGGCACGAGTCTGCCTGCAAAGTTTCAGATCGCTAGCTTACAAGGAAGTGGGTTAAAAATCGATCCAAAGTTTTGGCGACAATCAAGCAAGCAAGCAAGGGTTCAGACACCACGAGTTAATATAAATGATTTAAAAAGAGATTTTTAATTTTTTTTTAAAAATATATCTTTTATTTTACAATACAAATTTCATAATCTGCGTTGTTAACTTTTTGCAATTCAATCTTTGGCGTTTCTGGTTTAATTATTCGTATAATAATATACGCGGACAGATTATATCTGTTCTTTCAAATATTCACTGTAAACCGTTCTCAACTTAAGTGGATCGCAATTATCAACATGGGGCGAATCATTTGTGAATCAAAAAAGATCGTCTGCACGGGGTGTCACTTCTTTTATCCTTAATCTGTTTGACAAAGGGAAAGGTGGGGGGGGGGCTTTTCCCAGCTTGGTCCCATTCCAAATTGCCGCATTTAGTGAAACTTAAAAATCGTGGAGGGGTGCAAGTAGAGGCATTAATTGTTAAGCGTGGGTGGTGAAACGCATGTTCGCAAAGGTTTCATTATACCAACTGCAGAAATATGCGAGGTATTGTGTCGTCCACGGCGCGTCGATGCTTTATTTGGCTGTTCCATCCCATGATTGACGTGTTTATCAACCAAAACTACCCCCCCCCCTACCCATGTAGCCCTTGAAACCTTTATGTCAACGACCGCGCTAATTTTTGCAAACGTTTCTTTGTGATGGATTTCCTTCTTACATGAAAATGTTCTATGAATGTATTATTTGTTGAAGATGGTATGTCTGACATATAGTAACAGAGGTTAAGGCAAAACATTTTCATTTTAAACAAATAATAATAAATAAGGCTGTCTTTTTCACGACACATGATCCTTGCTGACCATCTTCGTATAGATTTCATCGGGCTTTTCTTCTTTAATTATTGATATAATAATATACGCGGAGAGAATATAACTTTTTTTTATTAAAATGCCTATCTTTCAAATACTTTCTGTCAAGACTTAAAGAGATTCGATCTTTTAAAAAATTCAAAATCTACAAATTCACATTAGTGAAATCACTAGACTATACGTCAGAAGAACAAAGAGAAAATAGTAATAATAAATATGGAAATAAATTCTAACTTGGAAATAAAAAATAACAATAATTAAATACAACATTCAGATACAGATAAAACTTTTCTTTTTATTATTTTTAAAACCCTGTTAAAAACATTTTTTAAAGAAGTAAACTCATTTTTGCTCAGATAAAAAGATACATTTTTAAAACAAAAAAAATATTCCATGGATTTCTAATTAAGCGGTAGAGCGAAATAGTTGAGCTTTATAGGCGTTTAAGGTTCGTAACTGATGCGTTTTTCCCCCGTGCCTGCTGTTCATTTAATATGCAGTGGCAGTTGGGGGGAAAAAGCTGAGGGAGGTGCAACTCCCTCTCACATAGAATTTATCACCTGCACTTAGTTAAGCATTTGGGAAAACCCACAGGTGCCAGGAATACATTTCTGAAACGCGGTATCCTGGCTTATTTGTGAAAACAAATACTTTGTAAAACATCCTTTTTTCACGAAACGTGGGGGAAAACAGAATCAAGGCGCGATGAATTTGAGAAGTCATGCTTTATGGCCCGGCAGTGTCATACTACGACCCTATCGGGACATTAGGGTGGACACCCCCCACCACCACCTTCTCCTTTTTCCTACCTCTGTTGTGAAGTAAACGTGCTCGACGGCTATCGCGTATCCCCCTTTTTACAGCTGTACTTGAACTAGGTCAACACGTCTGGATCGGACTTTCCATATACGCGTGCAGTTTTCTTTGCTGGATGATCCGCGCCAAGGTGTGGTTTTGTATTCTGCGACAGTCGGGTAAGTCCATACGGGTTTTTGGAATTAATTTTGAATATAAAGTAGGCTGAGAATTGAGATGGGGACAATGAAAGTCGAGTACAAATAGTTTTTTATTTGACTCTTGCATGCATTCCAGAACGTAATTTTGATTTATAAAATTTATTTATTTATAGGTGGCACCTTTGTTTTATCATAATTAGCTCGGTTCATATTACTAAGGATTTCTTATTAAACATAGAAAAAATCAAGTAAAATTGATGTAATTGGGCTTGTTATTCTGTACCGAAATTTCAGTTAAATTAACTCTTGAATCACTTTCACAACCATACTATTTAGTAACCACATTCCATCGCGTGCATCAGTGATCGCGCCGACTGCGCGGCGTTGTGGAGCGTGGTCTGCCGTTGCCGGATAGAAGCGCTAGAAGTGTTGGCTGTGTGATGGTATTGGCGTGTGTCTGTGTACTGCCCTTTTCTACTCGACTGTGTTTTGTGGACCAAGGACTTTAAAAATCGTTTTTTTTAAGAAGAAAAAAATATTTAAGCAGTGTTTCCTTCACTCGGAAGTGCCATGAATTTGTATGCTTAACCAGAGTTATTTTATTCTTGTGTTCTCCGAGAGACATAGGCCCTAGACTAGAGGTATATCCGCACTCGGTACGTTTCTGTTGACAAGCTGCTTTAATATAGGCGGTCTGCTACTGTTTCGGGTCACTGAAAGTTCATGCCAGGATTTACTGCACTGAGTTCCACTTTTTGTCAGTCCGTCTGTGCTAGGCCCGTGGTGAGGCTCTGACTGGAAGACGTTTCCGTGTGTTAAGGTATTTAAACAGATCTTAAATTGTTATCATTACGTATTAATATTTATGTCACTATTTTTCATGGTTAATGTTTTAACAAAAACAACACTACACCAGTTTGCATTTACTTTGAATTTGAACTTTAACTTTATTTTTTTTTATTTTTTAAAAACGCTTATACTTATGCGTGTGTTGTGACTGAACTGAATTCTCAATGTATAGGCCCTATATAAGTTATAAGACCCTAATTAATTAAGGATACGTAGATGTCCGTGAGTATTACAAAAAATGTGTATACCAAATGTGTTTAGTGCCAAATTTTGAGATAGTAAATGATATTGGCAAGCATCATTAGGCCTACTGAATAAATGCACAAAATATGGGTGAGACTGCAATCCGATCAGGCTTGTAGATGAGTAGATATATGTCATGCAAACTGGGTATGTAAACTATGTATGAGCCTGACAAGACGTCACAACACAACCTGTATAAATGCATACTGATTGTGATATTTCATATTCTTAGTTTCTTAGCTTGACTAGTCTTTGAATTTAAACTGCTTTATTTTGTGAGACCTATACCTATTCTGATTCTAATTTATTTAAAGTCCACAGCCCTACACGTATGCATGCATGCTGCGTACTGTTACTATTAGAGATCTGCGTGTCGCAAACAAATTTGTTTAATTAGTAATTAGGGAAGCTCTTCACTCTCCAGTAAAGTAGTAGTCCAGTTGAACATTAAACCTGGGCGAACATCGCAAAAACATTTAACTCAGCTGACCTGCTATATAGTATAGGCATAGGCCTTATGCCTATATAATATATAAAATAAATATTATGAATTAGCGGTTTGTTTTGTAAATTAAAAAAAATATTATTTATGTACAGCGATACGTACTGCACTTTAGGATACTATCACATTCTTAGACTTAATTCTATTAAATTTAAATATTCAATTTTAGGCTAAGCGTTAATTTAGTTGGAAAATACTAATTTATATTGTCCTTTTCTTTGTTTAGTTATCAAACTGCGCATCCGTCTTTCATGAATGAATCCATACTATTACATACAACTTCGTCATTTATAACGCGGTATTATTGATTTGAATAAATTAAAAGCAGTTGAGCCTGGCTCATTTGTCATAAAACATAGTAGTTTTTTTTTAGTATGCGATGGAGACATTTTTCTTGTTTACCTTACGTCAAATGTCCATCAATTAAACTTACTGGTTCTGCGTTTCTTAGTGTAATTTTCAGGGGGGAAATGATTTATACAAAAATTAAAAGAAAGGTAAGCAGCAAATAAATCAGTAATAAAAACTCGAAAGAGTATTTAAACGCAATTTCTAAAAAAGAATTTCGAATTATTTATTCAAGGGAAATCATTCTAGATTACATTAAAATTCGATTCAAATAAGTAATTCTGAAAGTAAACACAATATGACGTTATATCCCCTCACGCTTCATCATACCAAGAATGTGTTAATATATTGCGCACCACGTAACCATCTAACAAAAGCAGTCACTAAGCGGGAAAACCCCATTAACTATCATTCTAGATTACATTTTCATTTAAAGTCATTTCAAATCAATAATTTTGAAACTAAACAAAACAATTGCTTTCAAAAATTGCTGCTAAAATTAGGGGAGTCAAATGAATACTCTTTATCCAAAAATTCCACCTTCGACATTGTTAACTCAAGTTCTAAATATCATTAGCTATCGTTTGGCGTTTATTTCAACCCGATCCGATAGATGTTATGGTGGGCGAGAAATTGACAAAATACTGATATTTTTTCGGGTTTTTGGATTTTCCAGGAAATCCAGTCCTTGGGACCTCCTTAGCATATTTGCAAAAGACCCGAACCCTCTATCTGGTATGGTTCAGGAGGAGTTGCATTGTCAAGCTTGACAGACATTTCGAATCTATAAACGCATTTTTTCCTAGGGAAATTGCGTTAAAAAGAAGCAAATTTTCTTCTGAGGGATGAAAACACACAATACGTTACTATTTGGATTAATTGGCTTCTTCATTTTATACTTCTCACTTAGTAATTTTAACCGCAATAAAGTATACTGTTGTAAACATTAAGTACTATTGATTTTCCGTATCCCGCCGCTGCGACTTTATGTGTAACCTGAATGCACCTTCATTAAATATTCACAAACCCAGTTATTAGCCCGTCGCTAATCACAGTGTCGTTCTCCGAACCTGCTCGTCTCTTCTGTAAGGCAATGTGCCCCCCCCCCTCTTTTCAGTTCACCACGACCAGTTCAAGCTCAACCCGCAGGGTACAAATAACATTGTGTGCACAAGAGAGGATGGAGACAAATGTTTACCCCCCACCCCCGTGCACGTCTGCGAGACCATTAAAATATGTAGGACGAATGTTGCCACTCGACTGGGTCACCGCGGTCTTGGTTAAAAAATGAGCCAGGAACTGTGATGCGTTGACTGAGGTAGTATATCTTTAGCAATCTCTAAAGGGGGTTGGGGGTGCCACTGGATTGGGTCACCGCGGTCTTGGTTAAATAATGAAGCAGGAACTGATAGGCGTTGACTGAGGTAGTATATCTTTAGCAATCTCTTGTTGAGAGATCGATAGCACGCAAAAAAACCCACAAAGACTAGGAGTAAGCAGCTGTAGAAATCGCTAAATCGTTGTGATGTACTTCTCCAACAGTGACATCAACTGTCATAGTGGTGGCACTGTTCTTTTTCTTAAGTCCATTTTTCTCAATATTCAATATATATTAAATGTTGTGTTGAGGTAAAAGAATCACACCCTCAGTTGCAACAAACCTTAAATCCAAATGATCAAAACCCGAGACAAAAGAAGGTGACAAAAGACAAACTACCGTTTCAGAGCTTCTACAGCCCCCTGAAAGTTAAGCATGAAACATGTCCTTGAAATGTTCCGTAAATAGACAAAAGGCCAGATAAATTCTATTAACGACTCCAATTACGAACTTTCTTCTTAAATTTCATGATACTGTTTTTTTTTAAAACTAATGGTGAGCTTGAATAATTTAAATTCACGTCGTACAGCATTTCTTTTCTTATCCACACAGCTCTACTGACTTGTCATTTTTTTTACAAATTTGTGGAATATTTTTTATTTTGTATCCTAAAGTCATTGAGGTTCCGAAGATTGGCTGTATGTTTTATGTGGGGACACTGCTTGAAGATTGGCTGTATGGTCTGTGTAGGGACACTGCTTGTAGATTGGCTGTATGTTTTGTGTAGGGACACTGCTTGAAGATTGGCTGTATGGTCTGTGTGGGACACTGCTTGTAGATTGGCTGTATGTTTTGTGTGGGGACACTGCTTGTAGATTGGCTGTATGGTCTGTGTAGGGACACTGCTTGTAGATTGGCTGTATGTTTTGTGTAGGGACACTGCTTGAAGATTGGCTGTATGGTCTGTGTGGGACATTGCTTGTAGATTGGCTGTATGGTCTGTGTAGGGACACTGCTTGTAGATTGGCTGTATGTTTTGTGTGGGGACACTGCTTGAAGATTGGCTGCATAGTCTGTGTGGGGGCACTGCTTGGAGATTGGCTGTATGTTTTGTGTGGGGACACTGCTTGAACTTGAAGATTGGCTGTATGTTTTTTTGTGGGGACACTGCTTGTCACTAAAGATCAAACAATGTACATCACTAAATCAGATGACGAGATTATACAATTGTACCACGTACCACGAGACTGGAAGAAAACACTTCTTGGACTTTTACAATAATTAAAATTAACTTTTTAAATAAATATTTTGTTTAATCCCTTGGTAAACTTCCAGTTCATAAAATAAAACATTTCAATAGTTCGCGTGTCTTTACTTTGGGGATGTGGTGGTAACAGTTGAAGAAGGTGGTACCATTTAGAGAGGACAACGTGTGAAACATAAACGTCCCACGATAAAGGATTCCTTGTTATGTATAGACACTTAATGTGGGCATATTATAGCATTACTAGATAAGTAATCCCATCTGCCATTTTAAATGTATTTCCAGGAAAATTTAATTTTGAAGAGTGCAAAAACTTTATTTTCTGTTGAAAATTTACGTTCCAATGATAATAGGTATTTCAAAAAAAAATGTTTCATTGGAGGAAGAACTTTACGGACAAGTTATTAAAAGATATATGTCTTTCTAAAAATATACATAATGACAATGGTTTGCTTGCACACGTGATTTACACTGCTTTTACCAGTCAGTGTTAAAATTTTTAAGGGATACAAACAAGCCCCTTGTCCCGTTCTCAGTCTGTAGTGCTAACAACATACAAGTTATGTGCATACATTTATCTATCTATCTATATAATTCACCAAAAGCAAGAGCGAGTATGTGCAAATAAGCATGACGAATGACCATCGCTGGGGTCGACCAATCAGTTGATGGTTGGAAAGCAAGGTGGTGAAGAGGGGGGGGGGTGTTCGAGACCAACAATGTTTCTTCAGTTCACTTTCGTTCACAGAATAACATGAATTTCGTAGTGTAGTGGTTATTACATCCGCCTAATACGCGGAAGGTCCTGGGTTCAAGCACCATGTGGGGAGATTATTATTTTAATTTTTAAAATTATGTTTATGTTTGTGCCTGTTCTTTCCCCCCTTTCTTTTCGAACATGACTTAACAACATGGCTGTAAACTTTGTTTCTCAACATTGGGATAACTTTGGCGACGTGCACTCCGTTGTTCTCAGTGACGGAAAAGTAGTCATACACCCTCCTCAACAATACGTTCAGTACATGAATACTTTAGGAGTATATGGTGGCGAGGCAGAAATTATCGCGATGTCCGAAATACTTCCCTACCAGTATCAACAGCTGACAGCTATGACTGACGACTAAATGGCTGCTAGCTGTTGAAATGTTCAGGAAGTATCGTTACCCAGGGTCCACTGTGTTTATTTTATTCGGATCGAGGATTTTTTGCCGCTCTCTTCTAGAGCAATATCCCAGAATTTGTTGACAATGTCCAACCTCCAATAAATAAACCAAACATGCCACCTGGGGCGGAGCACCACGGTGTCCTCTTTTATTCCCATTCCGCAGCATTCACCAAGTGTCAGGTGGGGGATGGGGTCGGTGGAACCACCAGAGGGTGACGTATGTTTACGGGCAAGGCATGTGCTCTTTAGGGGGGCAGTGCAGAAAACATAGTTAATGCAAAGAGGTCGCCTAGACTCCTGAAAATAAACGACTTAAAAACTGGCTCATGCTTTTCAACCCTAACGCCAAACACAAGTGCACCCTAACGCCAAACACAAGTGCACCCTAACGCCAAACACAAGTGCACCCTAACGCCAAACACAAGTGCACCCTAACGCCAAACACAAGTGCACCCTAACGCCAAACACAAGTGCATAGAAATATGTTTGGATTAGAGTGAAGCTTCCCAAATCGAGGGATGATGATTTGGGGGAGGGGGTATCTATGGGCGCCAATTATTATCTTTGTTGAAGTAACGCTTCATGAGAGTTAATGTGTTAAATAGTTTAAAGGTGCAGACATTTCCACATACGTTGTAGCCATAACTCAATACCTTTAAAAAAAATAAACATATAACATGAGAAACGGAATCTGAAACTGTCTAGGGAAAACGACAAACCAGAGGCGCATTGATTCGAAAACTCTCCTTGGTAATCTTACTCCATAGCCCTGGGGATATGTCAGCATTTGGGCATGAGCTTCTCCATAATAGGCGTCTATCTAAATCGGTTGTTTAAATTTGAGGAAAATTTTTTAACATCGTCAATACGCCACTGCTGTTATAGTTGATAAAATGCGTGAACCTTTCAGAGATCGCAGGTTAATAAATGTTGCATATAGCGAGAAGATGAGCTTTTTGTACTCTTAGAAACGAGGGGGGAAAGAACTGAATACTGGGAGGTAGCTTTGGTGTCCGTGCTGTCCTTGGTGAATAGACTTATTTGAACCATATAAATAGACCAAATCAATATACATAATTCCCGTCGTCTGTATGTATGTATGGATGTAATGTATTATATGACGTCATTGTTTGATCTTATATTTAATACAAGGTGTGCATCAAAAGGTGTGCAAATTAAAGATGCGCTGTAAAAAATATTATATGACGTCATTGTTAAGGTCATATTTTAATTTTTGGAAAAGTAAAACAATGTAAAAAGAGGATTTGATGATGGTTAATTATACAATAAAAAAAACAAAGGGGGCGTCGTATGCGCCCTACAACCCCTATTATAAAATACTTTGTGTACATTTCAGAAAGTTTAATATTTCGTATTTATCAAACAAGGACAAGTTAGTTGGGATTTTAAAAAAGGTGGGCGCCGTAGGCGTCCTAAAAAGTGCATTTTTTCAAAATAAATAGATTTCAGCTGAAAACTCCGTCATTTTTGACGGGTAATACACTAGTAATAAAATAAACACCAAAGCGTGTTGTGAATTGCTTACTGTTTACTTTTTTTATTACTTCATTTTTTTTGGTGTGCGTCTTTTTTCCCTCAGCACCTTAGTCTGCAAGGACGATAACTTTTGAAATTACCTGACACGGAATTGACATCACATCAACATCGTTACCAGTCATGTTTATAAAGACCATAATTAGTGCTACCCCTTACCACACCCTGCATAATGCCATTACCCTATTTCCAGTGTCATCAGGCTAATGTGTGTGTATTAAACACGACACTCCTGCCAATTTAAGTCAGATCTGCGGGTCAGATACAACCAACAACTAAACATACCACCGTGCGTTGTAAGCCTTAAAGTTATCTGTCTCCCCAGCTCTCTCTAGTTAATTACGACTATTTTTTTTTATCATAATCCTTAGTCTCATACTTCATACCTTGTTGAGAGCGCTGGTCTTTGTTAATAATAGAGTCGGATAACAAGTTCACTAACCCTGTATTTGATCTCTTTATCTAAATAGGCGCTGAAAAAAACGCGAGTTTTTGTGTGTTTTTTTTGTGTGTTTTTTTAAAATGTTTAGTTGCGGTATTGTCTTTAAAAAATAGTTTGCATGACGTTTTAAACACTAGCTTTACATCCGGAATAAGAGTCGAGGTTGTTTTATTTAAATTTCAGAATCGTCAGTCAGGGGCCGAATAATGCCAGGTTTTGGAACGTTCTTTTCAAATCTTTCGTTTAAAAAGAGGGGGTGGTTTGGGGGTGGGGGATCTCGTTGCTGCTGGGTATTTGAGCTCAAGCAAAATGTTCGCATGTAAACAATTCATCCTATTTGGGTCAAGGTCGCCAAGGCTGTCTGGTAATGCGCATCTTCCAGACCAGAGGGTCTCAATATTTTGCAAGAGGGAACCTAACCAATGTTCCCTTAAAGCTGCGCGCCGGCGCAGATGTCTAACCTACGCCGCGCAGCAGTTTGGAATGACTGTGCAGCACATTAAAAAAAATATTGCACAAAAATGGGTGCTGAGCAACTTAACATGTTTTTTTTTGTTTTTTTTTACTTTGCACACGGACAAACGAAACTTATAGGGGCATTGAACCTTACTACGTTATATCTTTAAAAAATAATAATAATAATTAATGAATACACGTAATAGACTGGAAACTGTGGTACTAAAATATGCCAGATTTTACCGATAAGAAAACTTGAGGCTTAGGTTCAGGGTTATCAACCTTGCTAACAGACACTGACAAAATATGGGTGAGACTGCACTCAGGATTTTAAAAAAATATATATATTTTATTAAAACAGGTATATGTATAGGCCTGACAGGACGTCACAGAACAAAAGCGTCGTTGTGTGACGTCATGTCATGCCGCTACATACACCCTGTTTTAAATTTAATAACATATTTTGCATTTACACCGATACTGATGGGCGTCAGAAAAATTTAATTAATTTGTTTTTAAAAGAAATACAAATCCAGTAGCACAAACTGTGTGTTGTGTTTGTTGTACCCACTCACGCCCCCCCCCCGACAGCGACGACGCCACTTAACACATGTGTGACACATCACCTTGATGTCATTAAGATATTGCCGCAAAAAACATCGCGAGCTTAATTAACTACCTGTCGTTTTGTATCAGCCATGTATCATTTAAATGCATTTAGCCGCATACTGGATTTAGATATTTACAAAGTAGCGCGTAGTTTGTTTTTTTTTAATGGTGTATGATTAGAGTGTGTATAAGTTCTATTGTAAACAGTTGTGACTGAAAGAAGAAAAAGTATTGCGTTCAGAAATGTCAACTATTAATAATTATACACACGCGCTGCTTCATCAGGGATCCCTGCTCGGTGAGACATGTCCCAATGATAATCATATGTAAAACAGAGTCCAAACTATGCCGGGGTCGAGTGGAAGTGGGGGCCTGGAGGAGTAACATGACCTCATTCTCATTAACTCCCCATTGATGGAAGGCTGTCTGCGCTAACAATAGCTGCACACACTCTATAAAGGCCCCATGCCTTTTGGCGCAGGGCCGACATGTCAGAGGTTAAAGGATGTTTTCAGTGGTTCTAAATCTGCAAGAGATCAAGGCACTGAAAACAACGTGTCCGTTTCAAGGACATAACCATGACGATGCCTTTGCACATAAACTAAATAACAATAAGTAATGTCAATCTATTTATTACTTATAGCGTAAACAGTCATTGAACCTCTGTATTTGTTACCAGACAACATTGATATATATACGTCTTAACTATAACTCAGTTGATTTGCTAGAACATAATTGACGTTGAATTATTTTCAACAAATGAATGTTTCATAAGGTGAGAATAAACGGCGGCAGACAGCCGGGTGCATTGTGTGTGTGTCATATTTTTAATTTGAGTATGTGGTACGGTGTGAAATTATTTGTCATTGAAAACTATTTCCTGTTAAATGAGAATGAATTCCATTGAGTCTCTGGTGCTCTAATGCGGGAATACTATAAACGATTTTTAACACAGAAACAACGCCGTGTTCAAACGACGTCTTTGAAGCACAATTTCATGAATTAATGACAAACTCCCCGTTGTTTTGCTTTAGGTAATAAGCGTAAGTCCATAAGCTATAAGCTAATGGAATCTCCCTATCACCTATGATCGTCAACTCTTTATATCTGACAAATACTTTCTTTTTTAAAAAGAGATGCAGGCTGATGCCGGCAATTCTACTAATATGTGCACAGGTGTCGATAGTGTTTGTGCCCAAAATGTCACATCTCTTTAGGTTGAAATCTTTTACTATTACGTTTTACGTTTTGAATGTAAGACGAAATGAGAACCATCACATTATCATATCAGGATTACTTCATTATTTAAAATGTCATTCACTGAAATAATGAACCGACTTTCATATCACGGACAATTCTTTTTTCGTAATTCAGGATAACTTTTTACAGCTCTTACTAAACACTTTATCTTGAACTACTTGATGAAAAACACTGGTATAAAGTATAAGCACGGCCCTAGTTTCACGCCCCCACACCTTCCATTCACACGACTGCAGAGGTCATCGTCAGTACAGCTGTAATCAATCATTGGTGACTGCCACTCACAAATACTCGACCCTTGATGTGGCACCACTCCAGGTTCAAAGGTCAAGGGCAGTTTTCTTTTGTCGCCTCGGTTTTAAGGGGCACTAGTTTTTCCTGAGGGGAGAAACTGATAGGTAGCGGGAAAAGAATAATACATAGTATAGGGGGCGTTTTTTTTAAAAATATTTGTCAGCTTTTTTTTTCTCCATGTCCATAATAAAATATTTGTGTTGCAATTTGTAATTGAGTGTTAAGTTTAATATAGTGGCGGAGGTGGTAGAAGTTTATATATTTTTTTGTAACAGTTATTGCATAGAAACCTAGAAACCTTCACAATATTCGCGGCTTTGATTCAGCAAATAAGTTTTTATTTCAAACTGTGTTTTACATGACGTAGGTGTACGCTTATAAACAAGACTGACCCAATGCCAAAATGATAAGATAGTAGCTATGTGTGGTATCATGCGTATGTACGTCACAGCCCTAGAGTGAATAGAGAACAGCTCCCTGGAGTGAATAGAGAATAGAACTCTCCCGCCCTCTCTCTCTCTCCCCCCTCTTTCTTGCTCTCTCTTTTCTCTCTCTCTCTCTCTCTCTCTCTCTCTCTCTCTCTCTCTCTCTCTCTCTCTCTCTCTCTCTCTCTCTCTCTCTCTACCTCTACTTACACAATAGGTCACACTTTTGTTTTCCATTATTATTTTTTAAAATCCTTAAAAGTTTAACAGTTGCTATTTGATAGTTTTCGATCTTTTAACGGAGACAATTGTTCATCATCCCGGAGCCTGCCTGTGATTTCCTTCGGTTTATAGAATCCTTTGATGTAAAAAGAAATAATCAAAGACCAACCGTCGCCTGAACGCTTTCATAAAATCTCAGCAAGCCCGGCCTAAAAGTTTAAACCGTCCTAGTTATCTGACCTTGTTTCATCCCTAATCCGCCCGCTGTTGATTGGCTCGGCCGCCTGAACTGGGTCACTTTTGTTTGTGTTTTTCAGTCTCTTATCTTCCGGTCCCCATTTGGCTAGGGCCCGTGCTTCCAATTACTAAACAGTACTTCATTAAATGTTCTTTCCCTTAATAATAACCCATTTCCAGTCCATGACGGGCTATGGGGCATGTGATGTAGCGTTCACATGTTTTATATAGCCACCACTAACGAGCAAGGGATTTTGTGGCCTTGCCAGCACCGAGAATAGAACCCGTGACCGACCTCTGTCTCGGTTCGGCAGTCCAGCGCGCTACCGCTAGACCACCGCTTAAGAAAGCAAATCTAAATTGATGTCGGTTAGCATTTGTTTACCCTTTTCTCGGGGTAATAGTTTCAGTTTAAATAATACATTTTTTAAAACTTGATAATAAACTAAACGTACGTACAATTTTAAAAAAAAATTGATGTGGAGCCAAAAAAAAAGACGATTTTTTTTTAAAAATGTCATTGATTCAAGGCGAACTTGTGGTCATTGTACTGTATACGTTATCTGATCAATGATATAATCAAGCATGGACTACGTATCTCAGGAAATCATGTCTGACCTCCACTGATAAACTGATTGACGCAACTCTGGCTAAAATCCCTTACATCTTGCGTGTCTATTTACCCTGTTAGTCTTCAACCACCAAATAAAGGACGTTCCTAACAAACAAGCGTATCATCAAATAGCTAGAGATTTTGTTTTGTCTCTCGTGGAGACTTCACTTTTTTAAAATTATCTGAACAACTACAGAGATATATTTTCCATCCGCGGACGACTGTGGCAAATACATCAATCTTCTTGGCGCTGACAAATCTCTTTTTGTGGAGAGCTAATTATTCCTGATTTATGTTCCTAGGCAACTATTTTATTCTATTCCTATATTTTATATATATATATATATATATATATATATATATATATATATATATATATATATATATATATATATATATTATATATTATATATATATATATATATTAAGGCGGCTTATCAAAACATAGAAACGCAAATCGCCGGTACTCTGGCGACATTCCGATCAATAGAATTTATCTATGGCCATAGCGAGGCGTTAGTTGGTTCTTGGTAGAAACAAGCTATTGATGGAGTAGCTCCAGATGGACTGCTGGAAATGAGGTGATCGATGCGAGGATACCGCCTGTCCCGTTGTTGGGCGGGGGTAATAGTAGTTCCTCAGGGCTGTCTACCATACACAACAAACTACGTAAGGGTAGATCTCGGTTTAAAGGTTCGTAGTAGTTAGTTCCTCAGGGCTGTCTGTCTACCATACACAACAAACTACGTAAGGGTAGATCTCGGTTTAAAGGTTCGTAGTAGTTAGTTCCTCAGGGCTGTCTGTCTACCATACACAACAAACAACGCAAGGGTAGATCTCGGCTTAAAGGTTCGTAGTAGTTAGTTCCTCAGGGCTGTCTGTCTACCATACACAACAAACTACGTAAGGGTAGATCTCGGCTTAAAGGTTCGTAGTAGTTAGTTCCTCAGGGCTGTCTGTCTACCATACACAACAAACAACGCAAGGGTAGATCTCGGTTTAACGTTCGTAGTAGTTAGTTCCTCAGGGCTGTCTGTCTACCATACACAACAAACAACGCAAGGGTAGATCTCGGCTTAAAGGTTCGTAGTAGTTAGTTCCTCAGGGCTGTCTGTCTACCATACACAACAAACAACGCAAGGGTAGATCTCGGCTTAAAGGTTCGTAGTAGTTAGTTCCTCAGGGCTGTCTGTCTACCATACACAACAAACAACGTAAGGGTAGATCTCGGCTTAAGGTTCCCCCTTTTTAATTTTTTTTACTTTATTTTTATTTATTTATTTATTATTTTTTTTTGCACCGATTTCAGGTAGCATAGGATAAAACAGGCGGCATCATGAAAAGAGAATGGACACGATTGTTGTGTGTATGTCAAAGTTTTATTCATCGTGCGTTACATTGTTACTTTTTAAAATTTTTTAAAATATGTCTTACACCGACAACGAATAAGATATTGTTGGAATTTTAAAAATGTAAAAAACTCTTTACATTATTGATTGTGTCACAAGTGTAGTTTGAATAAATCAGGATGCATATTCATTTCAGTTATTACAGTCAGTACATCGTTTTGGTTGAATTTGGCCTCTACAAGTACACGAGTAGTAGCTATTGGGCTCAGTGGGTTAAGTTTTTATGTGACACGTTTGACAAGCTTCTTGTCATAGTGACACACTTTGAGTTTCTCCAAATCTTCACCAGTGACCCCGTTTCTTTAAGGCCTGGGTTTGTTTGTGTTTTAACGATGTGGCCCATTAACACGATTTGACCACTCACCGTCCCTCCACACAGTGGTACATTATCAGTGCTCACTCATGAATCCATTTTCTTGGTGTTTATTTCTGATTTTTCTTCTTTATTTCGTTATCGATCAATATTCCATTTGATTTTTCTTTTGTACCCTATATTTGTTTCTCTCTCTCTCTCTCTCTCTCTCTCTCTCTCTCTCTCTCTCTCTCTCTCTCTCTCTCTCTCTCTCTCTCTCTCTCTCTCTCTCTCTCTCTATCTCTCTCTCTCTCTCTCTCTCCCTCCCTCCCTCCCTCCTCGCTCTCACTCACTCAATTAGTCACTCACTCACATCTACATGTCTTCTCTGTCTTATCTTTGTCTTTTTATAATTTATATTGCTTTCTCTTCTGTATCAATTCTGTTAAGTCTTATATCTCTGTATTCTCACTCTGTCCATTCTCCGTCTCTCTGTTTACACTCTATGGTATCGTGCTCTCTCTCTCTCTCCCTCTCTGTCTCTGTGTGTTTGTTTACTTTATTTACATCTCTCGTATATCTCAATGTTACTTCTATGATTTCTCTGCACTGTCTCCCATTTATTTAGCTCCCCCACCAACCGGTAGTTTGATTCACTTGTATCACACAGACACACTTCTCCTAGCAGCTCGTGACCCGAGTGCATGCCGGACTAAGATAGTTTATCAATGGGAGGAGTGTTTACCCTACGTCGAGTTATTGGAGAGCGGTGGGCAAACCAAGGACATTTTCACCACACTGGGCGATATTTATTCGTCCCCGGCTTATCGAAATTCAGCCAAGCGCTGGACTATGTTTTAAATAAACGAAATCCTGGCGATAAAAGAATGTTAGTATTTTAGTGACGTCAATTGAAAAAAACAAAACATAATAAGAAATAAAATCACGTTATTAATTGGTCTCATGATCTATGGTGGCATTACTTGAAACTTAATCTTCAGTTCGCAAATAAAAAGTCGTTATTGCTAAAAAGTAATTAAATCACAACTTTTTTTCAAAATCAATTGAAACTTTCTAGGTCCCTATGTTTTAACGTAAAAAAAAGTTGAATAAAATAATGTTTTCAAAAATTCAGACAGACATATCTATGTGAACTTGACCGTTTTGCAATAGTATAAAGTGGCTGAAGTACTTTTAGCGCTAGTCTTGCATTGTTTCGGAGCCCAAGGGGGGCGCATGAAATTCACGCGCGGCCTTGACCGAGTGTCATATGTGGGGCCGATGGTGTTAGTGTAGCCTTTGTACAGTAAAGAATCTCCTGCCCTTGAGCCCCCTTGTGGCGCGGGGCCTGGGGGTGGTTACCGTTCTCGCCACCCCTTATGAAATCCTTCTGCGATAGTGAGAGCTGTGGTTTACTGCCCTGTCCAGCCACTTGATTAGATCACGCATTCCTATTCCCACGTCTCTTCATCAGGGGCCAAACTAGAGCGCGTGCGGGAACAGGTCCTACCCAACAGAGGTCTTCATAATACTGTTCTGGGTAGCCGGGTAGCTTGTTCACATAGAAAAGTGAGATTGATCATGAATGTAGCCCAAAGCAGAGGCATTCTACATACTGAAGTAGTGGATCGTGTTGAGGCAATTTGTTCGTCTTTTAAAATAACATATTCTCCCATGTGCTTAGGATTTATATTTTTTTTAAAATCGGTTGCCTGTCTCTCGCGCCCCCGACCCCCAATAAAATAATAAAAAATAAAAATATAATAAATAAATAAATCTTACAGCAATTAGTTAAACTCACAAAGTTTGACGTTTCCCAAAATATTATAATGAACAAATGCGCTCGAGAAACTGGAGATTTTTAAACTTATATCGTACTAAAATAACATGAAATTCCACTTAAAAAGCCTTGCCATTTTTTCAGTTACTTTAACATGTCCACTATATTTGTATCATAGTCTACCCAACGTCCACGCACCACCAACACCACCTCATTCAACTGAACGTCTCATTTTATGTTAAATCTCTCTTGCCCTCATTTTTTTTATCCACACTCACACTCCACTCATTTGTTTACACTACCCCTTCCAGCCCACCAGACTCGCCCCACCTGCTTGGCTCCTCTCTTTCCCCACCCACAGACTTCACGCCTCTCTTTGAACTCCCCCCCCCACCATTGTTTACACTCTCCTGCACGCCCCTCACTCACCCAGCACCACCACCCTCACCCCGCATCACGAGTCCACCCCATCTTCTTAGCTCGCTGTATTTATGCCCCCCTGCCCTAGTTTCGTCCTCCCGAACTGCTTTCCATCTTCCGTAATTCCATAACACGCGGGGGTTAAAACATCTCGCCGAGGCTAGGGACCCTTCACAAAAAATAATCGATAGCCAACGATAGTGAGAAGGTCAGTTAAGGGGGGTAGCCATTTGGATAGTTTTTGTGTGTTTGAGAAGGAGGCTGCGGACACCGGTGCTGCTGCGTGGTAAGTTGGTGTGCATTAGATCAAAACTTGATTTTTTTTTAATGTCCTCATCAAATTGGGACTAATGGGCGTGTTCAATGAGATTTTTTGATGTCCTCATCAAATTGGGACTAATGGGCGTGTTCAATGAGATATTTTGATGTCCTCATCAAATTGGGACTAATGGGCGTGTTCAATGAGATTTTTGGATGTCCTCATCAAATTGAGACTAATGGGCGTGTTCAAATCAATGAGATTTCAAAAAGATTAAATTATCAATTTCAATCAAAAATCATTTTTGTTTTTTATTGGAATTTTTAAGTGTCTATTTTTTTTTAAATTGCGCATCATAAATGAAGAGAAAGGTAGATGTTTTATTTTGAAGTCTTTTGACCCTATGGGGGATAGAGTCTTTAATATATAAAGATTACAACAGTTTGTGTTAGATGGCCCAGATCTTCTCAATCTATTATTGCCCAGGTCAGCAGCATTCATCCAGCCTATATTACTATGACAGGCGGAGAAGTGTGTGTCGTCATTTCACAGGCTTTCTTCCTTTCAGCCGATTCAAAACAAGAGTTGTTCACACCGCGCACACCCCTTAAATGTATATACTGTATTATATCATATGCAATATCTTTTCTTGTCCCCTTTAACCCAAAATTTTGAAAGTACAGAAGACGTTTTAATCAAGCTAGTTAATAAAAATGTAGTCAAAAATTATTAATTCCTTTCTCCCGGTTTGGGATGTTTTGTTATGATGGTGATATAGAGTTGTCGGTGGTGTTGACGTGATGGGCTGTATGCACAGGTTATGATGGTGATATAGAGTTGTCGGTGGTGTTGACGTGATGGGCTGTATGCACAGGTTATGATGGTGATATAGAGTTGTCGGTGGTGTTAACGTGATGGGCTGGCTGTATGCACAAGTTGTGATGCAGTTGCCAATACGGGATTTCTTGCTTGATAATGAAATTTCAAGAGTGCAAACAAACTTGATTATTATGTCAAACGTGTTATAACACTTGTTTTGTATTTACGCTACAAAAATATGTTACTTTTGTTACATTCTACATTCCGCTTAATTATGCCATTTTGCAAGCATAAATATAGAATATCGAAAGAAATAGATCATATTTAAGATAACAACAATTTTTATATATTTTTTAAATTTTTATTTTTTGTGTGAAGATCTAGATTAGTTGATTGTGACATATCAGCAGTTGCCCAGCACCAGAATATTTAATTGCAATTATTATCATGCTGTGTCTCGTGATGTTAGAATCTGATTCTAGCTGTAACGATAGACTCAGGATCGCAAATGGAATCTGATCTCATGAGAAGAAAAAAAATGAAGAAGAAAAAAATCTCCTCATGAGAGAGAGAGATAAAGAAATAAGAAGCTGTTTTATTTCTTTACAGCTCTGATGTTTTTAGTTCACCGAATCCCCATCATTGTCCCATAATTAAATTATTTGTTAAAATTTTTATTATTTTAACTTTTAACTTACATTTTTGTAAGTACATAGGCTTTGTGGTATAATAAGAAAAAACTGCAATGAGATTATTTTCTTGTGTTCTGTTACCTACAGCTCGGTCATCTGGGATACAACAAATGTCAGCGTGGCACGACGGAGGAGTATCAAAATAACCGGGTCAGGGTACAGAAAACCATAGTTTGAGAAGCGCTGGTATAGATTTGTCCTCGTCGGTATGCTCGGTATTTCTATGAGTCCGTCAATCCATACGCCCGAGTTGACATATGTGATTTAAGCCTTCTCATTAATCTCCCACTTTCACTCTGTGAGTAAACGTCTGATTGCTTTGCTCAGATAATCTCTAAGGTATACCGTAGTTCATTGACTGCTATCTTTCCTACTGTTACTTTGATGTACTGTATATACAAAAAAGTATTATTGTATGTACATCATATATTGGCATGTAACAAATTATTCAAAGTCGGCGCACATAAAACACCAAATAAAATAACTTAACTCAGCCGTATCAATGTTAAAAGTCTCAAGCCGCATTTTGGAACCGGGTATCTCGGCACCCGGGGACATATGTACCCCCCCCCCTTTTTTTTTCTCTACGCCCCTGATTCGCCAGACTTAAATTGTGTATTCAGCTGTTGTACTGTGTGACTCAGCTTCACAACAAATCTATTGGAAGATTTAGCGGAACCTAGAGAAATGTTCAACACTTTATTATTTAGAAGAGGGGTGTGTCTATTGATGTACAACTATATATCCTTATACTTATAGTATCTAATATTGACAGTAAGTCATGTATATTATAAACATTTTTTGTCAATGTTGTATTCTCAACATCTTTTGTTTGTTTAAGGCGTCGCAAATAGCGCGTGCGAAGAAAATTGTGTGCGGCAACGAACATAAGAATAATTTGAGCGAGCATTTCAGAATATTTGACTTTAGTTTGGCTCTTGGCTGACGTATCTTCTGCCGTAACTTGATTATAAATCATCCTTTTTAACATGAAAATAGTTTTATTTTTGAAGAGGTCTGTTTCTCTTTGGCAGATGCTGCTTGATTTAATTGCTTCTCTCACAGCTATTGCAACTCAAAAAAAAACTATTCAAGCAGCTCCTTAAATCTTTAGTCAGGACAAATAAATAACAGTTTATTTAGAAAATGTTTTCAATTTTGTTACAACTATTACATTGTGCTCGGTGACTATGTTACTGTGTGGTTGTATTATCGAACTCTAAACTTATAGTTATAGTAATCAATAGAAACAAGTTTAACGAAATTGGATATATGGTTCTTCAGTGGTTGACAGCGCGCGTTTTTTAAGAGATAATGTATTCGTATCATTATAATTTAAAAAGTTCTTTTGATATATGTGTAAACAAAAATTGCGTTTTTTATCCAAACTATTGTTCGGGCTGGTTATTTAAACTTTTGTAAAGTTTCTCGGTTAGGACGCGACGTGTGATTGTATTACTTTTGTCATTCACACATTAATAATTTACACGTAATTATTAGTTGACTAGCGTATCACCCTTCAAAAATGACGTATCACCCTTCAAAAATGACGGAAGTTTTCAGCTGAAATCTATTTATTTTGAGAAAAAAATGCACCACCTTTTTCAAAAGCCCAACTAACTTGTCCTTGTTTGATAAATACGAAATATTAAACTTTTTGAAATGTACACAAATTATTTTATAATAGGGGTTGTAGGGCGCCTAAGGCGCCCCCTTTGTTTTATGATTTTATAATTAACCATCATCAAATCCCCTTTTTAAATTGTTCCCTTTTCCAAAATTAAAATATGAGCTAAAACAATGACGTCATATAATATTTTTTTTACAGCGCATCTTTAATTTGCACACTTTTTGGTGCATTGGTGCAGTAATTTGGTGCGCTGCTTTCTAAAATTAGTATAGCGTTACATCTACGTACGTACATACATACATACATACATACATACATACATACATACATACATACATACATACATACATACATACATACATACATACATACATACATACATACATACAGACGACGGGAATTATGTATATTGATACTATATATTTTAAGACGCATCTGGTCTCGCAACCTTAGTCAATGGTTTCATTTCTTAGTGTTTTTTCTGGTACCCACCATAGACGTTTGTTTCATTTCTTGGTGTAGAAGTTGGTTTCATTTCTTGGTGTAGAAGTTGGGTTCATTTCTTGGACTTGTTCTGATGACACCATGGACGTTGGTTTCATATTTGTTTTTGATGTTGTTCTGATGACACCATAGACGTTGGTTTCGTTTAATTTTTTTGAAAAATGGGTGGGGGTATTGTTCTGGTGTCACCAAAGACATTGGCTTTTTTTTTGGGGGGGGGGTGTTGTTCCGGGATTAATCGGTCTTCCAAGTATCCCTATTTCACCGGCGATACCAATTATGACAGTGCTGATGGTCGTAGTATCAGCACCACGATCAATACAGGTTGCTTGCCAGAGTGAGATGGCCAGGGTGAGATGAAGTAGGGCAATACCATTATGGGTTTCTTTTGTTAAAGAGGCTTTTTGAGGATTAGGGTCGGGTGGAAGAACGGATCTTTTTAGTTTTAAATTTTTTTAAAAATTGCGTACGGAACAAAAGCATCTTTCATAGCTGCAGCCCATGAAACAACTACTCGTTGCGTTTTTGATAGTTGTGGAGACATTATAATTTTTTTCCTCATAAATAATGCAAAATGTTGATAGGAATGCAAGTGATTTATTTTGATAATGAGATTTAGAGTTTTTATCTGATAATTATAAATTCACGATAAATGATTTATTTCAAGGCTGAAGTTTTTTTTATTCAAGTGACGTTTGTTAAGCTAACTAATTGTCAGCTGTCAAATTAACTTAATGTCAGTTGTTAAATTAACTTATTGACAAATTGTCAAATTAACGCACTATCATTCGCCACTGACAAAACATCCCCGATTGAGCATAGTTACTGGTAACCGACATTTACCTGGTTATAATTGGGTGTCATTCTCGTAGACACCCAGCTGGACAAATAACATTTCTAGGGAATCCAGACTCTGGTATACTCCCATCTTAGACAACAACCCAGTTCCCTGCTACAGACTCTGGTATACTCCCATCCTAGACAACAACCCAGTTCCCTGCTCCAGACTCTGGTATACTCCCATCCTAGACAACAACCCAGTTCCCTGCTCCAGAGGACCATCGCCACCAATACCCAGCTGGCCACCAATACCCAGCTCGCCAGCAATACCTCGCCACCAATACCTTGCCACCAACACCCAGCTCGCTACCAATACCTCGCCACCAATACCCAGCTCGCCACCAATACCTCGCTACCAAATACCTCGCTACCAATACCTCGCCACCAATACCCAGCTCGCCACCAATACCTCGCTACCAAATACCTCGCTACCAATACCCAGCTCGCTACCAATACCCAGCTCGCCACCAATACCCAGCCCGCCACCAATACCCAGCCCGCCACCAATACCCAGCCCGCCACCAATACCCAGCTCGCCACCAATACCCAGCCCGCCACCAATACCTCGCCACCAATACCTCGCTACCAATACCTCACCACCAATACCCAGCTCGCCACCAATACCCAGCCCGCCACCAATACCTCGCTACCAATACCTCACCACCAATACCCAGCTCGCCACCAATACCCAGGCCGCCACCAATACCCAGCCCGCCACCAATACCCAGCTCGCCACCAATACCCATCCCGCCACCAATACCTCGCTACCAAATACCTCGCTACCAATACCTCGCCACCAATACCCAGCTCGCCACCAATACCTCGCTACCAAATACCTCGCTACCAATACCCAGCTCGCTACCAATACCCAGCTCGCTACCAATACCCAGCTCGCTACCAATACCCAGCTCGCTACCAATACCTCACCACCAATACCCAGCTCGCCACCAATACCCAGCCCGCCACAATACCCAGCTCGCCACCAATACCCAGCCCGCCACCAATACCTCGCTACCAATACCTCACCACCAATACCCAGCTCGCCACCAATACCCAGCTCGCCACCAATACCCAGCTCGCCACCAATACCCAGCTCGCCACCAATACCCAGCTCGCCACCAATACCCAGCCCGCCACCAATACCCAGCTGGCCACCAATACCCAGCCCGCCACCAATACCCAGCTCGCCACCAATACCCAGCCCGCCACCAATACCCAGCCCGCCACCAATACCTCGCCACCAATACCCAGCTCGCCACCAATACCCAGCTCGCCACCAATACCCAGCTGGCCACCAATACCCAGCTGGCCACCAATACCCAGCCCGCCACAATACCTCGCCACCAAGACACAGCTCGCCACCAATACCTCGCCACCAATGCCCAGCTAGCCACCAACACCTCGCCACCAATACCCAGCTAGCCACCAATACCTCGCCACCAATACCTCGCCACCAATACCTCGCTACCAATACCCAGCTAGCCCCCAATACCTCGCCATCAATACCCAGCTAGCCACCAATACCTCGCCATCAATACCCAGCTGGCCACCAATACCCAGCTAGCCACCAATACCTCGCCACCAATACCCAGCTGGCCACCAATACCTGGCCACCAATACCCAGCTCGCGCGAGGGACCTGATTATCCGTTAACTGGTTTCTTCTCTGAGCAAGATCTGGGTCAGCGATAGAAGTCATCTAATGCCGAGGCCGTGGTACTAAAGTACTAACCACCCCCACTCCCACCCCGACTGTAGCACCACCCAACAACCATGAGGCAAGAAATGCCTGATAACAATGTTCCCCCTACCCACCCACCTCCCTATTCCCCCTTTGGGTGCGGGGGGGGGGAAGAATCACCATCTCGGTAATGTATTGATGCTTCGATCATTGTATGGAATGTCGGTGGCGAATCCATTGAAACACGATTCAAGCTCTGGTTGGGAAAAAATGTTTGTGGAAGGGAGATAGAAATAATTTAAATTCACTTAAAGGGGTATTTACTAACATTTTTAAAAAAAAATAATTGACAATATCATTATTAGGGCCTCGTCGCTTCCTCCCTCCCTACAAGACATTGGACCTAAAGAGCTATGACAACCTATTCCCCGGCCACCCAACCCCTGAATCCGCCGCCACTGATGACGGGTCTTTGGTTATTTGTTCGAAGTTACTAGTTACTATCAGCAGTTCCGTGGGAGGAGCCGTACTGATTGGGTCCTGGACTATTTCTGGCCTGGTGCTGGCTGAGCTGTTGAACAGCCTCTTCTTGCACGGCTTTATTGGGTTAGTTTGGGCTTACTTGTCAACATTCTGGGGTATTTGATCTCTGTGTCAATATGGTTATCATGAACATTTTGTGGATTTTATGTTTGGGTTGACATTTCGAAAAACACAAACACTAAGAATAGTTACGTGGGTTAAAATCCCAAAATCCATTATTTTAACCGTTATACCTAATAGACTATAAACTCTATACAATGTATTGTTTTACAGTCGAACCAAACCAAAGCCAAAATCATGCATAGTTAAATTAAGCACATTTAACGAATTCGAATTGATAGAAAAATTGACGTTATTTTATTCTGAAACTTTGGGGAGTTAGCTTTAAAAAAAATTCCTCTGAAAGCTGCATTCGTTTAATTAAATATTTTAAAACTATCAGGAGTCTTCACCCTTAAAAATAATGTTGTGCCCATCCTTACAAAATACTGACTAAATAATGGTTATGTCACATCATGGCTTTGGTAGCCAACAAATAGCTCCAGAATACTGATAATTAAAAGTAAAGCAATGCCACTACTTTAACAGAGCAACAGATACTTCCTTGCATCAGTTATTGTAATAATAAAAAATTTAAGTACCAGGGATTAAATTTTTGTGCAGCTTGATACAATTAAACATAATAAATTGACTAATTTTATAATATTTTTTAATTTGCTTATTTTTATGGTTTTTTTTTACAATGGATTTGAATTTTACTGTATGTCCATTATTAATGTAAACTCTTAATGTATGCCAAAAAACAGAAGATAGAAATGCAAGCAAGAAATTCTTTAACTTAAAATTGACTGTAAAAATTGAATGCTCTTAATGTTATGCAAATTTATTTTTGGAGTAATGCCTACTTTTTACATATATCTTCCAATGGATCTCACACTTAAATTGTTGACAATGATCTCCTTTAAGATGATGAGTCACCTTTTCTGACTTACCACAGGAATGGCCCTAAAGCCCCCTAGTTTGTTTCTTTGTCATTTTTCTTTTTTTCGTTATATTCTTTAATTTCAAGAACTTTTTATAACCATATTGGTTAATATTTAGTTGAATTATTTTGATTTCTTCAGCATATTTTTATTAATTAATTAATCATTAGTGAAACCTATATTTAGAAAGAAAGCCTACTTCAGACCTATTAAATGTGGCTAAACATTTGCCATATGCCTGTGGCTATACTTTTAATAGTAAAAACAGTTATTTTTAATGTGAAATATTATGTTAAATTACATTTCTATAGTGTAGGGCAGGGGTGTCCAAAGTCCGGCCCGCGGGCCAAAGCCGGCACGCGATGCAATTTTGACTGCCCCGCGGCCTCATCTTAAATAATTAATGCAATTGACTGGCGTAGTATTTCTGTAACGACATTATATTTATAAAAAAGTCGAAATTGTGTAATGTTTTGAGTACCTCAAATGAAGGAAAATCGATGACGTTTTATTTTTTTACAACGTGGAATTGGATTTTTAAAAACCAGATTCAGTTATGTATTGTTTAGTGACGAAAATTGTTGAAAATATATGTCCCGAGAAAAAGCGGGAGTTCGCCCAATATTTGCCTGTCACGCAATACTTTGGCTCGCAGAAATGAAGAAATATCATAAGACATTAAGAGACAAATAGAGGCAAAAGCAGAAAAAATAAATTGACTTTTCCTCGATAGCCTGTGATGAAAGCGCTGATGCATCTGACACTGCCCAACTACTTGTTTTTTAAAAGAGGAGTTAACGTGTGTGGTTGAATAATTACTTGACCTTCAGAGCTTTAAAGACCTAAACAAGGGGAAAATATTTCTTTGCTTCCGTTGGTTCTGCTGTCAATGACATTAAACTACCTTGGTAAAAAAATATATGGCATTATTAGTATTAATGGTGTTCCTGCCATGATTGGTGAGAATAGTGGACTAACAACACTTGTCTGTAACATAGTGGACTAACAACACTTGTCTGTAACATAGTGGACTAACAACACTTGTCTGTAACATAGTGGACTAACAACACTTGTCTGTAACATAGTGGACTAACAACACTTGTATGTAACATAGTGGACTTACAACACTTGTCTGTAACATAGTGGACTAACAACACGTGTCTGTAACATAGTGGACTAACAACACTTGTCTGTAACATAGTGGACTAACAACACTTGTCTGTAACATAGTGGACTAACAACACTTGTCTGTAACATAGTGGACTAACAACACTTGTCTGTAACATAGTGGACTAACAACACTTGTCTGTAACATAGTGGACTAACAACACTTGTCTGTAACATAGTGGACTAACAACACTTGTCTGTAACATAGTGGACTAACAACACTTGTATGTAACATAGTGGACTAACAACACTTGTCTGTAACATAGTGGACTAACAACACTTGTCTGTAACATAGTGGACTAACAACACTTGTCTGTAACATAGTGGACTAACAACACGTGTCTGTAACATAGTGGACTAACAACACGTGTCTGTAACATAGTGGACTAACAACACTTGTCTGTAACATAGTGGACTAACAACACTTGTCTGTAACATAGTGGACTAACAACACGTGTCTGTAACATAGTGGACTAACAACACTTGTCTGTAACATAGTGGACTAACAACACGTGTCTGTAACATAGTGGACTAACAACACGTGTCTGTAACATAGTGGACTAACAACACTTGTCTGTAACATAGTGGACTAACAACACTTGTCTGTAACATAGTGGACTAACAACACGTGTCTGTAACATAGTGGACTAACAACACGTGTCTGTAACATAGTGGACTAACAACACGTGTCTGTAACATAGTGGACTAACAACACTTGTCTGTAACATAGTGGACTAACAACACTTGTCTGTAACATAGTGGACTAACAACACGTGTCTGTAACATAGTGGACTAACAACACGTGTCTGTAACATAGTGGACTAACAACACTTGTCTGTAACATAGTGGACTAACAACACTTGTCTGTAACATAGTGGACTAACAACACTTGTCTGTAACATAGTGGACTAACAACACTTGTCTGTAACATAGTGGACTAACAACACTTGTCTGTAACATAGTGGACTAACAACACTTGTCTGTAACATAGTGGACTAACAACACTTGTCTGTAACATAGTGGACTAACAACACTTGTCTGTAACATAGTGGACTAACAACACTTGTCTGTAACATAGTGGACTAACAACACTTGTCTGTAACATAGTGGACTAACAACACTTGTCTGTAACATAGTGGACTAACAACACGTGTCTGTAACATAGTGGACTAACAACACTTGTCTGTAACATAGTGGACTTACAACACTTGTCTGTAACATAGTGGACTAACAACACTTGTATGTAACATAGTGGACTAACAACACTTGTCTGTAACATAGTGGACTAACAACACTTGTATGTAACATAGTGGACTTACAACACTTGTCTGTAACATAGTGGACTAACAACACTTGTATGTAACATAGTGGACTAACAACACTTGTATGTAACATAGTGGACTAACAACACTTGTATGTAACATAGTGGACTTACAACACTTGTCTGTAACATAGTGGACTAACAACACTTGTATGTAACATAGTGGACTAACAACACTTGTCTGTAACATAGTGGACTAACAACACTTGTCTGTAACATAGTGGACTAACAACACTTGTCTGTAACATAGTGGACTAACAACACTTGTCTGTAACATAGTGGACTTACAACACTTGTCTGTAACATAGTGGACTAACAACACTTGTATGTAACATAGTGGACTAACAACACTTGTCTGTAACATAGTGGACTAACAACACTTGTATGTAACATAGTGGACTAACAACACTTGTATGTAACATAGTGGACTAACAACACTTGTATGTAACATAGTGGACTTACAACACTTGTCTGTAACATAGTGGACTAACAACACTTGTATGTAACATAGTGGACTAACAACACTTGTATGTAACATAGTGGACTAACAACACTTGTATGTAACATAGTGGACTAACAACACTTGTATGTAACATAGTGGACTAACAACACTTGTATGTAACATAGTGGACTAACAACACTTGTATGTAACATAGTGGACTAACAACACTTGTATGTAACAAAGTCAACGAAGAGGCTGGTAAAGCTTTTAAACTTCACTGTATCATTCACCAACAAGTTATTCGTGTCAAACATCTTAGATGTGATGATATCATTAAGCAAGTGATAAAGGCTATAAGGTCTACTCGCCCAAAAGCCCTGTTGAACCTTCAGTTTTAGCATTTTCTTCTTGACATCCAGGGAGAATACAGAGATGTTGTGTATCACAATAATGTAAGATGGCTCAGTCGGGGGGACAGCACTTCAGTGCTTCTACGCACTTAAAAAAGAAATTGGGGAATTTATGGAAGATAAGTAACAACCAATTCCAGAGCTATCTGATACTGCTCGGCTGGCAGATTTTGCATTTTTAGATATGACAAGACATCTAAACATTCTTAACACAAATCTTTAAGGGCACAAAGTGGTAAGCCAATTATATTCACATATCAAGGCATTTGGGAACAAGCTGCAACTTTTTCAAAGGCAATTGTCTCATGCAGGCTAATAACAAAAATTTCCTCTAACTAGAGGGAATCATGACAAGTTTTCTAGAAAGAAGCTTCAATTAGCAAATGCAGAGGTATGTTGCAATTATCACATCCCTGGCCGATGAATTTCAAAGAGGCTTTCAGGACTTAGCAACTATTGAAATGGAAATCATGTTTTTTTTCTACACCTTTCTATGTTGACCCTGATAATGCTCCAGGCAATCTTCAGCTGGAACTCATTGAGTTGCAAAGGGATGCTCAATGTCGCAGCAGACAAAATCTTTCTCTCATTGTCTTTTACCGTCAGATGGATAAAGAGAGATTCCAAGAGATTCGAACATTTGCTAAGAAAATGCTCAGCTTGTTTTGCCGGACATACTTGTGTGAGCAGACATTTTCACTTATAAATTTTAACAAGATCCGTGTGAGGACGATAATAATTTACTCTCACCTGCGTGATATCTTACGTATCAAAACCTGACCTCTGACCTCACCTATTTACTGCATTCAAGATCTCAGTTTCACCATTCACAATAAAATTTTGCAATAAAAACTTCTCGACTTATGTCATTTTTGTTTATTATTTTAATCCGGCCCCCATATATCTTTTCTTCAAAGAATATAATCCGCTATGGACGCCCCTGGTGTAGGGTCTGTACATAACCCAGGTTATAGCAGGAATTTGTTTACATTTATATTATTTGTGACAGTTGATGAAGAAAGAAACACATGGCTGTTGGAAGTTTACTTGGTTGGTCCTTAAATAAGCATGTTAAAAAACACGAAGCAGACATCTTGGTTATCTATAACAGGTCTGATAAGTTTCAAGATTAATTTTATTAATCAAATTTCAGCTCTATTTCTGTTCCTATGTGTCGTCATGTTTCATGATTGTTTTTTTTAAAAGCTCAATTTCTGTGCCCACGTGCCTGTGATGAATTAGCTGAAATTCTGTTTGGTACCTGATATTTTAGAATAATTTAATGTAACTTTTTTTTTAAACAAAAACATTGACAATCATTTCCACCCTTTGCTAAATCTTTTTGTTATTTCCAAGATTTGCCCTGCAGTCTTAAAAACTATATTAAGCTTTTTTTTTGTTGTTGTTTTGAATGATTACATTAAAGCAGTCCTAGTATTTGTCTAATTTAAAGCAGTCCTAGTATTTGTCTAATTTAAAGCAGTCCTAGTATTTGTCTAATTTAAAGCAGTCCTAGTATTTGTCTAATTTAAAGCAGTCCTAGTATTTGTCTAATTTAAAACAGTCCTAGTATTTGTCTAATTTAAAGCAGTCCTAGTATTTGTCTAATTTAAAGCAGTCCTAGTATTTGTCTAATTTAATTTTGTCAGATAATCAATTTGATAGTCAGCTATCCTCCGAAATAAAAAAAATAAAAATTTTGATGGATTCATGGTGTATAACTTTCATGATGTTTCTTTCTCTAAAAAATCATAAGCTGCAAAATTAAAAATTATATTGTAACCTACTTATGATATGATATTCTCAGATTTTACATGTGACGGAGCTTTTATTTTAAAATTGTGTTTCATCAGCTTATGTAAGAGAGGGAAATTAAATGTTATGAATTTCAACAAACACCTTATATTATTTTCTAAATGTCGAATTATATTACTTAAATTTAGCTCAAGTTTCTTGTTTCAACAATCATGCTAAATTGTTTACTTTTAATTGCATATCCAGTGAAGAAGGAATGGGTGAAATAACCAGCTCATGTTCAAATATCCTCAAATGAACCCACAGCTAAAAATCTACATGTAATTTTTTTTAATTTAAAAATTGTATTAATATTTCACCAGGTCTCTAGACGGCAGACTGCAAGTCTTCCACAGAAAAGGCCTCCCTCACGTCATATACTGTCGATTGTGGCGTTGGCCTGACCTCCAGAATCACCAAGAGCTTCAGCCTGGTGACCGGTGCGAATACGCCTTCCACCTAAAGAAAGACGAAGTCTGTGTCAACCCTTACCATTACGCACGAGTTGAAGTTGGTCAGTGGAAAATACCAGTTTTAAATTAATTTTTTCTATTTTATCACTTATTCGGGGGGAAAAAATTAATATTTGACTTTATTTTTTCTTTTCCTTATTATCTTTCATAGTTGTTTTCTATATTTTCAAAAAACCTTTATTAAATTGATTGTATTTCTTAAAATATTTTGTGATCAATCAGTTTTTCTCGACTGGCCATAGATGTGCGACAGAGACTATTTATCCAAATTTTTAAAAAAACCTGCACTCTTACCCACATCACATAAACAAAAGCTATTAACTTTCAATGCAGAAATGACCAAGCTAATGACATGGAGAGTAATAATGTATGTTATTTAATAGACATGTTTATAATGCAAGCTGTCAACTCGTTGACAAACCAGCTCAAGTTTTCTTCTTCTATTTTTATCCTTCACATTTAATTTGTGCAGCTGACTTAATTACTGTAGAAGTAGAATACACAAATCCCCTTAATTTATGGAGGTTTAAAGGACAAGGGTAAATTTGTTTCAATCATCTGATAGTTTTAAAAAATTTCAGAAAATGGATCATTGCCCATCTGAGAAAAGTGAAACCTTGCGAAAGTATTTTTTAAAAATCCTTTATGTATAACTAGTGGTGTCAGTTTGATTGCATATAAAGGATTTATAGTGAAAAACTTGATTTTTTACAGGTTTTTAAAATAATATAATTAATTAAGGAGGCTCTGCTTTTGTCAGAAAAATTTAGTTTTTTTATAATTAAGCTTACTTTATCAACTGTCGTAACAGACTGTTTGTTTCCACCACAGCTTTACCAAGAGTACTTGTGCCTCGGCACACAGAGATCCCAGACATCCTACCCAAACTTGAAGACTATAGTAATACCATACCCGAAAACACGGATCTCCCAACCAGCAGTAGTATCAATGATACTACCTTCAATATATCGGGTTAGTGGCTGTAGTTGCTTGTTAGTTGAAGTCCTGAAATAAGTCATGTTGCAGTATCAATGATACTACCTTCAATGTATCCGGTTAGTTGCTTGCTAGTGGAAGTCCTGAAATAAGTCATGTTTGCGGTATCAATGATACTACCTTCAATATATCGGGTTAGTGGCTTTAGTTGCTTGTTAGTTGAAGTCCTGAAATAAGTCATGTTTGCAGTATCAGTGAAATAAGCAACATTCAATATATCCCTTTGTTATTGTCTTTAGTAACTCATTTGTAGAAGCCTTGGTTCAATTCATACAATTCATATATCCATTAGCTGTGTAGTTGATGAGATGTCCTCTGTCATCAAATTCCCATTAAACAGATTAATCCAGAAAGCTGGAATTGTCACACAAATAAAAAAAATTTTACTTGAAAAATGCTGTTGTGAAACTAGAGAATGTTTTTTCAACACATACCACCCACTTCATTACAGATAACCAAGTTCATCTTGATCATAGCTAATTCACTCCCCGTACAGTTCAGACCAAAAGGCTTAAATATTCTTCAGTTCTGCAGTCTTTATGAATTTATTAACTTGATTAGCATGCCCCTACAGTTTACAAATTTAATTGCTCTAATTAATTCAGTATTGTTCACTAAGGGAGTTTTCGGTATATGATGGCTCATTATTTGGCTAAGAAAATATACTTCAAATGTCTTGCTTTTAAAGTTTAAAGTATCCAAATTTTAAAATGTTATCTTGGTCAAAATATTTATTTATATGCAGAAATTGAGTATTTATGGAATATGTTTCAGGAAAATATCAGATCCATTTATTTTTACACGCTTTTATTTAAGTCACACTGTTTGTATGTTGTATCCATCCATCCATCCATCCATCCTTCCTTCAAAACTTGAAACGTAAAATTATACCACTTCTGATGGTCCTAGAGATCTAAAAAAATTTACCACAGATAGATCTTGGATGACAATGCATTGTATCAAAATTTCAGATCGATCGAATGTACCGTAATTAAATTAATCAATTTTTAGTTTATCTCTATTTATCACTATTTTAGAATGTATAGTCGTCTGCTAGAGTTGACCTCCACGGCTCACTAGTTTCACTCCAGCCCAAATTCCCGTGTTTACATCAAGGGCAGGGGAGATCAGCGCGTTTCAGTCTGTAAATGTTTGTAAATAAAAGCGTGTCCTATTTAAAAAAAAGATTTTTTTACATTTTACTTATTCTTAATTTAAGACTGTTCTTACACTGAGCTTTTTACATATGAAACATAATCTATACTAACTGTTGCCATGCCACTTATATATGCCAAATAAATATCTATATCTCCTGTTTGTTTATTTGTTGAAAATCAATCAGACATGCTCATTCTTTGAAATATTACATTGTTTGAATTGAATTTGATTTAAAACATTAAAAAAAAAGAAAATGTATTAACACCACAAAAGCATCTTAAAAGTAATCCAAAATTTATCTGCAGATACACCCTCCCCGGGGTATCTGAGTGAAGAAGGGGACACAACTGACAGTCAGGGCATGGGTATGTTTTATTTTTATTGAGCTTTTAAAATATTTCTAGAAATCTACTTAAATTCCTTGCAACAAGAATTTTCAATACATGTATTTAGTTTTTAAAGTTCAACAAAGTTGTTAATTGTTGTATAAAGAGTAATTTTCATTTTTTGTGACTTGCAGAGTAATAAAAAATAGCTGATTGCATTTTTTTTTGCTATATCTTTGAATATTTACATTTTGTACCTACAGGTACAAAAACATAGTGTAAAACTGGGAATAAAAATTGCAGTAATTAATGTCATTTACAATACAAAATATGTGATTTTAAAAGAAAATATATTGATCATAAAAATTACTGTTTAAGATCAGTTTCACCCTTCAGTTCATTGATTAAAACTTAACATAAAGTGGTAATAATAAAGAAGACCGCCTGTATTTTAAAACAAAAATGAAATTTATATTTCAGATGGCATAGACATGTCACCAAGTCCACCTCCATTAGGTAAGTTTCTATAGTAACTGAAATAAACATTGAGTTCCAGATAAAACCCTGGAATATCTATGGAAAAAGAACTAATACAAGTCAGGCATTTATTTTGACAAATTAGCCATTGTTGTTAAAAAAATAAGTTCCATCTTAAATATGACAGTCACATTTTCAACTGTACTAAATATTTGCTAAACTAAAGGAGTTATCATAGGACAGTCACAGTTTCAACTGTACTAAATATTTGTTAAACTAAAGGAGTTATCATAGGACAGTCACATTTTCAACTGTACTAAATATTTGCTAAACTAAAGGAGTTATCATAGGACAGTCACAGTTTCAACTGTACTAAATATTTGCTAAACTAAAGGAGTTATCATAGGACAGTCACATTTTCAACTGTACTAAATATTTGCTAAACTAAAGGAGTTATCATAGGACAGTCACAGTTTCAACTGTACTAAATATTTGTTAAACTAAAGGAGTTATCATAGGACAGTCACATTTTCAACTGTACTAAATATTTGCTAAACTAAAGGAGTTATCATAGGACAGTCACATTTTCAACTGTACTAAATATTTGCTAAACTAAAGGAGTTATCATAGGACAGTCACAGTTTCAACTGTACTAAATATTTGCTAAACTAAAGGAGTTATCATTGGTAAAAATAATTGTATTAATATTGATATCATCCTTTTACAGTATGTCATACTAAGCTTTTCGGGACATTATTGTCTATTCTAGCAAAATGTTTTTCCATAGATTAATTGAAAAGACTTTTTAATTGCAGTTGTTGTGTATCAAATACACTGCCTTCTCAACACATCATTGTTCTGTGGTGTATTAAAATTATTATATTAATGACCCCCAGTGTTAGATTGTATTTAAATTATAATTTAGTTTTCATTTTAATCACCTGCCGGCTTTATTGGATTTAATCCCTGGGATTTTTTAAAGTCATTTTGGCAATTAGACTTTTCCCCCTGGTGGCCTTATCTTAGACAATTTCTACTGTAATCAAAGACATCATTTAAGCCGTCATTTAAACTTGTTTCTGATTTGTTCTCTCGTTTAAGCCTTGACAATCAACAATTTTTTTTCCCGTAACGTTTTAACCTATGGACAATCTGAGACTTATCCCAATCCTTTTGCAGACAACAACCCTGAGATGCAGCCTGTCACATACAAAGAGCCCGAGTACTGGTGCTCCATAGCCTACTATGAGCTGAACATGAGAGTTGGGGAGACGTTTCATGCCTCTCAGCCATCACTCACTGTGGACGGCTTCACAGACCCCAGCAACTCGGAGAGATTTTGTCTTGGTCTCCTGTCAAATGTTAACAGAACCCAGCAGGTGGAGATGACACGTCGACATATAGGTCAGAGTGATCATTATCATTTATATAAGTGCTTTATTCAATTGAAAAGTTATAATAGTTGAGTAATGATAACTATTATCAGTTAGTTACTATTTTTATGCTTTGTTTTTTTTTCTTTTTTTTTGTTGTTGTTTCTTTTCAACAAAAAAATTTATTGTGAGTGGAAACTGAAATTCGCAAACTCAGCTTGTCACACATTAACTTTCAGTTTTGTTGATCTGATGAATATGCACATCTTCCAAATGATATGTGAATGTGCTAAATAATATCAATAAAACAAATTATTAATCTACATACCTTCTTACCGTGAGCATCTAAAATTAATCCTCTATTATATTTGAGAAAGTTATGTATACATTTTGAAGATTTAAATCAAAGTAGGCGTAGAAAATTGTATTGTAACTCAAGTGTTGAAAAACATATTACTTTTTATGCAAATGACCATCCCCCCAAACACACCCAAGGCCAAACATGCACAACCATTAATGGATTTTCATGATTTGTAAATTTTGGAGCACATATTATTATGATGTGAAGTTATATATCCCCTCCCTCCTGTATCCATGAAATAAAACGAGCTGACTATGATGAGGGAAGTAAATACAAGGGGTTGCACAGGGTAAGAAAATAAAAGTAGTTATCCATGGTGTTGAAATTAAAAGGACGTGCCCATAGTGTGGAAATAAAAGGAGATGTCCATGATGGCTGACAGGATGGCTGAGTAGTAAAACAAATAGTTATTTGGATTTGTTTCTTGAACCACTTTGCTCTAATACACATCCACAGGGAGAGGAGTGAGACTGTACTACATCGGAGGTGAGGTGTTTGCCGAGTGTCTCAGTGACAATGCTGTGTTTGTACAGAGTCCAAACTGTAACCAGCGCTATGGCTGGCACCCGGCAACGGTGTGCAAGATCCCACCAGGTAGGGCCTTATTTCATTTCTTATGTCATATAGAATAGGATAAATAAAACCAAGATACACAAAACAAATTGTGTAATCAAAACAATGAATTAAAGCTTTATTAATTGACTAATTCAAAATGAGACGTTTCAGCTAATGCCTTTGTCAGTACAAATAACTTACACAAGTGTTAACATTATATTTACATTATATAAGTTATTATAAGACATTCTATATCAAGGAAAAATAATTAGGTAAAGATAAAAAGAAGAAATAAACACACACACAAATCAATCTTGTGTCATTGTTGTTGTTTTTTTGTGTGTGTGTCTTTTTCTTCTTTGAATTTTTAAATATTTTTTTTGTCTGACAAGAAAGATTTCCTAAACCTTATGCATTAAGAATAATATATTCTTGTTTAATTTTTTTTTCTCTTTAGGCTGTAACTTGAAAATCTTAACAAACCAAGTTGTTAAATTTTCTTTTGTCTGTAGACTCTAACTTGAAAATCTTTAACAACCAAGGTTTTTAATTTTCCTTTCTCTGTAGGCTGTAACTTGAAAATCTTCAACAACCAAGAGTTTGCTGCTCTCCTGGCCCAGTCAGTCAACCAAGGCTTTGAGTCTGTCTACCAGCTGACTCGGATGTGCACAATCAGAATGAGTTTTGTCAAAGGTTGGGGAGCAGAGTACAGGTTTGATTATCTTCTACACATCTATTTATAGGGCCAAAATCATGGCCCAGAGATATTCAATAAAACCACTGTATATTTAAAGCAGATATATATATATATATATATATAATATATGGGCTGCGGAAATAAGCGATTAATTTCTCGATTAATCTTTTAAAAAATTTAACGGTTAATATTTTTTTTAATGATTAATCGACCCATCACTTATAAATGTAATGGATGTTAAAAAGTAAAATATTTCGACAGATAAATATAAACTAATTTCCGGACAATTACACTTACATTTTGGTTTTAAACTATTGACTGACGTGAATGTTCAAAATGTTCATAAAGGTTATTGTGTCAATTGAGAGAAAATGTTTGCTTACCATGCAATGTTCCCTCCAAGTCTGAGCTTCATTAGTCCATGTGCAAATTTTAAAAAAAACAACTCGTGTGCAAAGTTGCACAAAGTCAATTTTGTGTGCAATATTTTACAAAATTTGCTGCATGGTGATTGTAAATTCCTGCATGGCGTCGTCAAATATCTGCGCAGCCGGGCTGCTTAAAGGGAACATTGCTACCATGTTTCTAACACTTCGCTTACGTATCACCTGCAAACCAAACATCCACTACAATATCGGAAACTTCAGCTGAGACAATCTAAAGCTATGTGGAGGATTGTTCAGCTCAGCTGGTTATATTGTCAATAAGATCCGCTCATCACTTGAACCAAAAAATGTCAATACACTTTTCTGTTTGCGTTGTTGGTTAAAGGATGTCATATAAAGAAGACATTCCAGTGTTATTTCGATTTTCGACAAGTATTTTAATAAATGTTACTTATGACACCATAAATTTCAATTTTTGGCTTTAATCAAAATTAACGATTAATTAATAGTTAATTTTTCAAAAGTTAACGATTAAATTTAAATTAATCGTTAATACAGCCCTAGTATTATTAATCCTATTGCACAATGTTATATGGAACTTTTGAAAATAGTTATTTTTGGCTGCAGTATTTGGTGCGCTGCTTTCTAAAATTAGTAGCGTCATAGTCAGTCAGACGTCACATACATTGCAAATTATGTATGTTGATCTTACTGTGAGTGTATCAGTGTTTATTGTCTATCTTACTATGAGTTGATCCGTGATTTAATGTTAATATACTTCTATGGAGTTGATCCGTATTTTAATGTTACTCTTACTATGAGTTGATCCGTGATTTAATGTTAAATCTACTGCACTGATACAAATGACTTGGTGACCCTATTATTTAGCTTTTTTCTAAGATACATGGTGGTTTATTTCTGCATGAAGAATAAAAAATAGAAAAAAGCAGCATATTCACCTTTTTAGCAAATTCTGGCAACTTAAAAGCAGACTTGTGCATGTCTGTATTGTAGTATTTCATATTCAACTCTTTCAGTTCATCGGTGGAGAATGGACGAATTGGATTTTCAAAGTCCACCTCCTGAAATGAACACAGAAATGGAAGTTCAAAATGTTTGTACTTAACCATCACCAACAACTCATTCATATCCCAACACCAACAATTGATCACATCAAGACATCAACAACTCATTCACCACATACAAACTGATCACATCAA
>CALYLW010001154.1:0-183461 GCA_944989445.1 Ampullaceana balthica
TTTATTAATTTTTTTAAATTTATGATATTTTCAGGAATTCATGCAAACATTTCTTCATCTGTCTTATAAAGTATACTAAATTTGGGGGCCCCTAAATCATCGGGGCCCCTGGCTTTAGCCCGTCCAACCCCCCCCCCTTAATCCGCCATAACCGGGACGCACTATTTTGTGAGTAAATGTGTGTCAACATTTTGATCCTTGCGCCCTGCATGCTGTCAGCGTCCCTAGGAAGAACGAAGTGGATGTCCGGGTTAAGACTACTTTACCTGTTCGCTTTGGTAAACACAATTGTTTGGTATTGCATCATCACTTACAAATAGGCCAGTAACAACGATGCTATACTTTACAATGCTTTTTAATAGCAATGTTCGTTTCGAAGGGGGTGTTCGCGACGAAGTAAGTTTAACGATGGATTTTACTTCGTACCGAACACTTTTATTCTGCAGAAAAATTTAGTTAAATAAGGGTTTAGCTCTTGGCCTTTAATGTTATTTGAAAATAGTAGTGTTCATTTTGAGGGCATGTTCGCGTTGAAGTATACTTGTTTTATTGTAGGATATTACTTCGTTGTGAACACTTTTTCATGTAGGAAAATTAAGCTAAACCACCTGCACAGCATAAATGACAACAAATTGATTGAGTCCCAACGATAACCAAGCAATCATCTAGGCACAACACATAGAATCCGACACAGCAGCAACCACTGAAACAACGCCAATATAAATTAAAACAGAAACAATCATTGAGACACAACCGATTGCGAATGAAACACAAGTAATCATAGAGACCCAGCTCCATTATACAGGAAAACAGCCGATTTGAGAATGAAAATAAGTCTATCATTTACAAAACTTCCCAACCAGAATCATTACCTGCATCATCACCACCAATGTCCAATTTGTCTGCTGCACAACTTAAAGCACGCCATGACTATTCAAACATTTTTTATATGGTGAAATGGGTCGCAACCAATTTAATAAAAAAAATTGTCAACTTACAATGACAAGTTCTACTACAGGAGACGACCTTAGCAAAGAGGAAGAAGAGAACAAGTTTCAAGCCTTAGCTGTGGGGCTAAAAGAAACGTGCAGTCTAGAAGAACCCAAAAACTGCACACTCAAAGCTAACTTGACAGTAGATGACATTTTAAAGCTGCCTGCTTTTGTTAGAAGGAATAAAAACAAGACGTTAACAGCAAATGCTCCAACCATGCCAAACTTGGTCAGTGGTAAGAGTTTAGAGAAGCATTAAAAAAAGTAAAGAATGAAGGAAGTCGCAATAGAAAAGTTCTAATAAAGACTTCTTTACTTTATACCATTAAGATATTTTTTCCGAGGGTGGGGGTCGGCGGCAAAATTGGGTTCTGCCCCGGGCGGCACATACCCACGATACGCCGCTGGCTTTGTTGCTCGTTATTTATAATTGCGGCTTTTTAATTGTTACGTATAGAGTAATATGTAGTTTGATCTATAATGTATCATTTCTATATCAGTAAATAGATAAAGTTTGTGATAAGTGGTTAGATATGAAAGATTAAAATATATATCAGAATAGTTTCATATTTACGTCCCTGACAATATTTAGGATGAAGTAATGAAACAAAAGCCTTGGATAATAATAATAATAATAATAAATTAATAATTTTGATAGCGCTGTATCCCAGCTCGGAGCCGGGCTCACAGCGCGTTACATGGAGATAATAACAGACATAAAATAATTAAATACACATGCTTATCATAATGACAATAAATTATCATTAGACCCTACCTCTACTAACTCACGAACATTTTTCTTGGTTTTTAAAAAAATGAGAGTCTTTCTTACGTGCTGTGTGCAAAATAACTTAAATAACTCAGCTGATAACAATAGACAACTGTATTGAATGTTAATTACATTCACATTTTAACGTAGTTAAACATGTCATTATTGACCAATGATCCGTAGACTAATGTAGGTAAACAACTAGCCAAATGAAATGTAAAATCTTCCCCCTTGATTTAATATAAAACATAAAACACCATAAATGATGCATCATATTTTGACAGCCTTCGTTGAGTCCCTGCCAAATGTACACACTGTGATTGAAGTGTTCTAATAAAATTAATTTTTATCTTAGACAAGGCAATCAAAATGAGTTGTTCGGTTACATACCTTTGTCACACCCTAGGCCTTGATAACCTGGCGAACAAGTATCGCAGTCTCCAGTCAAAGTGTTGCATTCATTGTTGAGACAGTTTGATGGGCACGGGAAAGAACAATTGTGGCCGTAATAATGCTTACAAGCTGTGAAATACATTTATATATCATTAGTTTGTTCGATAATTTACATTTTTCACATTATGATATACACAGAGTTAAAATATTTAAATTATTAATTTCGATGAAACGTTTAAAAAAATTAAAATGTATTTTTTTAATTTTTTTAAATTTTTTTTACCAGTGCGACATTTGGGTGGGTCACTGAAACCCAAACAGCCTTGTAAACAATCTCCGTTTGTTGAATTGCAGGCATTGTCATAGCACCATTCATTGCACGGTTGGAGACAGTCTACGCCCCACTGTCCTTTGGAACATTCTATAGATATCAGTGAATATATATTTTGTGACGGATTTAAAAGAAATAGATTTATAAGCTGTTTCACTATTTTATTAAAGAAATAGCGAGCTCTCTATTTCTATGATTATTTTATTTTTAAACAAATTTATACTATAAAAATATTAACAAACTAATTAAAAGTAACGTTTTTTTAATAAAATGTTTCCAATAAAAAATACATTTGGTTTGATTTTCAGGAGATGGAAAATCTTTCAAGTCTATTTCGGTGTTGGGTGCAAGGGAGTGAATAATTGGGTCTGGAAAAACAAATAAATAAAGATACAAAGAAGATATTTAAAAACAACGTTTTTATAAGTGGACTAAAAAGTGGAAAATAATTTAAAACTTATAAGTTCAAGTACCTTGATTTTATATGTCTAAAAACGTTGGGCGGGTGTTTGGTATAAAATTTAAAGAAATATAATTTAAAATACAAAAGAGAGATCTATAAGTGAGAAAATGATTGAACTGCATATGTAAAACCTCATAAGCGCCCGCCCCACATTTTTAGTCATTTTATATTAAAGTACTTGAACTTATAAGTTTTAAATTATTTTCTTCTTTTTAGTCCACTTATAAAAACGTGGTTTTTTTAAATCTTTTTTTTTACCTCTATTTTAAAAAATTATTTTTAGTCTAAGTGTAAAATCATAGAGTATATCGAAATTTTATTTCTTTAAACGCATCGCGTGACAAACATTTACAGACTGAAACTGACTGAACACTTCTTGCTGTAAACACGGGGATGTGGTCATCGATGGCTGGGGTGAACTCCGGTGGCACGTGGATGTCAACAATAGCAGACGGATACAGATACTATATAGAGATTAACTAAAAATGCATTAATTTAATTACGGTACATTCGATCAATCTGAAATTTTGACACAATGTATTGTCATTCAAGATCTATCTGTGATTAAATATTTAGATCGCTAGGCATATCAAAAGTGGTTTAATTTTAAGTTGGAAAATTTGAAATTTTGCTGGAAGGAACGAAAAGATTGCAACAGGAACGAAAGCAAGTTAATAAAAACGTGGTAAATAGATATGTGCGTTCATGGAAGTGCATCACCTCTCTGACAGTCCTCTCCTTGATAACCAGCAGCACAACCAGACGGACACCCGCCAGTAGCCACAAAACACGCCTCTGTTTTATTCTCACAGTTACAGGTTTTCTCACATTCTCGGCCATACTTATTGGGTTCACACACAGAATCTATTTAGAGAAAACCTTATTCAGTTTGGTTAAAGATTGGAGTGTGATAAAATAGTATTATACATTCTTATTGTTCAGGATAATAATTTGGTATTAAACATTCAATGATCAGGCATTGTATGTATTTACAACTTCGTTGTAACTGATTGATAAATTATGTTTTCGGGGTTATGGTGGAAAAGAATGTAAGTTTCAGAAACATTTCAGATATGTTGCCGTAACCTTAACTAAACCCATGTCACAAATAATAAAGAAGAAAGGATGTAAAAAAATATAGAAATATTAAGTGTAAAAGTTATTAATTTATTCTTATTATTTGAAGGTTGTTATTAAATGAGAATACTTTTACACTTTAACATAAAATATAAATATTTTATGTAGTGATTATGCATTTAATTTTTTGCACCTGCCAATTTGTATTGAGATAATAGTGTCATTGAAATTGTTAATTTTTTATTCATAATTTTTGTATATTTCATCTAAGAAAAATAGATGTATATTTTATCAGCCCTTTTTGCGAGGGATACAAGTATTAATTATGATATCTTTAACGTTTTTAACTTACCACCAAAAATTTTCACCTCACACAACGTTAGGTATTCTTTATGATTCATAGAAATATCTACAAACTGAATAGTTAGCATGGGAGAAATGACTGTGTACAGTTGTAAGGCTTGATTGTTTGGATCGGTGTACTCAAACAATGGTTGATTTCGATTTTCCAATAAATAGCTTTTCAGTGTGAATCCTACCAGACGTTCTGATAATTAAGAAATAAATAAAAATAATCAATATTATGGTATAAAATTATTGATGCATGAAAATTTTAAACAGATTATAGTTTCATTGGTATTCTCTGATGCCTTGAATCCGTGTCGATAGAATAGTTAAATTTTCAGAAATAACGAAACTCGACTCATGAGTATATCTCACCACTATTGCTATCTCTATTTACTATGACATATCTATTAACAGCTTTCTTTAAATGAAGTTTGAGGGTCCACGATGGTTTATCATCATTATTCGTGTGTGAGCACGTGTTTGAGTCAATGTCCTGTCTTTCGTCTCCATCAACAGCATTACTTGCGAGGTAAGGATCATAATCGGATGACTGGTTTGCATCCTGTTTTATGGCAACGTTTCGACCTGTTAATAGGTTAAGTGCACATGTAAAAAAATATTTTGTTAAATAATGTCTTATGGTAGTAAAGTCCACTGACATGAACATTTTAATTTGCCATGTTTTTATATATATTTCTTTTTCACTAAAACGTCTATAGATAAAATTAAATTAAATTGTTACCTCCACTGACATACAATGAACAGACAGATTTTTTTCCCTGCCAGTTGACTATTACAATTTGAACCGTACGATTGATATCACAAAAAATGTCCCTGGTCCAGGAGTTGACACGGAAAATCTGCGGTTTGCTGCACGTGACTCCTGGCTGACTCGTAGTTTTGAAAGATAAGCTGAAGACTTCGTCAGTCAAATCTGGTCTCATCATAATTATCAAATAAAATATAAAAGAAAATAAATATAACCTTTTTCAAAAGATATCTAAAAGCAAATAAATGAAAAAATAATGTAAATGTATTGAAATGGCATACAAGATAAATATAGAGGACCACAAAAGTGCTATCAAGAGAGAGAAACTATTAATATTTCATCGCCAAGTCATGTTTTGTTTACCTTGGGTTTTTTTAAAAACCAACCGTGCCCAGGTAAATGGGTAATTTCCGATAAGATCAACTTCCAAAGACTTTGTATTCTCCACACACGAATCATCGTTTTCATCAGTGATGGATCCATAGGTATTGTTATTTGCTAAATTCTCTAAAAATAAAAATAAAATGGGTCACTATCTTATTTTCCTAAAATGATTTAAATATTAAATAGTTATTTTTGTTAATTGAGTAACATGGGTAAGGACATATTTTTAAGTGCCTGTAGTCAGAGGCGGATTAAGACTGCACGGGGCCCCTGGCTGCAATTCAAACTGGGGCCCTATCCAGCCAGCGTTCCTTTAAATAAAATGATTGCTAGCAGCTAATATAAGACTGTAACTTGTAAGTAAATATCTCATACTTTGTCTGTACTACGGGATCGGCCTTCCCAGCCAAAAAGATTATTCATGAAAAAAAAACGAATACGAAGAAATAATTGTTTGCCGGTATCCTAAAATTGAATGAAAAAGACAATTTTAAAAAACAAAAGAGAAATGAATTTTTTTTTAAATATTCCCCCCAGCGGGAATCGATCGCGTGACAGCTTGCACCGCAAGCCGAGTTTCTTCAACAAGACCACACGAACTTCACGAAAGCTGTAAATTTAAAAAAAAATACAATATTCTTCAATATTTTCTCTTTTTGAGCCTATAAAATCAGTTTTTTTTCATAAAATCGGGTCCGAATAGCGATCAGATTAATAGATGATTTTATTAATTTTTTTAAATTTATGATATTTTCAGGAATTCATGCAAACATTTCTTCATCTGTCTTATAAAGTATACTAAATTTGGGGGCCCCTAAATCATCGGGGGCCCCTGGCTTTAGCCCGTTCAGCCCCCCCCCCTTAATCCGCCATATCCTGTAGTTATGATTCGATTTTGAGGTTTAATTAAGGAAGGATTCGCAAAAAACATCTTTCGATTATAACAAATTTATAATATTATTTTTATTATTTGATTAAAATTTAGAATTTATTTTTTAAGGTCTTAACTTTACAGTTTACCTATGTCAAATTCAATATTACATCTTAGCGAATTAAAACACATTACAATCTTTATTTGGAATAATGGCCCTAAAAATATATTTAAAAAACAGTGGTTAATACTATTCTAAATCTTCTACATAGCTGTATCTTTGATCCTTATAAAAGGGGAGATGTAAGTAACTATGCAGAATTATAGGTTATTTAAAATGTAACTATACACAGTAAGGACGCCTTCGAAAAAAATTTTAAAAATTAAAAGCACTGAAAAATCCAAATAATTTTGTAAATTTTTCGCCCCACATTTAATGGTATGATATAAAAGACACTGTTTACATAAATTAGACGAAAAGGCCTTAAAAATATAAATCGAAATCTTGTCTCATAAAGCTAGCTATATTGTGAGGTACAACGCATCTTTGTTAAGATGGAGTCATGATTTAACGTTTAAAATTAGTAAACAAGCGGCGATTATGAATCAGTTTCTAATTAGAAATTATATTTTAAAATGTATTATTGGATATCAATTCGATTACATTTTAAAATACTTATTTGCTCTATATTTTATAAAATAATCTCATTACAAAATAGACAATTTTCTTTACATTATCATTTTAGGATGCTTTGCAATCAAATCTTCGCATCTAAGCATCCCCTTTATAACTTACCAATATCTTTTTGAAAGATGATTTAAATGGCTCTTTTGCATTTAATTCATTTTTCAAGCGATCGAGGTAGAATTTTGCTTAAAACTGAATAACTATTTAATAAGAATAACACCCTTTAAAAAAAATTAAACCCAGAAACATTAAAGAATAGAGCAGCAAAGAGTGTTGAGATCCGCGGGGTGACTTATTTGAGACCCACTGAATCATCCCCAGCCGATGACTGACATGTGACGCACGCTCCCTGTGTGGCATCTTAGCAAGGCCAGTAAACCAGAACAGAGGTCGCGCGAGGTCGACCTTCGGACATATGGTCCAAAAAGAAAAGAGACGTGCGTGGCGTTGGTGTCACTCACTCCCCAATAAATAGTGAAGCCCAGAGACCATCTGTCTCTTCACTCCACTCACGCAAGAGAGACAGGTAGCTAGACCGTAATAGACGTGTCAGTTGTGAGTGAGGGCCTGGTTGACGATAGGATCTGTCCATGTCATGTAAAGTTGGATAAGTTATGTAAGTTGCTAGATAGTAAACTTTGAACTCTCTAATTTGTCTACTGAAGTAATGTTTAATTGTTAATGTATTAGTGAGTCAATAAAATTCTGTTATTGTTTTAGGTTGTTTTAAATATTTTGTTGCACTAGTTATTGTTTGTTTTATCTTCATATATATATATATATATATATAAATATATATATATATATATATATATATATATATATACATGTGTGTGTGTGTGTACGTATATTTTTTATTTTACACGTAATTAAATATTTTTGTATATTGTAGGACATAGGTGTTTGGTTAATTATATGTTAAGTTACATATATATTAATTATATTTATATAAATAATCAACATTTGGAGAACTCGTCTCAAAGCTAAATAATTAATATAAAAATGTAACAAAGAGCAAAGTAGTAATAGTACATAAGGCGATTATTATACTTACTTGGAGATACAACACACATATTCTTAAATAGAACCCTTATATAGATGTAGGGATTAAACACTTTTCTTATTCCATGTGCAAGAACAAACAGATAAAAAATTATCGTTTTCATCGACTGAAATTCGGGCGTGAAGTGAGTTGCCTAATCCAAACAGGACAACCAATACACTAACAACATTTTAAACTCTTTCAAAAATGCAAGACTAGAAAAAAAATAAGCATAGGACACAATACTCATCTTTATAGAAGGAGCTACCTTAATAGATAAAACATGACCGGCTTGGTAAGTTGCATGCAACTTTACTGAATTCAGTATCGGTTTTCATGATCGTAATAGAATCGTTTGAAGATTATTTTAAAACAACTTTTAATAACTATGACAACAATCAATGTTCCCTCTAAGGTTCGTTGCTACGTGTGCAAAGTAAAAACAAATAGAAGTAAAAAAAAGATTTTTAAAAACCACGTTTTTATACGCGGACTAAAAAGAAGAAAACAAAATTTAAAATTTTTAAATTCAAAATAGGTACTATGATGCAATATGACTAAAAACGTGGGGCGGGTGCTTCTCGGGCTTAACTAATTCAATTCACTCATTTTGTTACTCGTCATTTGTAAACCCTAATCAATTTAGCCAAACGCCTAAAAAGCTCCCGCCAACGTTATTAGTCATATTACATCGGAGTACTTATTTTAAATTTAAATTTTTTAATTTTATTTTTTTCTGTTTAGTCCGCTTATAGAACGTGGTTTTTAAAAATCTTTTTTTACTTCTATTTATTTTATTATTTTTAGTCTAAGTGTATGCTATGGTGAGTTTTGAAGTATTGATTATGTTCAAATATAATACGCATTGCCCGACAAACATTTAAAGATTGGAAATGACTGATCCCCCCTTGTGGATTAAACCTGGTTTTTGTGGTCGGGATTGGTGTTAAGTTGGCACGTGAATGTAATGTAAACAAGGGCAGATGGATAATACATATGCTTATATATAGATAAACTAAAAAGTTCAATAATTTAATAACGGTACATTCGATCGATCTGAAATTTCGATAAAATGCATTGTTTTTCAAGATCTATCTGTGGTAAAATTTTGAGATCTCTAGGATCATCAGAAGTGGTTTAATGTTACTTTGGCAGATTTGAAAAATTGTGGACAGACAAACAAATCCACAGGAACGAAAGCGAGTTAATAAAACGTCTTTAATAAATAATAAATAGAGGCTAGAGGTAAAAAAATATTTTAAAAAACCACGTTTTTATAAGTGTACTAAAATGAAGAATATAATTTAAAACTAATAAGTTTAAGTACCTTCGTAAAATATGACTAAAAACGTTGGGCGGGCGCTTATGAGATTTTACATATGCAGTTCACTCATTCTCTCACTTATAGATACCTTTTTTGCCTTCTTAATTATAAATCTTTAATTTTTACACCAAATACCCGCCCCACGTTTTTAGTCATATGAAATGGAGGCACTTCAACTTATTAGTTTTAAATTATTTTCTTCTTTTTAGTACACTTATAAAACGTGTTTTTTTAAAATCTTTTTTTACCGCTATTTATTTTATTCTTTTTAGTCCACTTACAAAAACGTGTTTTTTTTTAAATATTTTTTTACCTCTAGTTTTTTGAAATACCAAACACCTCATAAGCGCCCGCCCAACGTTTGAAAAACACGGTGATGTGGTCACGGGGTGAATTCATGGATGTCAACAAAAGCAGACGGTATAAATGATTATATATACATAAACTAAAAAGTTCAATAATTTAATAACGGCACATTTGATAGATCTGAAATTTTGACACAATGCATTGTTATCCAAGATCTATTTGTGGTAAAATTTTGAAATCTCTAGGACCATCAGAAGTGGTTTCATTTTACGTTGGCAGATTTGAAAAATTGTGGACAGACAAACCACCAACAATGCCACAGAAACGAAAGCGAGTTAATAAAAACGTGGTTAAAAACTCGTGTGCAGAGTTACACAGCATCCATTTTTTGTGCAAAATTTGACAAAATTCGCTGCGCGGGTGCGCAACCTCGCAGCTTAAAGGGAACATTAACAACAATGTGTCTCCTAACGCATAGATTCGATAAACTAATTTAGTTAGTATACCAACCTCTTTCTAATAAACCACCAACAAGTGCCGCGATCGGAAAGGTACACTGACTTTATGTCGCTGATAGCATTAAGCCCCAAGGTAGACAGCAAACAAAATACAAGTTAAACAAATGATCTTGTAATTAAATCTATAAATTAAAGCTTTTTAAGAAATAAATAAATCAAATCTTTGTACTTTGTTTTAGGGGTTTATCGCAGTCCCATTCTTTATGGCACAGACATATAGCAAAGCTTCCTTCGGATTTATATTGTTTTTACATTTGTATGCTTAGAAGACATGTCTTTAATGTTTTAATGACATGATAAATAATGTAACAAACACTTCATATGTCTTTGGTGAGAAGTAGCTTGAATTTTTCATAATTCTGATTTTATGCCTTGAGAGTTTTATGTCCTATAATTTATTTAATGACCCAAAACTGTAGTGCAAACATAGCAACACAGCGATAATGGATTTGTTGGATATATCAACCATTGATATCACTCGTATAACAGAAGAAAGAACAACTTTGATTGTAAACCACCGCTGTGCATACAAGCTGGCATTGGAAACAAATCACTCCAGAAACAATAGAGAAATAGCAACAGTTGTGTTAGCAAGAGCATCGGCGGCCGCAAGATTAAACTTCATAAGACACACACCCTGTTGAGACTGCCAAATATACGCCACAAAAAATCGTATTAATGAGTATTAACAAACAAACTCTGTTTCCTAGCTTACCATACTGACAAGCTGGACCAAACCATCCACTTGCACACTTCAAACATTGACCGTCCACAGGACAACTGTTGTCTGCACAGTGACACAGGTACTTGTCCTCAAAGTAACTCACACATTTAACTGGGAATAAGTATACAAAAGTGATTTATTTTGAGGGGAAAAAAAGAAAAACGAAAAAGACGAGAAAAATAAATAAACTTTATATATAATTTTTTAAAGTTTAGTTCAGTATCGTAGTCTTTATAACTTTATAACTTTAATTTTAGAGGATGCATTTTTATTGTAAACTGATTTTCTTCTGTATACCTGATATCAGAATGCCCAATGTGAAGACAACCTGTCCGTAAGCAAAGCTCCTACCTCGGCCAGGCATTTTAAAAGATTAATAATATAACATATTATTTGAAAGCTGATCTGCGGACGAAAATGTATCAAGTTAAATTTTTTTAAAAATTGGCGTATTTTATGGATCTTTTAATATAAATTTATATCGAGTTTAACTTTTACAGGCTGTTTAGTCTGTGCTTTGTGTAGTAAACCTAAAAATTAAAAGAACACAGATCATTTCGTTTTTCATTAGAGCCACAACAAATAAAGCTGATGTCAGACGATAGTCACTTTATCCCAGAAATAACCAGAAATCACGTATTCCATGTGCAAAGATTTACTGGGTTTTAAAGACCCAAACAGGATTTTATTTGGTTCTCCATAATTTACCAATAAATTATAGTATGGGGAGGGATCGTAAAATATTTTATTCTAAGAATTGAGAATGAATATTTGGAACTCTTAGTGTAAACAACCCTTTTTAAAAAATCTCTTCACATCGACGTTGGTTCATTGAGAAAAAAAGTTTGCATTATATTTTATAAACGCCTTAAAAAGGCGATCAATTACATACGCTTTTTAAATAAAACATAAGCTACATCAAAAGGAATATGGACAGTCGGAATAGGATCGAGTATCGTGTAGTCAGTAGTCCATACTCAAAAGGTTTCAATGCAGTGTAAGAAAAATAACATTGGCTACAGTGCCGAAAATACATTTTATATTTTAGAATACCACGTGATGACTTTGTATTTTCCAGTGATCCCCTATATTACTGCACAGCACAATAATTTTTTTAAGTTAATCTCCTTTTCGATTTTGCACAAATTTAATACTATTGAAAATTGTTATGAGCATAAATTATAATAAGCATACATCATAAAATGTATGAAATACAGGATATTTCTAAACTGAATATATAATATGTTTAGTCATAAGTATTGTATTCTATATATCTCGCCCTAACTTAAACATCTAAACAACATACATTCCCTTAGGGTTCAGTTCTGCGTTCGATAGTTTTCGTTGAAGGTCTAGCAAGAGTCGTTCACTTCCTTGTACCCGAGTGGCAGAAATTGGTTATCTCCCTTTCAACTAAAAATACATGAGTTTTGAAAAGTTAACTCTGTTCGGCCCTCCAATCTTGTTGGACTGGTTACTAAAGAACATTTTTAGGCATGAAAAGATGAACCTAACAAATGAATATAAATATACAGCCTTTCTGAATCATATAACATAGCAAATAAAGTGTTCTTTACACGATATTTATTGATGGACTGAGGGATTATACATACTTTACCTGCATCAAATTTGGTTCAAAATGAATTTTAATAAAAAGTTTTTATGAATCCAACATTTGTTCGTGAATATATTGCTCAGCAATTTGATATTCGCAGGTAAACGTTTCCCAACTGTGTGACTATAATTTTCTTTGTTTAGTCAGGAGCTGTTGAGGAATTCTAGTGGGATTTACTTTGGTAAAATTTAAAGTATTACATTTATACACCTTAAATTATTCGCAATTGATACTATTCAGAAAACAATTGCTTGGGCTTAACTTTAAAGAGAAAACACTAAAGTGATAAACACTTTTATCAGAACACCACACACTCGCCACTGTTTTCAGATTGTTATTAAATCGATAGTTCATACCAGTTTGGGGGAAGAAAATTGAGGTAATCAAAGCACATAACAGGGTGAATTGTGTTGAGTCACTGAGGTCTTCAAGAAAAATAACCACTGACTGGTGTTGTGCTGTTTGAGATACTCAATAATGAAAAAGCTAATGTTGATAAATAGAGGTAAATAAAACAAACCCGTAAAAACAAAATTTTTGACTATAAATCCCTTATATATGAGACATAACTAACAGTATTGATTAATTTCAAACTCTTAACTCAACTTTGCTTCATAACACTAGTGGGGGGGGGGACTGAGCTCAGCATGACACGTAAAATGTAAACAAAAGCACGCGGTACTTCGATGGGTCGCGTCAACGCATCAACTCAAATCTCACGTGGGAAAAAAACAATAACAAACAGTGAATTGGAATTACATACGTTATATAAGGATAAATTAAAAATGCATTAATTTAATTACGGTACGATCGAACGATCTGAAATTTTGATACGATGCATTGTTAGGTGAGACGGGCCCGTGTGCCAAATTTCAGCTCGATCGGATCACGAGAAGTGGGTCATTTTTTACTTTTGTTTTTCCGCCCGCCCGCCCAAGACAGAGATGACGACAGAGAGACAGAGAGAGACGGCGGTAAAGTTAATTTAAGGGATTTAAAAATGATTTTTTAAAAACCACGTTTTTCTAAGTGGACTAAGAAGAAGAAAATAATTTAAAACATATAATTTCAAGTACTTTCATTAAATATGACTAAAAACGTGAGGCGGGTGTTTGGTATAAAAAATTACAGATTTATAATTTTGAAGGCAAAAGAGATATCTATAAGTGAGAGAATGAGTGAACTGCGCATGTAAAACCTTATAAGGTAATCGCAGTGAGCCATTAAATATGTCTGAAAATAAAACGGATTCATCAAGCTTCCGTTTAGTGTGTAAAAATAAATATTAGTGAACTCGGATTCCCTAGTTATCTGTATACCTATTGCGTTAGCTTACTTATATGTACACCCAATGGGTTAGTTTACTTATATAAACCCCCAATGGGTTAGTTTACTTATATAAACCCCCAATGGGTTAGTTTATTTATATTTATACCCAATTGATTAATTTACTTATATGTACACTCAATGGGTTAGTTTACTTATATTTATACCCAATGGACTAGTTTTAAAATCACCTACTGACTGGTGAAAACTCCTCTTTACAAATCCCCATTACGCAAGTGGCTCATTCAAAAAAAGTTTGTATATACAGGGATTTTTAAATTTTAGTGAGCTAATCTGTAACTCGCTTGTGTGTGTTTTAGCACTGTCCTTACCTCCTGGGACACACATTCTTGCAGAATTTTAAATGGTTGAATTACACATTGTAGCTTGGACATAAGTTTCTAACCAACATTTTAATATCCTGTGGCCATTATCCTCTTACCTTTTTTTGTCGACTGTTTAACGTCTCTTCCATACGCTTAGGTTCTAAAATAATCTTTGCATTAACCCGAATGTTGCTTTGAAAATCTTTTCAGCAGTTTTGTTTTTGTTTTAAAACTATGCATTAATTAAAAAGACCATCATGTTGGCTTGTGGAAGGCAAATGTTTATACAAAATTCACTTACAAACTAATTTCACTATTTGAATAGATAAAATAGTTATCTTAATCCGCGTAGTTTACTTTGCAAACAAACTTCCTGGTCCCCGCTACAAATATGTAAATCCAAGGTCTGTCTACTCTGGTTCTGCATGATAAATTGCAGATCTCTCTATACTTTGCATTTACCATTCTCATAATAACTTATATATCCACAGGCAGGAATATGGTGAATAAATATGGTTTATCCTTTTACTAATTTTATAATAATCAACATATACATGTGTAATAAGTTGTTTTGGTATCTCTGCCCTTCGAATGTTTTTCTTCACAATTTCTTTATTCATAGCTCTGCAATATAAGCATTTAAATGTGGATTTTTATAATTAGAGTTTTTACCTTTCACAAACGTTTGAAAAGAGTGAGTTTAATTTCATCACAGTAAGTCTATTTAATAAGAGGGACCAAGGTAAAGACCTGAAGAAGTAACACATAAAGTAGTTGGCTACTTGTATGGTGTGTAGCATGTATAATCATATCTTCCCAGGACCCCTACGGTGTAAGCTTATCATTTTACCTTAACGTGCTATAGTCTTTAGGGACAGGGGTCGGTGGTTTGGAGGTACATATAATAACAATTACCACGTCAAATGACGTTCTATCTAGGTCACAACCATAGTTCAGAATGGTTTCCAATGGCTAATTCGTGTATTAGCTTTTCATTCACCATACAGAAGCCGGTTGGACCAGTTTAACTCCACATCTTAAGTTAAGTCCGCTATTTCAAAAGACTCATCTATTTGAAATACACAATGGTGTCATGATAACAGCTAACTACGGCGGTATTTTTTTTCTCTAAGATTGTTTGTCCAATGTTTATTAGCTTTTCTAATCCTATTTTAAATTTAAAAAAACGTTAAGGAAAAGGAAATCATTACACAAAATAAATATTGCAAAAGATCTTACGGCGTCATTCTTTTGTAATGAATTCAAACGACAAATAAACACAATATTATTAATCAAATTAAAGAAAATATTTTATGCACATTTTGTGTATTTTGTTTAAATATATTGTGGAGATCTTACGCGCAGTTAGAAACATTCAAAGAGACATCTGGTCCCTTGAAGTCGACGTGGCCACCGGAGTTTGACCACAAGACGTATTCTGGTGTGAACTGGCCCGGTCAGTTAGACTCGGCGATGAAAGGAGGTTGCCGAGCGAGGTGACCGGAGGTGTTAAATCTGCCCAGGGGTAGATAGGAGGACCAGACGTGCAGGTGCTCTGGAGGGGGGATAGGTAAGGGGTGGCGGGTCTCACAAGAGACGGTTATGTCAAATCGGCCCCACCCCCGCACAAGTCAATCTATGGGGGGTAGTAAGAGATGATTTACAGATATGGTGAACCTATTACAATTAGGGACGGACGGAAGACTGGACACAATGGACTGACGGGAGTTGTTTGGAGACGTAACCTCAGGACTGAGAGTTGGTTATAGGACGGGACTAACTACGGAACGGGGGACACTCAGAGACCGGACACTCAGAGACAACAGATAGGAGAAGGGACTCGGAGAGACGACCGCTAGGGAAAGTGTAGACTTGTAAATAGTTGGACTGTAGAGATTAGATTTAGGACAGAGGTAACTAGAATTGAAGAAGGGAAGTAATAAACAGAATTAATAAGTGTTCAAGTGGTGTTAGAGTTTTGTGTTTGCAGTGATTGAAGTAGAAAAGTTTAGTCACACGAGTACCGAGAGGTTCTTCACCCGTCAAAAGTGACGGAAGTTTTCAAAATAAATACACCTATCAGAATAAAAAATTACGTAATACAGAATTGTCATTTATTTTTATTTTATTCATTTATTTTCATATTGAACAATTTTATGTGGAACTTTCGAAAAGAGTTATTTTTGGTGCAGTAATTTGGTGCGCTGCTTTCTAAAATTAGTAGTGTGACGGACGGGACGGAATGACGTGACGTGACATACATTGCAAATTATGTATATTGATGATAACTTAAGCCTTGATGGCGAGTTCTTTTCTGGAGTACTTATAAAATCATATAACTTGAAGTATTCTAATGAAGCGTTATGGATCCAAATATAAACTACACATATACGAATATTGTAGAGAACCTCGCCTGTACCGGTTGTAGGGGACATTGGTACTCGTGGGACTATAATCTGCTTTCACTCGTTTCTTATAATCTATTATTATTATTATTTGTTCACTTATATAGCGCAGTACCCCAGCCTACAGCTGGGCTCACAGCGCTTTACAAACATGTTCAACAACTACATAAAACACATTGCACTCTTAATCGTCCTAAATATAGTTACACACAATAAATTTCATATGAATGTTCAGAAATGGACGCATCACCGTCAGGCCCGGATTTAAGAGACCCAGGGCCCCTAGGCACTTTTAAATTCCCCCCTTCCCCGGCCCCCAAACCATCTCGAAGCAATTTTGGAAAATTAGTAAATTAAATGCTGTAGTACATAACATTTTTTTTTCTTTAGTGACTTTAATAAACATCAAAGTAATATTCGTCTTCAGAGACATATCTCACAATGAAAGAAAATTTATCTACATGAGAAATGTTCGGAGTAGAGTCCACATAAATAGAGACATATTTTGCTTTATTTTTTTTTATCTCAGTCACGATTGTATTGTAATTATTACCTTTTCTGCCATGTTTTTTACTGGTGGTGCAATCTGTCACACCCACCCTAAGCCTTCTCCACAATATCGCAACAGCAGCTCAGAACGAGGCTTACAATAACACAAACGAACCCCGTGCACTTGACTACTAGGCAGTCTATGCAAAATGAAGTAAAAATATTTAATATACTATTATTTTCGATAAAGCTATTTGATAATGAAGCCAGGGTTTTTGGGCTTTTGTAAAGATTCCACCACCGGGGCCCCTTGGCTGGCTGGGGCCCTAGGCCCGGGCCTTGTGGGCCTAGGCGGAAATCCGGTCCTGATCACCGTCATAGACTGTTAAATTGATGGAGCAATCCTTAGCGAAACAGGAATCCACGATGAAGATCCTGATCCAGAAATAATAACAAGACAAATACACACAATTAAATCAAGAGTTCAAGGCTATGCATGCATGTAAGACGTAGTCTCGTTCTCAATATTCCACCAAGAAGTTTAATCGCAATGGTCGTCCCGTGGGTCGTTGTAGTCTGTATCACTTCCATCAGGTTGAACCGAGTCACCTTGTAGCGAGAGTTCAGTCTTTCTTCCACTCTTGTAATAAGTTACACACGCCATTACAACGCTCAAGTCAACGAAAGAACGCGCTCTACTTGGGATGACGTTGTTTGATTGTAACTTCCGGATTAATAGTAATAGTATTAAACAGCCACAATATGACAAGTCCAAGTAAAATACAATACTTTGCTCTCATACTCAAACACCAAGACTGCATGTACACTAATTAATTCACTTTATTGGTTTACTGGTTTCACTTGCACATAACCCTAATCTGCTTCACTTTCTCTTACTTCAACTGTTTTTAGTCGACTTACAGTCTACTCGCTTCAGTTCTTGGTCACGTCCTATAACTGACTTCAAACCACGTGTACCTCCCGTTCTTCTCTAGTTCCTTCTCCTCTCGCCTAGTCCCTCCATATAATCCAACTAGTCCGAAGACCACGCCTTTGTCCAACATCCGGGAACAGTCGTCTATTCGTCCCTTCATTGCAATCCGTCAATCATCCAGTCGTCTCCCCCTCTGCATCCGGTCCATCAATACCGTTTCCACCCCCCTAGATTAAGACGTGTGAGGGGAGGGGGCGGTTTGAAATAATCGTCTCTGTTGACAGAAGCGTTTCACACCTCTCGGTCCTAAGCGGTCGGCTACCCTCTTTCATCTCCCAATTCAACCGAGTCCACATTTCGCGCCATGACTACATCTCGCTTAACACCACCACTCTGGCCAGTTGTTGGTTTTTCTTTCACGTCCATTCTGGCCGGTCCTACGCCCCCACAAAAAAGGACCAACCTTGTCGGGAAATAATCCCTTGTTACCCCCTTCCCGTCTCAGTCTGGTAAGTTCTCCGTGAGCGAAACTTGTACTCGAAAATGTACCAAGTGTTTTGGTGGAAGAAACTGATACTGACGGGTGAAATAATTTACAAAAAAAAATAACTTGCTGCTAATTCGGAATCATTAAATGAGATTAGTAAAACCCCAAGCGGGTAGTTGATACGGTCTCATTTACTCGGCATGCCTTTGCCTTGGAGTCTAGACCACATACATCGTATGTTACGGCATATACTTTCTATTGCTTCATGATAATATGAGAGATAGAAGAAGATATCAAAAATCTTTGTCAAAACATAGTTAGTCTAATAATTAAGACACAAAAAATTATTAGATTTTATCTAGTCTACATTTGTATAATATCCTTTCAAATATCAAGCTAATGTTTTTGGATGCACCTCATTTAAAAGTTTAATTCCTGTAAGAACAATAAATGCATGTATTGGGCTAAAGTCAGGTAAGTTTCAGTTACTCAAATATTTTACACATGCAGTTGTCAGTTGTACACAAACCATAATATAAATAATCAAATATGACTTTAGTGTTAATTCTCAGAATACGTACTGAATGAACTACTCTGTCTATTTAGTGACAAAAAATAAATAAACATTGTAATGTTATTTTATATTAAGTGACAATGACAATATAATTACATCCTCATCGAAGACTTTTTATTACAACAAAAATTAAATGACGACGTAATGAAACCAAACAATGATTGCTACATCTGGTGTTGGATACATCCCTCTCCTTTGTATCCAGCCGCACATCCAGACTGACATCCACCAGAAGACAATGAACACGCCTCGCTTGGGTTGGCACAGTTACATTTACTGTCACATTCAGGGCCAAACCAACCGGCAGGGCAGACCACGTCTGTAGTGAAGCATAGTAAAAATGTAAAAGAACATTTAAAAGGACTCTAACATTTCTGTTAGATGTTTTTAACCAACACAAAACTTTGGCCAATATTTATTTCGGTTGAAGTTTGAGATATACAGAGGCCAAACTTCATAAGTCTTTAGTTTTTTTAAACTGAGTTGTACTCTTAAAATTACATTACGTTATTTATTTTTAATTTAAGTATAAAGGCTTTATTTTTAATGTTTTAGAAGTGAACCCAAAAGAATAGTTAGTTGGTTTGTTGTTTTACTTATTGGTACAGACTTGAACAATGTATCTGATAAAATATAATACAAAATTAAACAATCAAATTACCAACTGTTTTAAGGTTTTGTTTAATTGGCCATAAGGTAAACGTGAGACAATAAAATATAATCATGCAAACATAAATACTCGGTTGTTGATTTACTTTTGGAATGGAAATATAGACAATTTTAATGACTAGATATAAAATATGTATGTAGTTTGGGATTTTCATTCACCCTTAAATACATATGTGAAATGACACTTGCGTGTCAACTAACAAAACAAAATATCATAAGATTCGATGAATACTAAAAACATGTACTATTTATGACATTAAAGAATAATTGTTTATTTACTTTAATTTATTTTGTTTAAATAATACAAATTTTAATGTTACAACTTTTTTATTATTTAGTTTGCGCATGGGGTATATACAATTTAAACGTAACAAAGGTGACAAATAAATGTGATTTACAATAATATATTTCACACAGTTAATAATCTTTCCATATAAAATTATTATGCCGTTTATGATTTGGACGAGTAAATTTTATGATTTTTTTTAGAGTAAGTGATATTACATAATAACACAGCTTACCCCCAAAAACTTCAACTTCACACAACGTCAGTAGATCTCCAGAAGTAGGTTCAACTCTTACATACAAAATCAAGTCCTGGATGTTAGCCATTGTAATAATTGTGATACCGTTACCATCGTGTGTCACAGCTTTGTGGAATACTGTAACATTGTGACTATTCATAGCATATAGTGTGTAGCCTCGGCGAGTACCTGATGAAAAAGCCAAAAACCTTTTCACGATTTATATGAAATTCAATGACTTATAGAATATTGAATCATGTACATTTGATAAATTTTCCATTCATTGCCTATTCATGATGATTAAATTTTTTTTTACTGAAGTTAATCTTTAATGTATATTACTACTGGGACTGGCTACTGTCACTATTTAAGAAATGTAAATATGTTGTTTTTTTGTAATCCTACTCACCCGAGACACCAAGACCGTTGTACACAACAAATCTGCTTATTGTGTACGGTCTAGGAAACCCAAGCAGCCAATAGGGAGACGCATCCTGAGGTGCGCTGCGCGCGCATCTGTCACCACTTAGGTTTGTGTCTCCATCCACAGCGTTGGAGCTAACAAAATTGTTATTGGTTGAACCCGGGTAGGTTGACGATTGGCTGGTTTGTCGCCTCAAAGCGAGGTTTCTACCTACGAATAAAAAACATTTTAAAATTTTATTTTTCATTTAGTTAATAATTTGTATACAATTCTAAAGTACATACTGATGAAGAATAGGCGATGAAGACGAATCATTGAATTTTTTTTGAAGAGTTATTTCAATTGTTTCTTATACATGTATTAGATATTCAATCTTTTCAATTTACTAATTAATTTATATAAGCGGTTCATAAATCATAAATGACGTCACGCACGGGGGGGGGTAGGGGGTCACACATTTATGGGGTGTTTAAGGAATGTGACGTAACATCAAAACGCACAACTTTCAATAAAAATTCCACTTAAATATTTGATTGCTTAAAATTTATTTAATGAATTTTTATATGGGTTCACACTTGTTACGATATTAGAGTGCAGCCTTACACTAAATACTTATTTAAATGACAAAAAAGTAATTCGAAACATGCTTATTTTCAAACAGAAAATACGGTTTTTATGGGGGGGGGGTCCGCGCACAGCTTTGTGACGTCATATTGGAGGGGGTGGTCTAAGTTTTTGTGACGACAGGTAAAAAGGGGGGAGGGGGGAAATCGGCCAAAATCACCTGACGTCATTTATGGACAGCCCGTATATATGTTTAATCGTTCATTTGTAACTACTTCATAAAACAATTAAAGTCTTCTTAAAAAATGAAATTTTAATTGTAATTTTTTTACAAATGAAATCATTAATAACCCTTTTCAGAATTCATAAATTTATCTCCTTTTAGGAATTGGTGTTGAATTCGTATAAGTTTCAAAATCCTCGTTTTAATACTCTTAGTTTATTCCTTGTAAGAGTTACCTCCACTGATATAAATAGAGCAGACAGACCTCGGCCTGTTGAATGTGATGAATAGGTGATCCACTGCACTGGTCAGATTACAGTGGACGTCCTTTGTCCTGCTGTCTAGAACATATTCTGTCATGTTGAGACAGTTGAAAGTCGCACCTGTTTCGCTGTCCCTGAATCTTAGTGTTACTTTAGTGTTGTCATCTATTCAAAACAGAAATAAGAAATAAAAACTCGAATGAGTATACACAATTTCAAACAAAGAATTTCCGATTTTTTTTGTTTGTTCAATGGAAATTATTCTAGATTACATTAAAAGTATGGCTGTTAACGAATTTGTTTAATTTAATCGTTAACTTTTGAAAAATTAACGATTAATTAATCGATAATTTCGATTAAAGCCAAAACAAAAAATGTATGTCAGAAGAAACACTTATTAAAAGTTATTGTTGTAAATCTAAATAGCGTTGGAATGTTTCCATTTTATTTCAACTTTTAACCAACTACGCAAAAAGACAAATGTGTTGACATTCATCATCATCATCATCGTCCTTCGTCCCATCTGGGGCATAGGCCGCGAACAAAGTCTCTCCAGGCATCCCGGTCCTGCGCCAGTCTCTCAATCTGCCCCCAGCTGTGCCCGCTCATTTTTGTGTCCGCCTCCAGTTCTCTTCTCCAGGTCATTTTGGGACGACCTCTTTTTCTTTTGCCTTGGGGGTTCCATGTGAGGGCTTGTCTCACAATGCTGGATGTAGGCTTTCTGAGAGTGTGGCATTATTTGGTTCAATTAATGAGGGGGTCTAATTGAAAACATAACCATGCAGCCGAACTGAACAATCATTCACATGGATCTGACGTATGCACAAAACGGTCTTGGCAAGGAATGACATTATCTGATATCGGTGTTCATTAAGTTTCCACAACTGTAGAGGGTTAATGGATTTAGGAACTTTCATCTCCATTTTGTAACGCAGTAATCCATCAGAAGAGTTGTTGTCATTGTTTGTCTCTGAGTAACTGCATCAAAACGCTTTTTATTTGGTTTGATAAGTAGGCGAAGTGTTAGAACAAGGGTAGGCAAACGATTTCTCACAATGGATACAATTAACTTTATCAACATTTTGCATATTCCCGTCAGTCAATAGTTTAAAACCAAAATGTTCGTGTAATCATCAGGAAATGTTTTATTATTTATCGCCGCTATTTTTTATTAATTTTTAAAAAATACTTTTTTACTTCCAAATAATTTGTAAGTGATGGATTGATGAATCGTTAAAATATAATTTAATCGTTAAATATTTTAACGATTAATCCAGAAATTAATCGTTAATTTCCGCAACCCTAATCAAAAGTAATTTCAAATCAATAATTCTGAAACTAAATAAAACAATTGCTATCTAAAAATTGCTGCTAAAATTACAGGGGGTCGAACCCAAAGAGATTTTTGCAAAACTCCTTCTCCATCATTATTCTAAACATTATAAGCTATCGTTTGGCGTTTGTTTCAACCCGATAGATGTTATGTTTGGCAAGAAATTGAAAGAATACTGACATTTTTCATGTTTTTTTTCTTTCTAGGAAATCCAGTAAATCTTTTCGGTATTTCTTTTGGCCCGTGCACATCCTTGGGACCCCCTTAACATATTTGCAAAAGGCCCGAACCCTCTATCTGGTATGGTTCAGGAGGAGTTGCTTATGCCAGCTCGAACAGACAGCACAGAGATTTCAAATATATAATTCATGGGGAAATTGCGTTAAAAAACCTTATAGAAATTATTGTAGTAAAAATTGATGTAACTCATTATATAGAAATTATAAAAAATCATAGATGTTACAGACCTTAAGACAGGTGAATTAAAAACCTTGTAAGAGATTATTTATAGAGAGCTTAGAAGACAAATTATAGACGTTATAGAAGAAAAAGTAGATCTTATACCTTAATAAATCTAGACGGGTTATCAGATTCTTGCTTTGTTTTACATTGATTAATAATTATTTCTTTATAATTTGTTATTAAAATTCGGTGCAGTAAAACGCTTGGTTCAAATACATATAACAACTCAATTGTTAACTGTCACTTGTTCTTTCAATCCTCATGTATTGGGGTATTATTTGGGTAAACACATTCAAAATGTTCATAACGTCATCCTAAAAAGTATACAATTACCATATTCCAGAACAACAAGCCTCATCCAAGTGAAGACAAACGGACTGGTCAAATTGACTTGGACATTGTCTAGGTCAAGTACACAAGTGGCGCTGTCTCCGTCAATGACATCCAAAGGGTTATGTCTGGGAGAGGTGACCACCTCTGACGCTATAGCCAAGTCCTCTGGTACAATAAATAAACATGTGAATCTAATGTTATATAATTCATTTTAATATCTTGATAAAGTAGAGTCACACTTCAAAATTAATTTCATATTCACTTTTTGTTAATATTTGGTTAATAAATATTAGGGAAATGAACAGAGTTAGATAGTCCTAACCAACCAAGGGAAAATACTCAGGATATTGACAACCTGCCCCAAACCAACTAGGAGGAAAGTACTCACTGTATTGACAACCTGCTCCGAACCAGCCGGGCATACACGTCGATCCGTCATGACAGGCTCCTGATGTGTCACAAGCGTTGTGTGAGCAGTGACATGAGAACTGACAAGTGGGACCAAACAGATTGGCGCCACACGCTAAAATTGTGAGTGAAAAACAAGCACACAATTAATTCCACTTGTTTAAGGCCTACAGGATTCGCTGCTAAAAGAAAATAGGAATTACTGACATGTATTTTTACGGGGTTTAGTTTATTAATAGCAATGGTTTTTAGCTTGTTACCCCAACAACAAAAAATTACATTAAAAAAATATGTAAGATTTAGATCAGAGCTTCTGAAAGTGGTAGTCCTTGGGCCGGCGCAGGTCCGAGGGCCATCCGCTGCCTGTCTGCATAATTTATCAAGAAATTACAGAAGAAATATAATTACAATCCCTTATTGCAACCATTAATATTTACCCTATAGAATATGTAAATTTTTGTTAATAAGAGCATGAAATGAAACAAATAAAATAAAATAAATAACATTTCGCTACAACGTCAGTACAGTTAAAAAATCCTTCCTGTCCGCCGTACTGAAAAGTTTGAGAAGCACTGACGTAGATAATTAATTTATGTCTGATACCCTTAAATTTCCTTAAAATCATTTTCTATACATTTCCTGTATATTAACATGACATAATGAGAAGTATATTTATTATTTACGAAAAAAAAACCCACTATTGTAGCTTGTTATTAGTAAAAATTAAAGTTGCACGAAAATTTAAGTAAACCATAAATCAGTATACAAAATTAAATTTCTCATAAAATACAAAATACACAAACAAATTGTGCGATGAAAACAATAAATTTGAGCTTTATTTTTAGACTGACACGATAGTAAACGTTTCGGCTAATGCCTTCATCAGTGCAACATAAAATACATTCTTACAATACTTACATAAGTAATAATAACATTCTTAAAACATATTGTATTTTAAAATATTTATGTTAAATAAAAAGAAAAACAAAAACAAACATGGACACAGGATATAAGAAACGAAGTGGGTAGACACCGCGCAATACGCGGCATCCACTGTAAAGCTTGGGTGTCGCGTAAACGTGACGTCACATTTTGCTCTTTTTTATTTATAAGATTTTTAAAAATTCAATCGGTATATGAGCTTCTGTGGTCTCACGGTTAGGACATTGGATTCTTGAACTCTAGGCCTGGGTGTCAGGTGGCGGTTCGAGTTTCGTTTGAGTCTTTTTTTTTAAATTTGTAGTTTCAGTTTTAGGGTCTGGGTTAGGTTTAGTTGTCTATTTTTTAAATAAAAATAGAAAAAGAGTTTCGTTTGAGTCTTTTTTTTTAAGGTTGTAGTTTCAGTTTTAGGGTCTGGGTTAGGTTTAGTTGTCTATTTTTAAATTAAATTAAATTAAATAGAAAAAACAACAAATATAATAATATAGTTTATATAGCAACCAAAAATATGATTTATCGAGCGCACCGTTCTCTTTGCTTTTACCAAATTAATTTTAAAATCATAAATCTTTTTAAAAATAAATTTTAAGCTATTAAGGTGGACTGGGTATACCAAAATAAACAGACTGTGTATTGCGTGTCATCCACCCAACTGAATGGGCACCGCGCGTTACGCGGTGTCCACCCAACTGAGTGGGCACCGCGCGTTACGCGGTGTCTACCATCGGCCTATAAGAAAAAGTGGGAAGTTTTCAAAGTTACAGTAAAAACCACAACGGGAACAAGATTCTGCAGTTAAATAAAATTATGAATTTGGTTAATTCCATATGGAGCCAACGTACCAAATATTTTTATGAGTTTATTTTCCATGTGGATTCTATCATGGGTATTGCTTGGATATAAAATACCAGTTACTGGAATATCTGATATGCCATTATGGTCAACACTGTTAAAATTTTATATGCAAGCAATACCCATGATAGAATCCACATGGAAAATAGACTCATAAAAAGATTTGGTACGTTGGCTCCATATGGAATTAACCAAATTCATAATTTTACTTAACTGCAGAATCGTGTTCCCGTTGTGGTTTTTACTGTAACTTTTGATACTTCCCCCTTTTTCCTATATCCTGTGTCCATGTTTGTTTTTGTTTTTCCTTTTTTTTATTTAACATAAATATTTTAAAATACAATATGTTTTAAGAATGTTATTATTATTTATGTAAGTATTGTTAGAATGTATTTTATGTTGTACTGATGAAGGCATTAGCCGAAACGTTTACTATCGTGTCAGTCTAAAAATAAAGCTCAAATTTATTGTTTTCATTGCACAATTTGTTTGTGTATTTTGTATTTTATTTAAAAGCTTTATTGCAGTCCCATTCTATATGATATATAAATTTCTCATACATGAGTGAAGGTATCTAACTTAATCCATTCCTCGTTCTATGTAATTGAATGAAAAAAATCACTCATCCCATTCATTCTAAATATACTTAATTTAACTTCTTTCATCATCATTTATGGCACTGCAGCCCATGTAGGGCCCTGGCCTGCTCCACCACATTCTTCCATTTGGATCGATCCATGGCTCTCTGCCTTCATGCCCAAACCCCTAGCTGGTGTATGTCCATTTCCACCTCCTCGATCCGCCTCTGTCTTGGGCGACCAGTGAGTCGTCTGTCCCTAGGCTTCTGCCTGTGTATAACATTTGCTGCTCTACATTCGGCATCCTTTCAATATATCCTGACAAGCGCATTCCAGCTTTTTATAGAGAAATTTTCCTTTATGTTTTCATCTGTATCTTCCGTTGGAGCATGTGCGCAGATTAACGTGATGTTGAACATTTTTCTTATGGAGCATAATCTTTCACTCACTGGTTTAAAACCAGAACTGCATTTACTGTGTCTCTTTTGACTGCAAAGCCTGTTCCTAAGGTAATTGTGTTATTTCCACTGCACAATATTGTATACTCCTTAATCCAGAATTATAAGTAAGTTTTTCTGTTTTGTTTTCGTAACACTTGCTCTTTACGTGACAAGGTCGTCAGCCCCGCGCACAACCATCTGCTTTTGTATTGGGTCGGGTCTCGGGTCCCTAGCATATGTGGATCCCTCTACTTCTTACTAGGCAGGAGGTTCTGATTTTCGTCCGCCCCCGGTGTTTTGTTTCCCAGGTACCCTCCATATCTGGTGGGGTTTCCCCTATCCGCTACCCGGGGAGGCGCTCGATGGAAGTTCAGTATCTCCTCACGAGTTACCTCCTTTCGTTATCATTTATTCTAAACATCCGAGGTTCACCCATCCACAGCACATTCAACAGTCTGACTATTCTGGTCAACACAACAGTCAAGTTATTCTGTCACTACAGCTGAAACAAGTTAAGACACGTCGGATTATGGACTCACTACAGCTGAAACAAGTTACGACCAATGTTCCCTTTAAGCTGTGCGGCTGCGCGGCCACGCAGATATGATATCTTACCGACGACGCGCAGCAGTTTAGAATTACCGTGCAGCAAATTTGATAAAATATTGCACAAAAAATGGATGCCGTGCAACTTTGCACACGAGTATTTTTACTATGCACACCGACCAAAGAACCTTAAATGGAACATTGGTTACGACAATTTAGTTTATAGAGTCAATACTCACAAAATAATATAAGTTATATCAATGAAAAACAGAGGTGATTTTTTAAAACTTAATTACAGTACTATATTTACCAAAAATAAATGTAAGAAAAACTGTACACGTTCAAAAGGTAAAAAAATTATCGCGCTCCTGAACAGAGAAATAAAAAGAAAGCTTTTCGCTAAACCTATCATTCAGAAACGTTACTCTAAACTCTATACGCTTTATACACGCCATAAGAAAGCATTATGTTTTAAATTATATCCCTTAAAACAATGGGTAGAAAAATGTATCTGCTATAGAGAACAAAGTTTTTTCAATATTAAAAAAAAGCATATTAGAAACTAAATGCAATTTTCTTACAAGAAAACATAATATACAGTCTTTGTCAATAAGGTAGACCAATATTACTATCGTATAGCTTACTTGGTACTCCAGTAACTGTTTGAAGCGTAGGCACAAATCCTGTCTGACAAGTTCCAGAGAGAGAATTGCAACTGTTACATTGGCACTGCCTGTTACAGCCTGGCCCATACCAACCGACAGGGCAAGCATCATCTGAATACATTCAGAAATGCATGTTATGGATTGTTGTAATAGAGGGGAAAAAGATAACATAAATTATCCTTGCACATAAAGAAGATAAAGTAAAATATTTGAGGAAAAAAACAATCTCGAAAACATAAATTGTGGAATGGAAATAATTAAAATCCACAATTTTTTAAATTGAAGTATATTATTTATTATGTTAAAAATGCGTATGATGCATACATATTATACATTCATTATGGTAGACTTACACCCATACACTTCGACTTCACACAACGCAAGGACGTGATCTCTGTTTGCCACTGTGATGTTCAGAGCCGTGAATGTCACGTGAACGTGTGGATCCACCGTGTAAATAGTCTGTGTCGTACTACTTGTTGTGTCCGTGTAGCGGTAGTGCTGTTGGGTGGGACTGAACAGCTGAAGCTTGAATCCGTTCAGTCGGAACGGGCAGCAGCCAGTGTCTGAAGAAGAATGTCATCAAAATATTGAAAGAGCCAGTGCCTGAAGATGAATGTCATCAAATATTGAAAGAGCCAGTGCCTGAAGATGAATGTCATCAAATATTGAAAGAGTCTTTGTGTGAAGGTGAATGTTATCCACATGTTCTAAGTAAGTGTTCAGTATCAAGAAGTGTTTCTAGGACGTTAGCCATTCAATTAGTAGACGAATTAAAGTAAATGAAATATAATGCTAATAAAGCGTGCTGAAAAATTTGGCGTGACCAGTTGTTGCATGATAATTAAAAATTTAAAATGTTTCTTATTGGTATAGAAACTATAAAAATGTTGGAGAGGGCGATCAACCCTTGGAAGCCCTTTTGATTTCTTGAAATTTTTATTAAAACCATTTACAAGATTTATATGGGGTTGTTTAGGGTGTGTATCATTAATTTGTGGCCAACACTTGGCGGTACTAAAATTAGGTATGCAGAAGAGACAGCGTGTCAATAGGATATCAGTTTATTAATGGTCATCTCCCTTAATAACTGCTTTCATTATCGAATAGATTTCACTTATCGCCCGGACTTTGTGAACTTGAAGTTTATTTTATAGCATATTTTAATATGTTTAGAATACTAGATCAATTATTAACTTATCTCAATTAATTGTTTGATTCATGATTTACTTAAAACGGTACTGCTAGGTTCAACACACTTAATGTTTTAATGTGAACTAAAGAAATTTTATTATTTTTAAATAACTTATGAACAAAGCCTAAAGGACTTAACTACGATTAATTAAAACAATGAGTTTTAATTTAAAGAATGCTTGAAATATGATAATATACTAATTGAAACGTTTACTTTTGATCTTATCACTAATGAAAGTGTTAAAAATGTTACATTTTTTCACGCTTCAAGACTTTAGATTAAAAGTGGAGGGATGAGTGGGAATAAGAATAAACCATTACCTTTTTCTGGCATTTTGATCAGAATTTCTAATACGTTGATAAATAACTTGACTATAGCATAAACCCACCTGCATCACGTCTGTTGTACAGCACCACTCGTTTGACGTACGCTGGGTACAAGAGGTGAACTTCCCAGAAGGGTTCCGGGATCAAATTTTGCGTGTGAGCGCAACTATGTCCTGAGAAATCTCCGTTGGTGTTACCATCCACTGCAAGACCAGCCGCAAAGGACAATCCATTATCCACGTATGTACTAGATTGTCTGGTTATTTGTTTCAAAGCCAAGTTTCTACCTAATAAAGTGAAATAATTATTCCATTTTGCTTCTGTTACTTGTCAAACTTGACTTTTAATCTAAAACCAATTATATCCCGTGGTTCCTAATTTCTTTGACACGGAACTGCTTTTCTTTAGAGAAAGATCCTAATCGAATCCTAATCAAGTTTAATTAATAATTGTAAAATTTCATTGAGCCTCAATGAAATGAATAGGGATTTCTTAGGATTCTGTTGATTCATGTGAGAAACAGTACATACATAGTTTCAAAAACACTGAGAAGAACAACAAAGGAACATTTTGTTCCTGGGTCGGGTATACTCCAAGCTTAATGACGCCAAGTCGTGAAAGCCAAACAAGAAACTTTGGGGAGGTAGGAGAGGCTGACCCAGGATGGAGATGCCTGGAGGACCCTTGTAGGTGGCCTATATCCTAGGAAGAACAACAGACTTCGATGTAGATTAACTAATGTTACCCGGGGACGAAACGTCAGAAGAGTTCTACTCCAACGATAAAACATTTTTTCAATAATTTTTTAGTCTTTCTCCTCTGTCTTTTTTATATTTTAATTTTTTGTTGAATATTTCCTTTTCAACCTCTACGGAATTTAAAAAAACTGATTTAATGTGCATTTCTTCCATTTTCCTTCAAACCGTTCTTAACTTATTTCTTTTTTTAATAACCCTAATCGTCACATATTAAATGCTTGTTTAAATTTGTTGGACCAATCTATTAAAGAATATAAATTTATTTATCAGCAATCAAGTTTTTATTGAAATGTTTTTGGTTTTTCATAAAATTAAGCATACAACGTCCAGTAACAAGAAATGATGTACTTAAGTTAAATATTCATAAAAATATGATTATATAAAAAAGATCCACCATTAGGGTCAATTTATTTTCAACGTTAAAAATATCTAGATTACATAAATTAAATACACGAAATTGGTGAGGGCCCATCTGATACAGAATGAACAACTGACACAGGTACGTGCATAGGACAATTTAAGAACATCTGAATAGTTTTGTTGTTATTGTAGATGCAATATACCATTTAAATGGATAAAAACAAACATATAGATATTTTTAATTTTAAAGAAGTTAAAAGGTATTATATCATTCACATTTAGTGAATCACACATTTAGTGAATTATTGTGAGATATTACGGTAATCAAAATTTGTTACATTGGAATATTACCTGCACTGACGTGAAGAGAGCAAACGCTCACAAGACTGTCAAATGTCAAAACAACCAACTCAAATGACTCATTCGTCTCAAATAAAATGTCCGATCTCTTGTTGTCATCTGCATCAATGACTTGCAATGAGTCGAATGCCGAGATAAACATGGAATCACTATTTCTTCTCTTCAAGCGTAAGGTTTTCTGTACGGCTTTACCTGGAGTTATATTTTTTTATTTGGTGAAATCAACACAAAAAGTAACAGAAATTAACATATCCTTAACTCTCTGACTCTCTGACTCTCTCTCTCTCTCTATCTCTCCCCCCTCTCTCTCTCTCTCTCTCTCTCTCTCTCTCTCTCTCTCTCTCTCTCTCTCTCTCTCTCTCACTCTCTTTATCTATCTTCATCATTTCCATTCCCAGAAGGTTAAATAGCGTAGCTAATATTAATAAAATAAGAACCCATAAACAATTAGTGGGATATTGAAACTTAAAATTAACTTAGGATAGTACAAATGTTATTTTTAAAAAAATAGACAGGTTAATAAATGGTTCAATGAGAATAAACATATCTGTCAACGTCGCGTTCAAACGAAAGTAATTGGAGTTCAGAGAAATGATACTTTATAATAATAACTAAAAACTAATGTTTATCCAACAATGTTTTTTCCGTCAATTTGTTTACCCACTTACGTTATTTCAGGCAATTTGTTTACCCACTTACGTTATTTCAGGCAATTTGTTTACCCACAAATGTTTTTTCCCGCCAATTTGTTTACCCACCAATGTTATTTCCGACAATTTGTACCCAGATCACCGGGTATGGCTGATCCAAGTGAAGTGTGACAGAGTTGATCGGTCCCACACAGGAGAGGTCACTTCCATCGAGTAATTGTCTGCCGTCATAGGTCGGACTTGTGGTTACATTTCCATGTACAGTTATATCCACTATCAAATTAACGAAAATAAGTTTGTTAACGATATTTTCCTTTAAAAAATCAATGTTTTCACAAAAAAATATTTGGATGTCAAATTATATACTTAACTAAGCCAAATTTACACACAAGGATAACCAAATAAAAATTTTTTTTAAATCCAAAGGCTTATTTTGGATTCAAATATCAATAATAAGTGGGGGAAAGGTCCTCAGGCACCCAGGATAACTGTTGGCAATGATAGTGATATATTTACTGTATTGACATCCTGGCCCAAACGAGCCCCGCTGACACACAGAGGGATAGACACAATCGCCTTCGCTGTCACATCTGTCATTGTCACAGTTACACTTAAACTGACAGTTTCTTCCAAACCAACCAGCGCTGCATCCTGGAATAGAATGCAAGAGAGACTAAATGAATAACTTGATAATAAAAACATTTATTACCATATTAGTTTGCTGCTCAAAACGTATGCGGAATTTGCCATAACATCTGCAAACGACTTCCCTGAAATAGCAGCTAGCAAAATGAAAGTTAAGTAGATTAGCTGTTAATTTCCTCGTTTGTGAAGTGAAGTTTGATCAATTTTCTCACTCAAGCTTCTCTTAAGAAACCCGGCTCGGGTGGGGAATGTAGACTTTAAAATTTTCTCTTTAGATTTGAATAATTGTGGTTAGACTTTAAACAGATATTGGTCTTAAAACATACCTCAGACCAAAGCACGGGCTCACAGTTGCCTCCAAACTGAATTGTTTACCTCTGTGTTGGGGAAAGGGATGGAGTTATAACTGATCCCTGTGGCACGTTTGTCACTTGTCTTTATATTATTTCTATCATTGTGATCTTGCCCTTAAAAAGTCTGGAATGTTCATGGCACTCATGTTTTCTTACCTCTTCATAAGGGAAAATGTCTTTAGAGGCCCCTTAATTTTTCCCTCATCTTTTTTTTTGTACATTCAAAATTAAATAAATTAGGTGCAATCCTTACCAAAGGACTTTTACCTCGTAATATCATTCTGGAACTATTAGATAGGACTGTTAGTATAAGTGCCCTGGGTGGCTGCTATATCGGATTACTGACACCCTATGGGTAGACTACATAAACATTGATCTTACTAATCATATGCCTTTTTTTAATCACCAGTATTAACAGTATTAATTAATAGCTCACCATTGATTTGTGGTATATCGATCACAACTTCGGACATGCATGTTCCAGATTGCACATTGCATATGTCATGAAGACCCGGACACTGGCAAGTTCTGTTGCATTCAGGACCGTAGGTTTTGGGAGGGCATACATCGTCTACCAAGGAAGAAAATACATTCAAATACATTCTTACGACAAATCAAAGCTAATTGTAGGGCTTTTAAAAAATAATTTTAAATGTGCTTCTTTTGATATTAAATTTTAAAGAAATGCCAGAAAGTTCAATAACATGTTTTAAATTTTACTAGGAAATATGCTTAGACATTAGCTACATCCGTACAATTGTAATTTTACTTATACCTGAACATATGTACATGCATGTACTTACATTTGGACACATGTACTTACAACCGAACACCTGCACTTGCATCAGTACAAGCCTATTTACATCGGCACAAATTGTAATTAGATCCATACACGTGTACTAACATCCGTACACCTGTACTTACATCCCTACAACTGTAATAACACCCGTAAACCTGTAATTACATCAGTACACCTTTACTTATTCCCGTTTACCTGTGCTTACACCCATATACATGTACTTACACCCTTACACATGTACTTACACCCTTACACATATACTTACACCCTTACACCTGTACTTACACCCTTACACCTTTACTTACACCCATACACCTGTACTTACACCCTTACACCTGTACTTACACCCTTACACCTGTACTTACACCCTTACACCTGTACTTACACCCTTACACCTTTTACTTACACCCTTACACATGTACTTACACCCGTACACATATACTTACACCCTTACATCTATACTTACACCCTTTCACCTGTACTTACACCCTTACACCTTTACTTACACCCTTACACCTGTACTTATACTTGTACTTACACCCTTACACCTTTACTTACACCCTTACACCTGTACTTATACCTGTACTTACACCCTTACACCTTTACTTACACCCTTACACCTGTACTTACACCCTTACACCTGTACCTACACCCTTACACATATACTTACACCCTTACACCTTTACGTACAGCCTTACACCTGTACACATGTAAATCCACCCTTACACCTTTTACTTACACCCTTACACCTGTACTTACACCCTTACACATGTACTTACACCGATACACCTGTACTTACACCCTTACACCTGTACTTACACCCGTAAATCTGTACTTATGCAATTACACCTGTACTTACACTCGTACATCTGTACTTACACCCGTAATTTGTACTTACACACGTACACCTGTACTTACACCCTTACACATGTACTTACATCCTTACATCTGTACTTACACCTGTACTTACACCCTTACACCTGTATGTATACCTGTACTTACACCCTTACACCTGAACTTACACCTGTACTTACACCCTTACACCTGTACGTATACCTGTACTTACACCCTTACACCTGTACTTACACCCGTACAACTGTACTTACACCCGTAACCTCTACTTACACACGTACACCTGTACTTACAACCCGTACACCCTCTACTTCACAGATAGCGATGACATGTTCTATGTTAACAACGGAGATCTTCAGAGCCGTAGCGGCCACATTTAGAGCTGGGTCTATGATGGTGTACTGTGACTGAACGGTGGTCGTCTTGTCGTTGTATTCATACACCCTGTGGTCGGTCGAGTTCAGCAGCTGGAGCTTGAATCTATTGAGACGTAGAGGGCAGCAGTGCAGCTTATCCGCTGCAAGCATAAACCGTTTTGTTGAAGTCATTGTTTGTATTTAATAGCTGATTTTTTTTACGTAAAATAATTTCATTTAAATATATTATACATACGATTTATTTGAAGATATAGCACACTATTTCATAGGTCTGAAAATTTCGAAGAAGTAAATTACTGTTTCGGTATCTCTACTGAGTCTTTTGCAAAACGAGAAATTCGTATGACAAATAGCGAGTGATCCCCTTACAGTCTTACCAGTGTCGTATCTGTTGAAGATTATAATCCTGTTGACGTGAACGTTGTTGTTAAACTGTAGCCACCAATAGGGCTCAGTATCTCTGTCTGACGTATGTGCACAACTGCCGCTGGAGAACGTCGTGTTGGTGTTACCGTCCACGGCATTGGATGCGTACGTAGAAGTCGTGGTGTCGACATAATCACTGGACTGGATGGCCTGTTGTTTTAAGGCAAGGTTTCGGCCTAAATTAAAATAAAATTTATGTTTAAAAATAAGAAGGATATAACGATGTCCTTCATTTACCTACCAACACAATAGCCTAACTGCGGATAGCGAGCAGCATGCGGCTTTTGTGTGTTAACATTGCTACAATTTATGACATAAAAACTTTTCGTTTAATATATATACAACGAAAAAATAATGATAGTTTTAAAAAGTCTTATCCGACACAAAGGGTTACAAATTTTGTGGGCTTCAATTAAATTTAGAAGAAAAATATTAAAGGAACGATTGGTTTCTTATTGATTGCAGGGAACGAGAATATAAAGAAGAAATTATAACTTTTATACCAGAATGGGAAGAGGACTTTGCATCAAGTACAGTAAGTGATTTGCCTCATATATGAAAAACACTACTAGCAAATTACTAAGCTAGCAATATTAAGCGACACTTTAAAACAAAATGAAGAATTTGCATCGCCATATTCACCTCAATCTAAACTAAGAAGAAAAACAAGATTGCTGAGTTAAAGTCGGGAATGTGTCAGCAGTAGACGTTACTTTCGGTATACATCAAAGACGGTTTCACTTCAACTGAGGCAAGTTATTGCATCGCTTGGAATATTATTCGTGCTATGCGACCTTATTCAGATTGGGACTTAAAATCAAGAAAATATAGAATAAATTTCAATATTAGATCAAAATAATAACAGACTTCGGCGACTGATAGATAAAACATAGTACATGTACTTCGTTGCAAATCTCAACACATTTATTTATTTTTAAAATGTGTCTCCCTTACTATGGGTCTTGCCACCTCTGATTTAGTTTCATTTGTCGTAATTACTTTCAAGTCTGCCTTGGAAGTTGGTGTTCCGATAAATTGAAAAATCAACCTACCTCCACTGATGTGCAGTGTGCACACGGTACTGATCTGGCCCAACGACAGCTGTAAAACTTTAGCTAACACTTTTGTGTGACAAAATAGATCTGCGGTACTGAGGTCATTGGACACGTAGCTTTCAAGTCTGTCACATTCTTTGTTGAATATGGAGTCATCACGATTTTCTTTGAAACGCAGAAAGATGCTCCTTCCTGAAAACAAATGTTTGCTATTATTTAATTCCATAACTCGACAGTATTTTTCAATATGTATGACTGATAAATTCCTATACAAACTGAGCTAAATTTAGAATATTTATACATTTATTTTCGGTTCAAATAGATATAAAAAAAAGAAGAAAAAAAAATAGAAAAAAAAATAGAAAAAAAGGTTGTGAAAAATATACGTATTTTAACTGTTGCAAAAACTATAGAGTGTAATTTTGTTGTTGAAATTAGCACCCAAATAGAAATTTTGATTAGAATGAGTTACATCCTAGCATTATACAAGTACGCGAATTTTGGATCATACTAACGATAGTTCTTTGTGATTTTTTAAATTTTTTATTCCAGTTTTGGGAATTCTTAATAAAATGAAAAAAAAATCACAACTCAATTATAAAAAGAAAACAATAAAAAAGAGATTTACCAAAATTTTTTTAAAAAAATGAATCCATTGTTTTAAGGGAAAGTACACACACCTTTGAAGTGCGCCTTTCATAGAGCACATTGTCTAGTGTTTTTCTCAGATCAATAAAAATCAAATTTAATTGTAAAGACGTCCACGTGACTTACCTAGATTTTGACCTATTATCCGAATCCACGTAATTGGGTATGATGTAGTAAACTCCAGAGTGACAGAGTTGATGTTCTGTGCACAACTCGTGTCGTCATCATCTGTCAGAGATGTTTCATCAAATCCCGGGCTGGTCGCCACAGTTGCCAGGAAACTTAAATCCTCTGTCCAAACAATCAAACAGATGAATAAGTTGAATACCTTATGCCAGGTGGTGTGTTTGAAATGTGAGCTACATATATATATGTTTTAAAAAGCTGTATCTCTTTTATGGCTATTTAAATGTTTATATTGATGCATCTACGGCATCCGGGCAGAATAGCGACTGTCAAAACAGCGACCGTCATAATAGCGACTGCATCATAACAGCGACTGTATCAAAATAGCCATAGCGACTTTTCTCTTTTGTTTGTGATAATGTTTGAAAAACTTTTTGAAAAACTTACTGTGCCAAGCTTACAATGGGGTTTATAAAATCAAGAAAAGTAAGACATGATAAGCCATGTAGGTTTTTTGTACAGAAGGGACAATAGAAAATTAAATACAATCAACTGGGGGTGTGTCGGGTGTGTATAAATAAATGTTGGTGTTGTAAAGAGTGTATACACATTTTCGGGACACATTTTTTTTATTTCTGCAAAAAAAAATAATCATAACTGCTATTACTTCAGTCAAATATATTTTGCAGAAAGCTCGATAGAGATTAACAAACATAGATGCAGTCGATTAATTGAGGGGGGATTGCGGTGGTAGGGGCAGAGGTTCCGTGTGGCTGCTTTTTTAAGCTAGAGACAGTTCGACTACAATCTATGGCGGATTAAGCTGAACGGGCTAAAGCCAGGGGCCCCCGATGATTAGGGGCCCCCGATGATTAGGGGCCCCCAAATTTAGTATATTTTATAAGAAAGATGGACAAATGTTTGCATGAATTCCTCAAAATATCATAAATTAAATAAATTAATAAAAAAAACTAATTTTATAGGCTCACTATGAGAAAATATTAAAGATTATTGTTTATATTTTTAAAGTTTACAATGTTCATCAGGCTCGTGTGGCCTTGAGGTAGAAAGTCGGTCTGCTGTGCATGTGGTCACGCGATCGATTCCCGGCGTGTGCACAATTTTTTTTTAAATTGTATTTTTACACTCAATATTAGGCTCCGGCAAACAGTTTCAGTTATCTCTTCGTATTCCATTTTTTCATGAATAATCTTTTTGGCTGGGAAGGCCGATCCCGTACTACAGACAAAGTATGAGAAAGGAACCGATGAACTATTTAGTTACAAGTTACAGTCTTATATTAGCTGCTAGCAATCATTTTATTTAAAGGGACGCTGGCTGGATAGGGCCCCAGTTTGAATTGCAGACAGGGGCCCTCTGGCAGTCTTAATCCGCCCCTGACTACAATACTTTTTCATCCCCGGATGTTTCGACCCTTTTCGTTTTTACCTCGTAAAATTGTTTTTTTTTCTTATTTAAAAAAATAAATAAAAATAATATAGTTAAATATTATTATCTATTAAAAATTAAAAACGGCATGAAATAGTTATTACACGCTTTTTTCTACGTTTAATTTAACACTAAAACAGTGGCGTAGCTAGGGTCATGTGCGCCCGGGGACATGACACAAAATCTGCGCCCCTTGTCGGACCGAAAGATTCTGGGGGCTCACTGAACCCCCCCCTCCCCCCACCAAAAGAAAAATGAAATTTTATGGTTTATATAGTTCATTTTCGAAGCATCCCTATATATATTGCGCCTAAGCGCGTCCGAAGCCGTGTGTGTGGTGGTGTGGGTGCTCGCTATGCGGGGTAACTCCCGAAAATAAAATAAATTATTGAAAACGTAAAATAATAAAAGTTTTGGTGTCGAGATTAACAAGACGGCGTTTCACGCCATAAAATATTGTGACTTTTACGTCATAGTTCGAGCTCAAATTAATTTGTAAAATGGAAACAAAGTAAAAAGAGCCGCGGTTATTTCAATGAAATGTGATTTTTTTAATGGTACCATCTGTTTGTGTGTTTATGTTTGTGTGTGAATAAAGTGAGTGTGTGTGTGTTTATGTTGTGAACTAAATGTGATGAAACGGTTTATTTTTATGTGTGGTAATGTTGCGCCTCTAACAAGATTACGTATATCTTTTTTTTTAATTACAGAATTAATATTTGTTTGCAAATTACATCTTTACACTGTTTCCTTTATGTATTTTCGAGATATAATATGTCATCCACCCGTTCGAAAAATGTATTTGCTTTTATCTTTCTCCAACATTCTACATTTATGTTCAACGTTAATTTACCTAACGTTCTGTTTACAAACCATAGTCACTGTTTTCTTTAGTAGGCTATAATATTCTAGCAATATTTAGATAGATATACTATTATTTTGTTTATTATCAAATACACATTATCATTTTACCACTTTTCGTAATATCTTCATATATGCTTAAATTTAAATACTTAATGTATTTGACATTTTAAAAGTTAGTTATAAATAATCAAATACTAACAATGTATTCAATGCATTAGAGAAAGAAAGCACATGAGTGAAACCAGATACCAAACTCTATAGCTTAGCCACTGTTAATATAATTTTTGCATAAATTAAGTTAAACATGCTAGGTAAGTTATATTTGTGAATAAAAAAATGCATGAAGCAAGTGATTAGTGATGAAAGCAATGCCAATGATTCTTAGGTGGGAGATTTATTTTCCTTCAGTGCTTAAATAGTTTACACGATTTTTTTTTCTGGAACGATTGCTCCATAAACTGCCCCAAGGAAATAGAATGAATGAAAAAAAAATTAGGTACTTTTATAGCGCGAAAATGGATTATATATAGGATTTATATGCACGGACCAATGAGTGTGGGTAATAAGTGGAACAGCTATTTTTATATTGAGTACAACTTTATGACCTTTTGAAATGTACCATTTATTGGTGGGGTAAGAGTCAATAATATCGCCCAACCCTGGATGACATAAACACTATAGCTTAGCAAATGTTTTTATACTTTTTGCATAGGTTAAACTACATCAGCAGGGTAAATTTTAAGCCCAGACCTTGCGTTTTCAAAATGTTTCTTTAAAACAAACAAATAAAAAAAATACACTAACAGCAACTGATATTTATACATAATAGTTTGATTTTATTTGAGCAATATTATGCAACGAGCATAAACCTTTGTATAAAGACTGATTTCAAAGGCAGCTCATGTGGTTTACTAAATGGCAGTTTTCTTTTAAGCTGTATACACAATCTTGAAAAAAGTATTTTTAAATTATTCTGATTTAATATCAAATGCCTACAAATATATGTTATATATTAAGACCATTACCAAATATGTCAAAAGACCATTACCAAATATGTCATTTAATAAGCTAAAAAAAGCTAAAATGAAAAAAGGCTTAAATACAAATACAATGAAAGGTATTCCTTTATTTTAGTGGAACAAGTATCTGCCAATTTATTGCTTTGTTAATACTAGAAGAAAAGAGTGGGACGTCCTTTCAAAATGACATATATTATTAGAAAATCAATCTCTATGAATTAAAAAAACCACATTGTTTTTATTTTAATATTTGTGTGAAAAGAAGATGCGTATATTAAACCGATAAACCATATTTCCACCCTCCACTAAGCATACATATTCAAATAAATATTATCTTGCTCAAATATTAATTAATTCCTTTTCAACAGAGTTTTACAACTTCTTTTTTACAACACTGGGCCCAATATTACATGCAACTTTAGACGAAGATTACAACAACATGGAACTACCAAATTCAATTAACACTTCATACATCACACTTCTGCCAAAGAAAGACACAGACAAAACACAACTAAAAAATTACAGGCCCATATCATTACTCAACACAGATTATAAAATTCTTACTAAAATATGTGCCAATAAACTAAAACCACATATAAATACTCTCATTCATGCCAATCAACAATGCAGCATTAAAGGCAGGGACATCAACAACCACAATCATTTAATCAGAGACATTATTCAATATACAAGTGAAAAACAAATTCAAACATGCATATTATCACTAGACCAGGAAAAAGCCTTTGACAGGGTAGACCATGCATACCTTCACAAGATATTACAACACAATAAATTAAGGGAGTATTTTTGTAATTGGGTTAAAATTCTATACAGAACGCCTATCAGCAATCTGATAATAAATAATATAATTTAAAAAACCATTGCAATTAAAAGATCAGTTAGACAAGGGTGTCCTTTATCCCCTTATCTATATATTCTATCCTTTGAACCACTTCTAGAGAAAATCAGAATGGAGAAAAACATTACAGGAATAGGGATCCCTGGAGCCAGAGATATTAAAGTGATTGCTTATGCAGATGACACGGTATTTTTCCCCAAAAATGATAGGTCAATTCACAAAATAATTTCAATTTTTCAAGATTTTTGAAAATGTAGTGGGTCCAAGATTAATGTAAACAAATCTGAAATTATGGGGATAGGTAGGTGGCAAGATAGACTAGATTTCCCCTTAGGCATAATTAGAAAGGAGAGTCTTAGAATTTATGGGATCTTTTATTACAATAATCAAACACAGACAAACACTGAAATATGGAGGAATATTGAACAATAAATTAAACAAATTATTGACAAAAACAAATACACAGCACAGACAATTTTTGGAAGGAGCACAATTATAAACACATATGTCATCCCCAAAACAATATATACAGGAACAATATGGGAACCCCCACCAATAATTTTATAAGAAATTAACTCACACATAACTAAATACCTATTCCAAGGAACAATACAATATCAAACATACATCACTAATACAATCTAAGCTAAATGGAGGAATAAACTTGCAAGACATACAAACAAAATACAAGCACTCAGAATAAAATTTATAGGACAAGCCATTAAAAAAAAGATCAGAAATACATTCACACATTATTACTTAGGAATCAGAATAGGACATTTAATAGCAATTGATAACAGCACTGTACATTACATGGGAAGAAATCAATCACAATTTCATACAGCATGCATCAAAGCAATAAAAGGTAATGAAGAAGTATTACACAAAATAACCAAAGAAATATATACACATTTAATAAAAAGACAAGCAAAACCTCTGAACAATAGAATTAAATGGACACACGTTTATGGAATTACAAACACTGAGGAAACTTTTAAAAAATACACATATAAAAAAAATACCAAATAAAGAAAAAGAAATAACATACAAACTAATTTACAATACAACACCAGTCTCATCAAGAAATTATAAAGACAGAGGGGCAAGAATAGGCTGTCCACTCTGTAGGTCAGGAGCTAATGAGATTGAACAACATTTATATCTCACATGCAATACAATTTTACAAACTAAAAACACACTCCAACAAATCATACAAGCAGGCACAATACACAAGGTAGATATAGACAAAGCAATAACACTAAACATAATAACAGAATCTTTAAATAAGAAACAAAAAACTATAAGCTTAAAAATACTTTCACAGTACAGAAAACACATATGGCATCACAGACTTAAGGCATTTTTCCATAACCACAGTTACTCAAACATAACATTAGAACACATGTCTAGACAAACAATTCAAAACATGATATTAAACATAACAGAAGATAATTAAGGTTTTTATGTTTAAGAAATAATATATAATGTACATTTTATTTGTTACAATCAAAAAAAAATTAAAAAATATTATTTCATGCTTAAACTATACAATGGAATTGGTGTTTTTCAGAGCATTTTCCTAGAACCAAAGGAATCATATGGAAAGATATTTTTAATTTTTTTTTATTCATGTGAAAAGAAATTGAGCCTTGGCGATTAGATTTTTATAACTGTTAAGTACCTTTCATATTATGTAGCAGTATATTATATAGAGAAAAGCATGCGTTATTAAAGCAGACATACCAAAATTGATGGTTAATATTTAAATTCATCATACTTTCTATTTTCTCGACACACATATCGTGAATTTTATAAGAAGTGGTTTGATTTATCACTACCCTAATTTCATGATGCATATACATTCATTTTTAAGGGACATTTGAGACACAAAACCAAAAAAAGTTATTTTTTAATTGTGCCTAACCCTGTTCTGGCAAAAAATACACTAACAGCAACTGATATTGTGACATAACAACTTGATTTTATTTTAGAAATATTATACAACGAGGATAAAGTTTTGTATACAGACTGATTTTTTAAAAATGAATCTGTTTTAAAATCAAATGCCTACATAATATATGTTATATATTAAGCCCTAACTTATATGTCATTTTATAAGCTAAAAACGCACTAATGAAAAAAGGCTTGAATATAAATACAAAGAAATATAATCCGTTATTTAATTGAAACAAGTATCTGCCAATTTATTGCTTTGTTATTATGCTAAAAAAATATCCTTATCGTCTTGAACTAATTTCATACTTAGCTTATAAAATGGAGTGGGTGATTGTAAGAGCTTTTTCCTAGAACCAAAGGAATCAAATATATTTTTTTCATTTGTTTATTCATGGAAAAAGAAATTGAGCCTTGCCCATTAGATTTTTGGAACCGTTAAGGACCTTTGTTATTCTGGTAAAGTATATAGACAAAAGCGTGCGTTATTAAAGCAGAAATACAAAAATTGATGGGTAATATTTAAATTCATCATACTTCCTATTTTCTAGACACAAATATCGTGATTTTTATAAAGAAGGGGTTTGATTTATCACTACCCTAATTTCCTGATACGTTTACACTCATTATTAAGGGGAATGTGAAACTCAAATCTAAATACAGTTATTTTCATTGTGCCTACCCGTAGCATCGCACGGGCATTGCTCTCGTTTGGTATTTTAATGAAATAGAATACAGACTAATATTTATTTATACTGTTGTAAACAATTTATTTGGAAAAAAAAACCTCTATTAATTATACATGACTCGAATAGACATAGTCTACAAAAAATTGATCCTCCTTGATTTGAATGGCGCAAACTCGTTAATCACATGGTCAAAATTAATATTCTCAAGTGTTTCTCTTTCGATGCAAAGGAGTGCAAGATCACTCATACGATCTGGTCCCATTTAAGCACGTAAATAAGACAAAATAAGCTTCAGTTTGCTGAAGGACCGCTCACAGTTTCAGTTGAAACAGCAATTGTTAGAAGTATTTGAAGTGAAATTGCGCAGATTCTGAAATACGTCATCTCCATATGAAACAATAAAACCAAGAAGATCCAAAGGAGTTTCCGTTAGAACTTCAGCCAGGTTACTGAGCAGTATTTTTCAGTCTACGATTTCTGTGCACAATTGGTGACCATTTACGTCAGTGTCGTCGAAATTAGCAAAATCTAAGCAATTTTAACGAAGTGTATGGACTTTTGTCTCAGCAAGAAGAGTTTTTACGTCTAGTAAAAATCCAAATTAGTTGTTTATGTTTTTTAGACGTGAAAACCGTTTAGATATCTCTTTTTGGAGTCTATCAATTACGCTGAAATTTCTTCTTCTGCAGAAAGTCCTGCATCTCTTGTTAATTCTCCAGGCATCCTCGGATGTCGTCTAATCCTTCTGTCAACCTCGATTCCCAAAGTTGTGCATCTATTTTTCCATTGTCTACCGCAACCTGGCTCAAATTATCACGAATGTTGACAATTTCTGACTCAAGCGATTCAAGATCAGCTGCTGCTTCCTTTAAATTCACAGTAGGATTCTGCAACCGTTTCTGGACACAATCAATTTTCCCAAGTATGCTGTACCAGAAATGTAACAAAAATAGGAAGTTAAAGTTTAATATACCTACCAGCAAAGCTTCTGCATCACATCTAGTGTCAGGCGTCATATTTGCATGTTCTGATAATTTTTACAACCGCCCTACCAGTTCATTTAGTCCTTCATAAATTGCTTTAACAGCTTCTGCTCGTGCAATCCAACGTGTTTCGGACTCCCTCTTCATTGTGATTGGCACAACTCTTTTTAATTCTTCCTAATGAGTTGTTGAACGAGAGAAAAACAAATTATACTTTCATCTGTTCCAAAAAAAAACGTGCTAGTAACTGGATCCTGTTTAGCTGAGTGTACTCCTGCTAATTTTAAGCTGTGGTTGTCACAGTTGATGCACAATGCTCTGTGATTTTTTTGGCACATATTCGCTTTTGAAGGCCGGATACATGCCCAGTCATTACAGCAGCATTTTCATAACATTGTGACCGACAGTCGGTTAGTGGTATGCTATTAGATTCCAGTTTTTCTACGATAACTCTTTCAAGCAGGTTTGCTGCGTCTTTGGAATGTATCTGTACAAAATCTAAAAATGATTCTTTGATGGTTACTTTTTTAGTTTGAAAATCAACATCCACAAATCTGATGACTTGAGAAAACTGTTTCCAGTGTCCTAGATCGAATGTTGAGTCAAGTAAGATACCGTAGTACTTTTTTTCTGATTTCACTCAACAGCTGATTCCTTACAGTCGATGTAAGTAGGTGGATAAATTCACTTTGGTTTTCCGGTGATAAATAAGATACTGAACCTGAATTATCTCGGGCATGTTGTAGGTGTTTTTCTAACAGTGTATCATATTGAGCAACAAGTTTGATCACAGAGAGACAGGAAAGAGAGGCGGTGTCTGCTGTTTCATATGAAAGAAATTCAACTTGCTTTGACATACCGACGAAAGCCCGTGAGAGGAGAGACCTTCCCTCCTCTCCCCCACTTTACTCCCTCCACAAAGGGATTGGGGAAGTAATTTTTTAAAGAGTCACAGCATGCAGAAAAGAGACGCGAATTAACTGTTATGTAAGCCAGTGGTTCTCAACCTTTTGAGATTCAATAACCGCTTGAAAAATGTATGTATTAGCTATGGACCACTAATAAAAATCGTGATACTGGCGTGATGGAAAGTTAGGTATAATTATACTGTGTATATAGATATCTATAATTAATATACATGTTAGTTAGTAAAATTAATATACTACGATTTGCGTGCTCCAAAAACAATATTGTAATGGCTTTCTTTTGTAACGAACAAAAGTCATTTATATCAGTATCATAGTCTTCTTATTTAATTCTACTTGCTTACTATAAAAAAATTTAAGTCATAAACAGACTGCCATATTAGTTTATTTAGTACGAACGACGATGTTTTGTTTTTATTGTAAGCAAAGTTGCAAAGGGTAAACGCATTTTAAAAGCTAGCTGAGACAGTTAGGAGTACTCAAAATTTCATTAAGCCCACTTTCTGATGCAACATATTCATAGTGGTATCGCTAGTCAGTTCAATGAATTGGTTTAATTACGATGGTTGTTTTTTTTTATTTGATGAGTGAATGTGTGCGAGATTAGGTCTGGAATCCCACGAAAAGCCACAGAACGTTAAAAATCACAAAAGTAGAATTTAAATTGGTTCTGCATTGATTGAATATGACCAGAAATCAAATTTATCAACAGTTTATTTATTTCAGCATTTTCTAGTTTCTCGTTGGTTTCGTACAATTGATTAAACATCTCAAAGGTACCTTGAAATAATCTTCTTTTCCAAAGATCAAGATTTTTCATAAAAGCAGACACTTTGTCACTGAGAGTAATATAATGTGTCTGCTTTCCTTGCCGTGTTGAACTAAGTTTATTGAGTTATTCAAAAGTTTCAGCCAAATAAGCCAGAACAGCAACCCATAAGCCATGGTTCAAATGATCAACAAGCTTTGAGTTATTTTTCTACAAGAAACTATCTTACGTCATCACGTTATTCAAACAGTCTGATAACCAGCGAACTTCAGTTTACATCAATAACTGTTAATGTTCAAGATTATATTCGAACATAAGAAATCAAGGAGACAGAATTTAATAGACGAGCCTTGATAAAATTTTAAAACTATTTAGGTCAAAAAAATATTTTAAGTCTGCGTTTTAATTGCTAGTCTTTCTTGATCACCAGGCACATCTTCACGGACCACTAGTGCTCCGCAGACCATATGTTGAGAACCACTGCTTTAAGACACTCCTTGTTCTTGTCTTGGTCATTTTGGTTGCTTTTAGTGTCGTCTCTGTCTGTTCCATTAATAGAATCGCATTTGCCTCTTACTGCGCCCCTAGTCTCACTCCCAGCAACTCACAATTTTGTTGTTTTTTTAAAACGCCATCAGCAATTCTTTAATGTGGATGTGTCATTTATTTATGAGTAGAGTGGCGCCCCGTAACGCTCAATGGGGGCGCCTAAATCATGCTTGCCAACTGGTTTGTAGTGAAGATATTTTCGGAGCTTCAAAATTCAATCTTGCAAACGTATTTGGGATACAATAGTTTACATCAAAATAAAATTAAGTAATGAGTTTTAATACTCATTTTGGCGCCCCCTAACGTGGCGCCCGGGGACATATGTCCCCCCCTGCCCCCCCTCGCTACGTCACTGCAATAAAATGTATACACACTGAAAACCAATCAACATTAAGGGCGAATTCATGATTGTGTTAAATGCACCACTCCTCTGAGGTAGCAAGTCCTTCCAAATATATCCAACTCCACCCCCACCCCAAGGCAATGTGGTCGGATAGACCTTTATAAAGGTACCTACATTCTCTCAGCCCCAATCCCTTTATTTACCTTCTCCATAACACGGGGTCCGTGGTCGTCACTTAGTCTAGCCTTCGTAACATGTCATTATGTAACCCCCGGACAGTTCGACCACAGAACGTTTTGCCGAGGGGACTGTCAATATTGTTAAAAAAAAGCTGCTCGGGTAACCATGATTCAAATTTTAATTTTACTGAGCAGATATGTGTATTTGAATGAATGCGTGTATATATAGCATAAGTTAATTGTTTTAAATTTTATTTTAAACACAATTTTTAATTTCAATTAATGCTTCATAAAAATGTTGCTATTTTTTGGAGTATTTATTTGTTACTATGCATTTATGTAGTTTTTTCACTAGGGTCCTTTAGTAAGTTTAGACAATGAAAATGGGTCTATTTGTCAAAAAAGATTGGGACCACTGTGTTAGGTGAACAGTTGGACAAGAATAGCTATGCTGTGAACTATGAAGTCGCTGTTATGACAGTCGCTCTTTTGATATAGTCGCTATTTTGAAGTCGCTATTATGACAGTCGCTATTTTGAACCCGTACCGCATCTACAATTCCAAAAATGCCTTGACTGATACATGTAATCGAAAAGATAGTTTTTGATACATCAAAATAAGTTTATGATGACAATGAATTTCAAGTTGCTTACAGTATGCCATATTTTTTAACATAGCGTCATGTGGAAAGCTTTATGAAGTATGTACATTGAATTCAACTGAAACCTGCTTTTTTATTTTAAATAAATAGCGGTAAAGAGGATTTTTAAAAAACCACGTTTTTATGAGCGGACTAAAAAGAAAAACATTAATTTAAAACTTATAAGTTCAAGTACTTTCATTTAATATGACTAAAAACGTGGGGCGGGTGTTTTGTGTAAAAATTAAAGATTTAAAATATAGATGTCAAAAGAGAGAATATAAGTGAGAGAATGAGTGAACTGCATATGTAAAACCTCATAAGCGCCCGCCCCACGTTTTTAGTCATATTAAATTAAAGTACTTGAACTTATTAGTTTTAAATTATTTTGTTCTTTTTAATCCATTTATAAAAAAGTGGTTTTTAAAAATCCTTTTTTTTACCTCATTTGTTTTCTTCTTTTTAGTCCACTTATAAAAACGTGGTTTTTTAAAATAATTTTTTTACCTCAATTTATTTTACCAAACACCTCATTAGCACCCGCCCAACGTTTTAATACCACGGCGATGAGGTCACGGGGTGAACTCTGCACGTGAATGTGAACAATAGCAGACGGATACAGATGCTTATATAGAGATAAACTTTAAAATGCATTAATTTAGTTACGGTACATTCGATCGTTCTGAAATTTTGATACAATGTATTGTCATCCACGATCTATCTGTGGTAAAATTTTGAGCTCTCTAGAACCATCATAAATGGTTTAATTTTACGTTGGCAAATTTGAAAAGTTGGGAACAGACAGACAGACAGGAACGAAAGCAAGTTAATAAAAACGTGGTAAAATACGAATTCATTGTCGATAGTGTTTATTCTTAGAAGCTTTTTTTCTAAAACAACTACTTGGACAGTACTTTTAAAATATATTTGTTTTGTAAAAATTAACTGGCCTAGCGGACTCAAATAGTAGAGAAATATATGCTGAATACAAATAAAAACATAGATTAGCAATAATAATCCACAAATATTTCACTTTAGTAGCTAATCACAATTTAATACTTATACATATTCTTTGTGTATATTACTTGTCTAGATTTTAAAAAATCATACTATAGTAACATAATAAAATTAAATACAAGTTAAGTTGAAATTTGCTGAAATTGGTTAGTTGTTTAGCATGCGTTTAATCTCTTATTGCAGATGATGCTTTTTTAACAAGGGGAGATCAAATCGTTAAATATGGTAAATCTAGAAGGCAATGAGGGAGATAATCATGAGAATACTAGTTGAGGATTACACGAACGTTTGGCCAAGAAAATAATTCACAATTAACATTTAGAGTTGGTGGTTAAAGACATCGCTATAGGAGGCTATTGTATAGAGTTTAGGATATTGTTAAAGACATCGCTATAGGAGGCTATTGTATAGAGTTTAGGATATTGTTAAAGACATCGCTATAGGAGGCTATTGTATAGAGTTTAGGATATTGTTAAAGACATCGCTATAGGAGGCTATTGTATAGAGTTTAGGATATTGTTAAAGACATCGCTATAGGAGGCTATTGTATAGAGTTTAGGATATTGTTAAAGACATCGCTATAGGAGGCTATTGTATAGAGTTTAGGATATTGTTAAAGACATCGCTATAGGAGGCTATTGTATAGAGTTTAGGATATTGTTAAAGACATCGCTATAGGAGGCTATTGTATAGAGTTTAGGATATTGATAAGGCTATTCTTTGTAAGGCATGCGAAAAAGAAGAAAGGTTCCATTTTTTATATTGAGCGAAGGAAAAATGAGTGTAGTTCCAGAGGGAGACAATAGTGAGAGTGAAATCCACAAACACCTAGACTTCTAGCGACTTACGATATTGGCATCCAGGGCCGAACCAGCCTCTAGAACACTTGAACCCCGTCTGACATTCGCCCATAGAGTCACATAGCATGTTGCTGCAGTGACACTGAAACTGGCAATTTGAGCCGTACCACCCGTGATTGCAGGCAGCTGAAAGATACAATTTCTCAATCAATCGAACAAATACTCTGATTACAGTGTGGTAAACAGAGTGGTTTTAATATAATTAAAGAAGATAATATATATGAAATCGAAATAATTTGACGTAACCCCAGAGAAAGCGACTATTCAAAACTGGGTTTGTTCTTTTTTTGAGGAAAAATGATCAGCGACATTTATTCCATTTTCTCACAGCCATCTCCAATCAGTCAAACATTTAATACACACGAACGAATACACACACACCTATATATTAAATGTAAGCTAGCTCAAATAAAAAAAGGGTGAAAATAAATTTAATTCAGCAAAGTGACATTGCATGTTTGCGATCAGCGGAAAAATGTTTAACGCTTTTTGTCAATTATTTGTTTTCTTATCTATTAAAAGGATACAAATTAAATAATTTTCTATTTGATATGCCTTGACAAATTGACACCTGTAGAATAATTATATCTCTAGCAATGAGTACCAAATCGCAGATATTTTCTTGATGCATTTAAAATCGTGTAAATCTAAGGTATTTAAAAGCAAAATGAAAACATCTTAGTAAATACATACATTTACAAACATAAACGTAACACATGTCTGTTACTAAACATCAAGATGTATATAATAAAAAATAAATTACCATCTGCTGTTAAAAGACAGGATCCCATCGCAAGAAAGGTGATCTGAATAACATATTTCATCATTGGGTATGTATAAATGGCTATCATGAGAAATATCATACGATGAGCTGGTCTTTAAAACCAAAGTTTGCATACAGGAAATTTGTCAACGTATTGAACTAAATGATCCACAATATTTCGTCAATACTTATATCTGTGAAATTAATAATTTTTGTCTCCCTTACTTTGACAAGCGTTATCAGTGTTGTTAGTTTTATTTGTCGATAACCCCACATCTCCACAACCTCATCAGCACACCAACATCTCCACACTCTTATATGCACACCAACATCTGCACACCAACATCTGCACACCCACATATGTACACCCACATCTGCACACCCACATATGTACACCCACATCTGTACACCCACATATGTACACCCACATCTGTACATACACGTATGTACACCCACATCTGTACACCCACATCTGTACACCCACATATGTACACCCACATATGTACACCCACATCTGCACACCCACATATGTACACCCACATCTGTACACCCACATCTGCACACGCACATCTGCACACCCACATATGTACACCCACATATGTACAACCACATATGCACACCCACATCTGTACATCCACATCTGTAAAAACGTGGGGCGAGTGCTTCAAAATCCCATTCTAATTTAGAAATACAACACACAGATAGGTGTTTGGTATAAAAATTAAAGATTCATAATTTAGAAGGCAAAAGAGTGATGTATACGTGAATGAACTGCATATGTAAAACCTTTATGAGCGCCCGCCCAACCTTTTTAGTTAAATTAAATTAAAGCACTTGAACTAATAAGTTTTAAATTATATTCTTCTTTTTAGTCCTCTTATAAAAACGTGTTTTTTAAAAACTCTTTTTTACATCTATTTATTCTCAAGTGTTTGTTAATGTTCAAGTGTGTTGCTTGTTTAATATGTTAAAATAAATCATAACAGAGCACATCTTGACATGAGAGACACAAGTGGATGATGAAGATGAATGAACCAGACAACTCTCCTTGTTTTCTGCGTTATCTCCAAGTCAAGGAAGTGCTACAACGCACTTGTCTCATCTTGTACTTGTCTTATCTCAGAACTCAACCGTCTTTTTCTACTTCAAACATTGATAACATTGAAACCAAACTATGTCAAGACTTTTCAGCGTGGTTCGCTAGAACTTCTAGTTTGGAAACATTAAATTTTTTATTTGCTATTGTATTAAAAGCACCATTAAATATAAATAAACTATAACTATATACATTTTTAAAAAAGTATTATTTTGTAAAACTAATCAATTTTGCATTGATTCTAAAGTTGGGTGTTATAACTTTACATTATCTGATAATTAGCATTTCAAATAACTCAATCCACAAATATATTCTTAATTTTTCATAATAAAGTTATACGTTTGCATTTGTGTGGGACATTTAAAAATTAATGTTTCATCAATTTTTTATAAGACATGCTCCACAACTAATTAAAAAAAAGAAACAAAACAATACATACATTTTCTTTTTGTTTAATTATACGAAAATAACAGGATGATTTTTAAAAAATGGGTCTGATATTAAAACATTAACAACACCAATGTTACTGTACAAATAGGATTCTATGAGTGATAAGCAAAAGTTACATTTAAGTTGGCAATTCCTTAAAAATATAATACAGAACAAAAAATTATAAATCAGAAATAAAATTACGTAATTAAGAAATAAAGTACATTTCACAGTCTCTTCAATTCTGACTCCTTTAGAGGAAAATATTTCTTCTCTAACAGCACGTTTCTTTAGAACCTGAAACATATTAATAACATGTAATAGATTAAAATTGCGTTTGGTAAAAAAAAATATATATCATTCTTTTAAATGTAAGAAAACAATGTTCACCATTGAATTTTTATTTGTGTTACATAATAACGTGTATGCCAGGTAAATATTCAAAGATTAAAGCTAAGAGGAATTATTTACTTGATTGTTTAAGTGGAATTTGATCTTTTCTTAAATCCCTCTCTATTACTCACCAACTAAACAAAGGCGCCGGATGTTCTATTGGACAGGTACCATTAACGGCATTTTGAGTCTCTTACATCTCTATATTACTCACCAACTAAACAAAGGCGCCGGATGTTCTATTGGACAGGTACCATTAACGGCATTTTGAGTGTCTTACATCTCTATATTACTCACCAACTAAACAAAGGCGCCGGATGTTCTATTGGACGGGTACCATTAACGGAATTTTGAGTGTCTTACATCTCTATATTACTCACCAACTGAACAAAGGCGCCGGATGTTCTATTGGACAGGTACCATTAACGGAATCACAGAAATCATCAACACAGTTCTCATTGCATCTGTTGAAACATCCAACTCCCCAAGTTCCCGGTGAGCAGGCTGAAAAGAATGGGACAGAACAGTGAACATTTACTTTACATGAGAAGTGGACACGAAGAAACTTAGATACGTGTTTGAAGACAACATCAATCATTTTAAGATAAGCATTACGGAAACTTATGAAGGAATGAATCCATCAATTTTTAAAAATACATTATTAATTTGTTTGGTTGGAATTGATATGCAACCAGCATAACATTTTTTGGGGAATTATATCAAAGCACTGAATGCTTCATCAAACTTGCTGGCTGCTTAATTTAAAGCTCTTGATCTGTTTAAGATTTTCTACAGCTCATAATCTAATATTAACAACCATCAGAATGCCCATTATGATTTGAACCAAGATTAGAAAGTACTTTAATAATTCCAATGCTATTGCTCAGCAACTGATTCTTTGCGATTTCTTCCGTTATGCCAAAGCCTGTCACGTAACATGCTTTTTTTCGCTGAAGAAAGGTTTCCGCGGCCCACGGAGTTTATTGTTTGTTCGTCTCAAATATGCAATATTGCTTAAAATAATTTACATTTTAATATAGTCTAAATGCAAGAATCTAATGAATTAAATGTAACCCATGCATGGTCAACGTTCAAAATGAAAGATTTCGTTCCGGACTTTTTTATGATTTCAGTCTTTACTAGCAATTGTTTGGAATGATATGATAGGAATGAATTATAGTGCAGTGGCAAACATGAGTAGGAAATATATTCTGGCTTCTATCAGACCTCGAATTAAACTACCGTATATACTCGTTCCATAACCCGTTCGTTCATAAGCCGAACCCCCTACATTTGGAAGAGAAAAGTATTTAAAGTGAATAACCCGCTCGCAAGCCGATCCCCCAAAAATAATGGGACAGCTTAAACAAAATTGGACAATTTTTTTAAAACTACAAGCTACATCGGTCATTACGATTGTTTACTTTGTACTGCCTGTCTTTGTGGTTGTGCTCTTTGTTAGGCAAGAGTTACCGGTATTTCAATAAAACAAATTTTTGGGAAACAGTGACGAAAGCGCGTACATTAAAATTCGTTGTTGAAAACAAAATTTGTAAAACATTTTATTAAAACGTTCAAAAAAAATAAAATGATTAAATAAGGTAAGTGCAGAAGTTTAATGATATGTTATAGCTTCTGGTAGAGCAGTATAATCTTGTAGAATGAAGAAAAGGACCTTGATGAAATACAATAACAACACCGATATTCAATATCCATGCAGAAATACGTTGATGACCCACTCGTAAGCCGACCCCCCAATTTTCCCCCCTAGATTTTGTCCAAAAAAGGTCGGCTTGCGAACGAGTATATATGGTATGTTCCTTATAAAATGTATCTATAAAAATAAGAGAAAACTTCTCACGTGTGCTGCACCCCTCTCCCCTGTAGCCAGCGGCACACCCGAGCTGACATCCACCAGATGAGATCAAACAGACGTCAGAAGGGACGGCACAGTTGCACTCTCGGCTGCACTCAGGACCAAAGAAGCCGTCAGGGCAGACGACATCTAATCCCAGCAACATCATAGAATAAGATATTCAGGTTTTAGTAAATTTATACATACATTTGAAAAGCTTGAGAAATGGGTATTTAGACTAAATCTCATCTTCAAAAATAATAAAAGTCATTTACTTTTCATACAAATGCATGAACTATTTTCTCTGACGGATTTATTTCTCTGCAGAATTATTTTTTTTAATGGTCATTTACTATGATCGATAGCAAAGTTAGAATCAATGTAACCAAAAGTATTATTTGGAATATACCCTAAAGATCTTTTTCAAAATAATGAGTAAAAAGGATTTGTTAAACTTTTTATTTTCGATACAAATTATACAAATTTTACAAACATTGTTATGGTAACAGTGAAATAGATTTGTGAGATCAAATCATCATGGTGGGTAATTTAGAGCGCAGTCTTTGTGTTGTACATTAGCAAATTTGAAGATGTAATCTGTACTAAATGTTTAAAAAAGCAAACAAAAGATTTAAAAACCTAAAGAAACTTAAGCAATAAACGTGTCAGTTTACCCCCATAGACCTGCACTTCACACAAGGTCAGAAGCCTGTCGGTGCCTGGCAGTGGTTCGATCTTGACATAACGTATCGGTGTGGTGATGTTCGGTGTCAGTATGACAGTGAAGTTATCCCAGACGTCTTGCACCGTTTTTTGGAAGACAGTTTGACCGAAACCATCTTCAGCGTACAGATTGAAACCTTGACGTGTGCCTGCGACATCCAGAACAAAACTCGTGACATAAGTTAATTGCATCAAGAACAGACATGTAAAAAAAACTCTTGACGTGAGTTTATGACATCAGGAATACACAATAACAAAACTCTTGACTTAAGTTAATAACACCAAGAACAGACATCTAACAAAACTCTTGACGTAAGTTAAAAGTTCCTTAACACACTAATACTGTTGTTAAGCCTGTTAAGGGCTTGGACGTTCTTTTCGTTTTTTGTGAGCGTATCTTCTAATGGACTAATTAAGGATATAAATAAATTTATTTTAAGTCTCTCATAATCATTGAAATAAATAAATACTAAATCGATGACCAAATTTTTAAATTTAACCAATCTATTAAAAGCAACACGGTCAAAAAATACTTTAAATTAAACTTAAAAGCAACGAAATCAATTTGATTTTGATCATTAAACCAAGATTACGTCTCACCTGCAACGCTAACGCCGTTGTAGACAACATATCTGTTGACCACGTGTGGCCTGGGCAATGTGAGTGTCCAGTAAGGCCGCGGGTCGTTCACACTCGTGCGTGCACACCTCTGACCCAGCGTGTCACCGTCCACAGCGAGAGAGCTCACGACCTCCAAGTGATCCGACCCGCCGTAATTGGAAGATTGGTTGGTGCGACCGTACAGTGCAATATTTCTTCCTAGAGAGAAATTAATTAGTTGTTGGATCTCTAGGCTGATCAACAGATAAACTATTAAATCTGTAGGCAGTTTCTGTGTGTTTTGATTTCGTCTTTAAATCACAAACACTGTTTCATATTGAAATTAAGTATAAGAAAAAGGTATCTAAATAAAATGTTGTTTCAAAGGAAATTTTTAAACCATATCTTACGGGCTAGATTAATTAATATTAACTACGAACAATAATATGATTATATCCGCTTCTCTATATAATCTTACAACAGCAGCATTTATTATGATCGTCATCGTATTAATATGTTTTCACGTTATATAAATATTATATTAGGGAAACATAATTGTGGCTAACAGTTCTACCACGAACAATAACAGCTGTGAAGCAGTTGTACTGCTGACACAAACTAACTCACCTCCACTGATGTGAAACGAACACAGAGACCTTGGTTTGTTCAGTGCAATGTTCATGTCATCAACCGCAGTTGTCAACTCACAGTAGATGTCAGTGGTCCTCCTGTCCAGAATATCCTCTAACATGTTAGTGCAGTTGAACTCTTCTCCGGTCTGTGTGTTGGTAAAACGAATGTTTGCCTTGGTGTGGTCTTCATCTGATTGAATTCACGAAGAGATAAACGGGGTTTCATTAGGAAATAATCAACAAGAAAAATCAATTTAGAAAATAATACAGAGAAAACCAGGTATAATTTATGATACATTGATATTTTCAATCGGTTTTCAGATTATTATCTTTGGTGAATGACCTCTTCAAAGTATTCCGTGGCTTTAAGTTTAAGATTTTAGCTGTTGTTAAAAACTGATTCTTAGCGGAATCCCCACTCCACATCTTTTTACAACCAAAAATCATGAACATATTTTAATCCCTGCAACTGATTTTCCGACTATAAGTAGAGTTAGACTGGTCGTTTATTACATTTGGGTGATGCAGTAGATTGTATGCTAGAGTAGACTTGATGCTGGGGTAGACTGGAATAGACTGGGTGCTGGACTAGATTGGATACTAGAGTAGATTTTGTGCTGGAGTGGATATTAAGTGCTTAAGAAGACTGGAGGCTGAAGTAGACTGCGGTGGGTTCAGTTGTGTGACTAGTTTGATTGTTTCCTCTCTCACCATTAATAAAAAAAGCTCATGTAATGATATGCAAGAGCAAGACGTACCAGGTTCAAGGACGACTAGACGTAACCAGGTGAATGACACGGGCCGTGTAAAGTTGACGTGGATGTTGTCCAAGTCTAGGACACACGTAGCGTCATCACCATCTATGATGTGTGCTGGTTTGTGGTCAGGTGATGTCAGTAGTACGGCGTGTGATGACAGATCCTCTAAACAATGAGAGAATAAGAATCATACTTGGACCTAAAAACAATTCTATGTTGACTATATAGTGATATTACGTAAATCTACTGCCTTAATAGCTGAAAAAGATATTTAATAATTGATAAAAACTTTATTTGAACTACGATTTTTCATTAACGGAATAACGAATTAAGTAAAATTAAAAAAAAACTAGCCACAGAAAAACAATGGTACATAATGTTGAAGTCCCAGCTTTGGCATGGTGACGTTTTAAGATATAATTTTAAAAAGAAGTTGTTTTTTGGTTATTCTTTCTTGGTTATAATACGAGATCTTTTTTCTTAAGCTTGTCATTAAATTTAAACAGAAAAGTAACTCAATTTTAATATTGAAATCCACAGTTTAGTAACAAAGAGTAGAAAATGTACAGTAAGAAAAGTTTTTAAAAAACCAATATCAGTGCTTCAAACTTCAGGTACATAGATCCATGACTTACGATTCGGAGATTTATCATTTTAAATTTACGTTGCTTACATCCATGAAAAATATTAAGATATTGCTATTTTGTGTTAAAAACTTGCGGAGCTGTTGTTAATATAGAAACTTACGATACTGACACACAATAAATATAAAAACGTACGATACTGACAAACAATATATATATAAACTTACGATACTGACACCCAATATATATATAAACTTACTATACTGACACCCAATATATATATAAACTTACCATACTGACACCCAGCACCGAACCAGCCGAGAGCGCAGTACGATTCCTCCCTGCAATATCCTTGATTGTCACAATCATTATTTGTACAGTGACAAGCAAGCTGACAATTTGAACCAAATCGCTTGTCTTCACACCCTGGGGTATAAGACGTTTTTTGTTACTGTCTGATAAAAACATCTACTTTACGATATGCAGCTAACGCAAGACATTAGGAAGGTCATTGTCAGAAAAATAATTAATAAATAAATGCAATATGACCTAGGTATTCTCAGAACAAGGTATTTGAAAAAGTACTGTTTAGTAAGTAATATAAAATATAGGGTTTACTGTGATAGCCCCTTGAGCTAACCTGATAGACAGACAGGGTCTGTATCGGTACTGTTAACACATCCTATTATACACTTTCCTGTGTGTATGTCACAACTTGTGTCAATACATTTCTCATTTATGCAGATTGGATTCTGGCATACTTCATTCGTGCTCTCTGTGCTACAATCTAATTGAAGGAAAGACAAAGAAAACGTCAAACAGAATACATTTTGAATTCTGATGAGCTAAACAATTCCCACTATAAATTTAACTAAACATAAACTGCTGCGATGGTCATACATAGATTATTTTTTTTTGGGGTGTGTTTTCTTTTATTATTTTTTTTTCATATATTTCTATTCATAATTCCAGATCTTATCTTTAAGCGCATTTTATTGATTATTTAATTTTTTTTAAAATGTATCGAATAGCAAAGACGGAAACATAAATGTAGATACATAATTTTTAAAAATCTCTAAAAACCGAAATATAATTAAATTGATTTCTGGCTATTCATTTCTAAAAATTTATAGTACTTTTACCAAATTCAGATACACTAAGTTATATTTTCTATGTAAAATTATATATTTTTTCCTCAATGCCACCTTAAACATTTCAATGATATGATTTATTTTAAAAACCATAAGGCATAGACAAAAGATTACATTCCATTTTTTATCAACACAACTAAAACATATAACAATATATACATCTAATTCACCAAGTTAGGCTACCACTTATCATAGTTCTTAAGTTTCAATCTATATCTGAAAAACCATAGTAAAGTTAATCAAATTATATATCAACAAACGTTCACTCTAAGGTTCTTCGGGCCATGTGTATAGTTAAAAAAAAACAACTATTGTGCAAAGTTAAGCAGCATCCATTTTTTCCCGATATTTCACAAAATTTAAACGGCTGCACGGCTTCTGTCAGAAAGGAAACATTTATATAAATACAGGTAAATAATTCAACAGTCAAGATAACTAACCTATATCACAACTCTCCCCAAAAAATCCAGCAGCACAACCGGACTCACAAATTCCCGAGCGCATGTTGCAGATTTCATCGACATCTTTACAGTTGCATCGTCTGCTGCATTCAGGGCCGAAGTATCCTGGTGGGCAAACATCATCTGAATTTGCAGTAAACATATAATAATATTAGTTGCAGGGAAAATACCCTTTGGGTTTACTGAGACAGATAATGGATGTATTATTGGTTATTGGGCAAACTTTACCTGAATTTACGGCTTTTGGGCACAAAATATCTGAATTTACAAATACAGATCATTTGATGGTGAGAGACTATCATCTGTATGCTCAGAGACATATAATTTGTTTTACTAGAGTATTATTACTAATTGGTAAGTGTACTTTCTTTTAGTTACATCACATAGTTGGAAATACTTTAATTCTCAACTCTAGCTTTTACACCGAGAAGCCTTCTTATCACGTAGAAAAAAATTACGTTTTTGAGATCGAAAATATTTGGACAAAAATTAATAAAGTCTCAACCTCTTTGGACTAGAGAAATTTTTTTTATAGAAGGTTGCACACAAAACTAGGTTTCCTTTATAAAATCAAATTTATATATTATATATTATATATGTATAATTTTAATTTTTAAAAAAGTAGTAAAATTCGTGTTTTTTTATTTGTTCAAGCTTATTTACCCATATGTAGACTCATTCAACTTTGAAAAGTTTTATTCTTTGGGTTTTGATTAATTTCCATTCTGTAACTGACTTCATAAAATACTTATTTGTACGAAAAGATTTTTTAAACTCTCGTTTTTTAATGTTATTAAGTTTTTATCATGAAAGTAGTTAATAAGTTAAAGACTCTTTCTTTCATCTTCACGTCTATAAATGAAATGTTACACTGTTTATTTACACTATAAACACGAACAAAGTCCCCATAATGTCCAAAAAAGTCCACTTTATTGTTTTTATGGAAACACTTGAATATCCTATATTTGTATGGTAATCCTTTGCGCAATTTTAAATGACAATTTTAAGGTTTTCCAAATTTATTTGGCTTATCTCTTCTTAAATTTCAATTCTTTGTGAAGGAAGAGATTTGTTACCGTGGCTAAGGGTGTCCCTGAGTCCGAACATCTCCTAATGGGTACCAGACAGACACTAGTTACTTAAAAAAAGGAGATTGTTAAACGAAATCCCCTCATAGTGCGGGTTCCGAATGCTCCGTCGCTTGCCGAAAGACCAGCATTGTCTGGGCGTTATTATCTTATCTTATCTTATCTATACAGACGCTCCTTCTATGCTGAAGATAATTGCGTCCACAGACCATGACAGATGATCTGTTGGCAAGTGATGCAGCGTTCACAGGCAACGGCTTTGTGGTTTCCATGCACGCATTACCCAGCCGCCTAACTAGTGTTAGATACCCATTCGGAGCTGGGTGACTCAGGTACGCCCAAGGCCCCGGGAACAAATCCTTGCCTTCACATGAATTCGAACCCGTGACCATCGGTACGCCAGTCGAGGGCGCTGCCACTCGACAACCGTGGCTGAAATTATATGCAAAGCGGCGGAAATGCCAGAATGGCAACTCAAAACTTTAAATGAAGAAAAGAATATTCAAGCTGTGAACTCAAAGGCATGTGAGAAATCAAATACGCACATGACCTACAAGTCCTATTACATTCTGGTTAACATGCTTACAGCAAAGAAAGACGTCTGTTAAAAAAACAACAATAACAACAAAAAAACGTTATTCTGTTCGTATTCTATATGATGGTGTACTTACAACCGTATGCTTCCACTTCACACAACGCAATAACTTTTTCTCGGTTAACTACGGATAGTTGCATTTCAGAAGCATTGACGTTGATTTTCGGATCTATCACAGTATAGGTGACTTGTGGAGTGCTGCTTGTGTCTGTGAAACCGTAGACTTGCTGACGGAGTGAGTCGTAGAGAGCTATTTTAAATCCCTTTAGACGTAGAGGGCAACATACAGGGCTACCTGCTACACAAGGGAAGATACATTTAAATCTCCAATAGGAAAGCAATGCAAAGACAATTGAAAATTATTGATTCAGAAATTAAAGATTTTTTTTTAAAAAGTCAGATACGCATAACTTACTCTCAAAAACATTTCGTTGACATGTAATCTTGTTGTTATTGTTTTTAGTTTACTACCTTAAATATCAATATAAATAATTCCCTTTGTCTGTATGTATGGATGTAATTATAATGATGTTAGGTGGCGCTGCGATCGATTTTGTTTTATAAGCAGCGCACCAAATTACTGCACCAAAAATAACACTTTTCGAACGTTCCGCATAAAATTGTTCAATATGATAATAAATTTATCAAATAAAAATAAATGAAAGTTCTGTATTACATTATTTTTAAATCTGATGTGTATGTATTTTGAAAACTTCCGTCATTTTTGACGGGTGATACACTAGTATTGTAATATTTGTCTTATTTTTGTTTTCGAGTTAAGAATGACAACGTTTTAGTCACCTTTATCCAGCCTATTGTAGACCACGATTCTGTTGATATTAACAGTATTGGGAAACATGAGATTCCAGTGCGGCTCTGCAATTACATCTGCTGTATGGGAACAGCTGCCTCCAGAAAAGTCAGTGTTGGTGTTGCCATCCACGGCCCTGTCAGCAACAGCCGAGACATTATTAGGGTCAACGTAATTACTGGATTGTGTGGCATTCTGCTTCAGTGCCAGGTTTCTTCCTGAAAACACAACATCTGTTACGTATGTATCGGACAATACAACTCTTATTTACTTTATTTTATCACGAGCAACAAAGCCCGACCGAGGACATTCCGCCACCGTTCGGTGGCATGTTGTAACTCCCCTCCAACAGCCGTCTCGACAGGCATACTTATGCATCGCGTCAAAAATACTATTCATTATAGTTAAAATAAATAACTTTTGACTATAAATCCTAACGCGCATAACTCAAAATAAATTCTTGGAAGAAATACTGCACCAAAAATAACTCGTTTTGAATGTCCGTGTAAACGTGTTCAATATGATTGGCTGTAGGAGTCATATGTGTTGAGGGACCAATCGCTATCGATGACCGCACGGAACATAGCCTTTTATAATTTAGGAGAATTATATTATGGTATTTTAAAAAGAAATGGATAGACAACCAATTGTGTACCTCTATATAAATAATAAATATTTGCCATGTATGAAGATTGTTTGAAAAAAAACTCTGAAAGGAAAGATACTGAAATATGAAATAAATTATTGCAATAAACTCCTACCCCCGCTGATGTACAGAGAACAGATCTCAATGGGTCTCAACCAGACCAGTTGAAGGACCGCAGCGGTAACGCTTGGCTCACAAAAAATATCAACAATCGTGTTGTCCTCTGATACTGACGTTTTTATTGAGTTACATTCCTTTAGCAATGAGCTGTCAGTTGTGTGCTCTTTGTAACTCAGAACAACCTCTGCTATTGATGCTGAGCAATAGAAAACATAGAAAACATTAGCATGTGAATACATATGACAGCATTAACATTTGAAAACAACGAACAGCATTATTATCTCTTTTACAGAGATGCCATCTTATTTATGATTACTCTGGAAAACAAAGAGCATCCTTGCATCCTTTCTTGACTACATTTTTAAGTACCTTAATTTTGTTGTTGTTATAGGCATATATATTTGCATTAAAGTTTGGCCGTATAAGGTTTCATGAAATACCTAGGCCGGGTCCTAGGTAGGGTCCTACAGCTCTGACCCATATAACAGGATACGGGCTGGGCAAGTTGGCTGTTACAGTTGTTAACTTCCTGATACACGTCAGGTCTTCGCCGTCAGTGAGGACTTCTCCATGGGTCGAGCTGGTTGTGAGATTGGCTTTAACACTTTCGTCCTCTGTAGGAAACGTATTGACATTTTTACTGACACTTATCATTAATTTAATTTGGTGAGGAAAACATATATATATGGCGTTCCAGCTTCATTAGAAATTGACAATTCTTTTGTTTGGACAATATAAATATTAAAGTATTTGATTTAAGAAAGTTATTGGAATGAGGTGAAAATAAATAATTTGATTTATTTACACGATGGAACAATAAATTGATAAATAATGTCATGAGCATAAGCTTCCATCTAATAAGCGTACATCATAAGTACATCATCTCTTTTCTCATCAAATTTAAAACCGAATCAATTAAGGGAAAGAAGCAAGAAAGTGAGCTAAATAAAATAAAACACATGGGCAGTTTTGGAGATTATATTTAATTTTATGGTCGTTCATAATCAAGGCTCAACAGAGTTATCTCTTAATCGTGACAGTGACATTTCCACATTCAAGAACTGTTTCCAGAACAAAATACACTTACGGTACTGGCATCCAGGACCGAACCAGCCAGTTTGACACCTATTTCCGTTCAGACATCTTCCAACCGCGTCGCATTGGTTACTTGTACAGTGACACATAAACTGGCACCTGGGCCCATACCACCCGGTGTTACAAGCTACATGAGATAGAAAATAAGCGTCATAAAATATCAACAAGTCCTCTCATTACAAGGTGATGATATATACAGTAACTTATATATTTCACTATTATTATCTTTAATGCCCGTCACGGGTTCAATCCTTGGTGCTGGCAAGGCCCCCGGGGCATTGTGCTAGCCACACAATCCCTTGCTCGTTAGTGGTGGCTTAATGAAACTTGTGAACGCTACTTCACATGCCCCATAGTTCGTCATGGACTGGAAATGGGGTTATTTATTTTATATATATTTAGAAGCTAACTTTAACCATTCAATACAGTGTTACAAGAGATTTAAAAAAAAACATCACATATTTTATATACCTTCCACCGGTTTTAGCTTTATCTATAGATGTGTACAAGCTTACCGCTGCATTTTTATTGTAACCACTTGGTGCTTTGACAATATCATTGTCTTTTCGTACTCAATAAATTATTATGGTAATGCCAGCGTTATAAACATTGTTATAAATAATGAAACAAATGAGAGAGAGAGAGAGAGAGGGAGAGAGAGAGAGAGAGAGAGAGAGAGAGAGAGAGGTATTAGCCTTTATGATGCACATAAGAAAATACATGTTCATTGCATTACACCCTAACCAAACTGATAGATTGTAATTAATTGCATAACAAAGCAAATTACCTTCAATGAGAACAAGCGACACGCTGAAGATGAATACGTTGATTGAGAACTTTAATCTCATTGTTGAATGTGTGATAATATTATTTCAGTAAGTTATTTTCGTGTGTTATAATCTTTAATTATTACACTTTTTTAAATGTTTCTAAACAAAACATATCTTCCAATTTTATGGCTGATTACTTTGTCACGATTAAATACATAGAAATATAATAATCAAATTGAAATGAAATGGAAGCGAAAATTTAAAACACAATAAAATGACAACAACAAATAAAGTCTTATGGAGAAAAAATGTCCTAGAAATGAAGCGACAGATAAGACACTTTTCCTTATCAAGTTTTTTCCCCCTTCGTTATTAGAATAATCGCTTTAGTGAGGTTTTAAAAATTAGGTCAAAACTCATTGATAAAAACTTCTAAAATGGAATGTTTGACTTTAAATTTTTAGTGCATTTTTATTTTTCATTCAGTGTTACATCAAGTGTGTAACTTGTGTAAGCGTGGGAATGACAAACTTTTCACTAAAAAAATTAATTAACAAATCAACTATATAAGTCTGATTTAAAAACTGATGCACACAATTTAGATTCGGTAATTTTTAAAAGCAAAATGTAGATTTGTTAATTTTTTAATGACACAAAATAACCACATTTAGTATGAATTTTTGGAAATCTGAAATACATTGAAGTTAACTAGAGGAACATTAATTAGGTGGAAATTAATAGAGGAAAGTGAAATTGGTAAAAGTGAAACAGAGAAAAGTTAAAAAATTGGAAAAATAGAGTTACTTTAAATAGAGGAAAGTGAAATAGACGGTAGTAAAATAGAGGAAATTGAAATATATGGAAGTGAATCAGATGAAAGTAAAATAAAGGAAGTAAAATAGAGGGAACTGAAAAAGAGAGAAGTGAAAATGAAAGAGATTCAATGGACATAGAGGGAAGAAAAATAGAGGCTAGTGAGAGGAAGGTGGAAAAAAGTTAAGTGAAATAGAGAGGGGATTAACGGAGAGATTCAAAGAAGATAAATCCTGTTCGTTTACACCACTCTACACAGAAGTTAACTTCTACGAGACCATAGACTTCACAATACTGGTGAGAACACGCACATGTGGTAGCGTACTTCTTCCTATTAGAGATTACTGTTTAAAACGAATCCGAAAAGGAGACAATAAAGAAAATATGAAATAAAGAAATAAATTGTTAAAGTTTGATTACTCATTGGTTCCAAATGACATCACTATAAAAATAACAATAACGTTGAATGAACTAATTACGGCTACACTAGCAAGCTGAGTTGAATATCTTTCCCTATTTTTTTACTATTTTGAACTTATTTCTGCTTTCGTTTGGCTAAATATTTTAGAGTTTCTTTATAATTTTTTTTTAAAAAGCTATAAAGACTTGTAAAGTAATACATTGTGTAACAAGTATGGATGTGTGGCTGATAGAGATATAATTATGAACGTCCTCAAAATGGTCTCATAAAAATTACCACCAACGTTTTTTTTTCTTTTAAAAGACAACGATGCTGTTCAACAATGCTTTGTTCGTTAAAACGTGATGTGTGAACGTAAAATATTTCCGGAGAATAATATTTATTTGTGTTATTGTGTAAATTATGATGTGGCTACACTGGTTCAGGAATTTAGGAATGACGTATCAGGCAGAATTATTTGAAAGAAAACAAATGCCGTACCATCGTGTGCACGGCAACATTCGCTAAGTGAAAAACGGTGCAGCATTGTCGTTAGAGCTGTAAATAATTATTAATAGTAAATAATTACTTTGAAACAAGTTATTTCAGTTTGTTTTAAAGTGTAGATACTTTTACTGAAAGAGATTTTTTTCGGAAATCATTTACGTAAATAGAGTGGATCTGGACGTCTTTAAATTAATAATTAATCAAAATACAAGATAAAGACAAAATATTCACACCAGGTTTGTTATCAACCGAGCATGATAAAAGTTTTCGTCTCTGAACTCAGGTATCAAATAACGATTAAGATTAAACTAAGTACTTTGCACTAAACCACACCATACCACTCCCAAGCACCCCCACTTCCACTACTCAAGCATTCCCAACTTTCACATTCAAATCACTTTTATCGTTTTCTTTACATCTAGCTCTTACCAGATCAAACCTTTCTCTTGATCTCCATAAATTTTAATAATAAATCACAATATATATTGAAAACTATTTGCCCCAAAAAACGTGCTCACTTTCCCACCTCACCCTTGACAACGTTCTCTTGTCCTACTAACCACTGCTGAAGAGAAAAACACGGACTTTTTTATCGAAGCTCTTCACTCACACTCTGTTATCCAATATCAAATATTTAAACTCACTCGACGTTCACATTTCATCTAAATTCTGCTCCGCACCTTTCTAAATCAATACTTGTTTCATTCCTTATTATTAGCTCCTTCTATAGAAAACGAAGATCTTTCTGGTTAATCTGACCGCAAACCTTCTCTTCAAAGAAAAGAAAACGTTCACAATACAAGACAGTTGCTCCACCTTCTCTATGCATTCAGCGCTTTTTATTAAGCCCCAAAATACATGTAGTAACCCTCATTTACCTTAATGTCTCTACATGTAAACAGCCAGCAATCTTTCCTATAACCTTTCGCACTAACCCACCGCGTACAAAACTAGCTGGCCATCAGCATGTACCTGTGGTCAAACATGACGACGGTAACAAGAAAGGATGTTGAGAGAGGGTGACATCTGGTGGGCCCCTGATTGCACCTTTTTTTCCTTATTTAAAGTTGTGCGGATATTTCATCTAAACTAAACTGTTGTTGGTGAAGATATGACATTTCATCTAAACTAAACTGTTGTTGGTGAAGATATGACATTTCATCTAAACTAAACTGTTGTTGGTGAAGATATGACATTTCATCTAAACTAAACTGTTGTTGGTGAAGATATGACATTTCATCTAAACTAAACTGTTGTTGGTGAAGATATGACATTTCATCTAAACTAAACTGTTGTTGGTGAAGATATGACATTTCATCTAAACTAAACTGTTGTTGGTGAAGATATGACATTTCATCTAAACTAAACTGTTGTTGGTGAAGATATGACATTTCATCTAAACTAAACTGTTGTTGGTGAAGATATGACATTTCATCTAAACTAAACTGTTGTTGGTGAAGTTATGACATTTCATCTAAACTAAACTGTTGTTGGTGAAGATATGACATTTCATCTAAACTAAACTGTTGTTGGTGAAGATATGACATTTCATCTAAACTAAACTGTTGTTGGTGAAGATATGACATTTCATCTAAACTAAACTGTTGTTGGTGAAGATATGACATCTAGTAGACACCAATACGTCAGACATCTTTAATTGAAAGATCGTTGGTAATGATCATGAGTACGTCACAGTAAGTTCAATCAAAGGAGTTAATGGAGGCTGGTATTTTATGCAGCTTTAAGGTCCAGCGTCAACAACCACTGATGGGTGCATACTTCTTGCATGCAGCACAGCTGTACACTATAGATATGTTAACGTGAACTTAGTTGATACACGCTCCTAGCTTAAAGTGATTTCAGCTCAATGACTAAGTAACTCTGTAAGTAGAAGTCTTAAAGATACCAGACCCACTTTGGCCGCATCAAACAAATCTAGTAGAATACATCTTCGTTAATCTAGAAAATAGCCCGTATTTTTTTTAAAACCCGGCCACTTCTGTAAATTTACCAAACTTTCATAATAAATTTAACTTAATTTCATATCATATAAAATAATACTTCATTCATTTGACTGTTCGATTTTAAAAATGTAATTACATAAAACAATGTAACGAAGTACATAATGTAATGGGGTCCGTTCTAGAGCGTCAGTACGTGCAGGGTCCAAGTTAAAGACTTACAGGCATAAATGAACGAAATCGAAGTTGATATAAAAAATCTTCACCATTGATCGCAAAGGATTAGAAGCCAATTTATTAGAAATAACCTTGATATGCACAAAGTGTTGGTCAAGATCAAAGTCATCTATCTTAGTCTTGTAGTTACTAAATTGTTTACAGTGGCCCATCATGTCGAATCTTTTGAGGTCAATCTGGAAACTTTGAAGGATTATCCAGCAGGGAGTACTCTATTGCTATGGTAGGGACATCTGGATATTAAGTTTATAACACTTTATGGCAGTTACTTCATAGTAATGAGATTTTTTTGAATAAACTCGAGGATTTTAAAAGAGTTATTGGGTGAAAATAAATTGAATTGAAATTTTTAGTCATTCTGTATTACCATTTTCATTATGCGGCCTCCTGTATTTTGGAAAGGCATGTCTTCAGCCTATACAGCAAACAAAGAAACACGCCACTAACTAAAGGCTGCTATTTTTACAATGGTGACTTGTTGCTTTGTCTAACTTACTGTATACAGAAGCACTTAATATGTGTGTTCTGATTCAATTAAATCAAGGCAGTGGTGACAAAAATTATTTTATTAAATTGTAAACATGTTTTAATGAAATCTGAACATGAGAAAATGGAATTTACATTTGTTGAAATTTGTACACAGTGTTTTTACAATTCAATTACAAATCTAAGGTAATTGAACAAATAATAAACAATGAATTGCGAGATTTAAAGGATAGATACGTTATATACTTTATGAAATTCATTTGAGTCAATCTGGTTACATTTCTCATGCTGATTTTCGTCTATCAGTATGATACTCTGGGTAATATGTAATGCTAATTTCTGTAAAAAAAAATAAATAAGGAAATTTAAAGCGGTTTACATAAACAAAAAAGAGTCATAATATTGCTATTATAAATTTAAAAATAACTTTTGTAGCCAACAGCGTGATTTAATTTTGCTCTCTACCTAAACTGATGTACTCAAATTAATTTGTGATATAGTTCCATGACATTCCATATCTTTAAATATCAGACATTGGCTTCACTCTATGTCCTGACATCATTAATTCTTTGATCAAAGAGTTATCTCCAACTTACTGTCCAAGAAAGTCCTGGAGTTCTTGATCAGTGAATCTCACATCTTGCCCCAAGTCCAACCTGATGCATTAATAAATACAATAAAATATCTATCATTTTAAATACCCATTAATGTTAAATCTTATCTACGGTAATTTTATATATTACAGAATCTCGTTATGTAGAGAAGACTATTACGTCCTACGCTTATCAATGGTTTAGTAGAGTTTTTTTTATCAGAGTACCAAAATTGTAAATGGTGAGAGTGTGTTGGTTTTTCTGGCGTGTTCGTGCATCCCCTTCCACACGCGAATTTCAGACATAAAGAATAATAATCTTTTAGGTGCATATTCTTGTGTATAAAAACAATAAGAGTGTCTTCTCCTGTAAACTAAGTGTCGTATTATATTATTTCTGTGTTGTTTTCTTAAGTTAAAATCAAAAACCTTATGTATTATAACCCATTCACACTTTTTCATTATTTCCTCTCGTGTTTCTAGGTTTTGTAATTTAACTAATGGTGTTAATATTGTCAGTTTTAAACATGTCTTGTATTTGTTTTAAAAAAATCTTCTAGATAATTATTAAAATTTCGTTTATTTGAACTGGTTGCCGAAATTCAAATACTAGTTGGCACTAGAAATCCAAACATCTATCAACCAGGCGAGTAGAAATTCATACAGTTTCCTACGCAAATGATGAGTTTTTTGGATTCCATTCAAGTAATTGAAAGTGAAAGATCCCTGAGTTTCTTATGAAATTCTTTAATTATTAGAATAAGCCAATTCTTTTAATTTTCAAACTAAAATATATATCTTAAATTGTTTTTTTTTGACGAAAAGCTACAGCATTTATGATACCTTCAGACCCACTCGTTATGAATGTGTTGCTTTAAAACGTTTTACGTTTATGCGTTGCTAAACAATTTTATGATTGGCTTTGTATTAAATCTTTCTTAAACATTGATTTAGCGGCGGAGAGGTAGAAAGGTTTTAAGAATTCACGCAGTTGGTAATTGCTAAAATTATAGAACTTACCAGCTAAAATATGGCGCCGGGTGTTCTCGTATACAAGTTCCATTGACGGAATCACATTCATCGTTAACGCAGTCTTCGTTACAAATACTGAAACATCCAACGCCCCACGTACCAGGAGAACATGCTAGAGAGAATATCAACAGTGATTTAATGTCTAAGAATGTTATTTTTAAATCACTTATATTAACTTAACCGTCTTGTCTCTCTTTCCGTATGTACCGTAATTAAATAAATGAATGTTTAGTTTATCTCTATGTATCCCTATGTAGCACGTGTAGTCATCTGCTATAGTTGACCTCCACGGGTCACAGTAGGTTCACTCCAGACCTCGATGAACACATCCCCGTGTTTTACAGCACGGAGTGTTTAGTCGCCGCGTTCAGTCTGTAAATGTTTATGCTAGTTTATCGCATGGTGCGTATTATATTGAAAATAAGCAATACTTTTATTTATGTCTCATATATATAAGGGATTTATAGTTTAAAAAAACCTTGATTTGTACGAGTAGTTTAATAATACACATTTATTTCAAGGTGAAAAAGACAATGTGTCAGCTTTAAAATTCAGATATTCTTTCCTAATGTTATTTGTGTTTAAAATAAATAAATAAATATATAGAATTCATCTGAATTTAATTGGCTTTTGAAGCAGAGCATATAACTATTCTACTTTAGTATTGCAGCCTTTCAAGCTTTACGAGCTTATAATATTTCCAGCCCTAGGGTGAAGCAAATTTTATCCAAATTAGTTTTTAAAAAAAAACAAATAATAAATGAAAACTTGATCCCAATCAATGTGGGGTTACAAATAAATTATTTTGACATCTAAATCTCTTCAATTGCACTTACGTGTACTGCAACCCTCTCCTCTGTATCCGGCAGCGCATCCATTCGGACATCCACCAGAAGACACTAAACACGCCTCGCTTGGGTTGGCGCAGTTACATTTCCCGTCACATTCAGGACCAAACCAACCAGACGGGCATACGACATCTATGATTTCCATAAGATTTATTACAAAAAAAGTGTATCGATACAATGACATTTATAGGTCAGATGTAACCGTCATCAATGTACTGAGATTAACGCCAGGACTGGGGCATATTGTATGTACTTGTGTTTGTCACACACATTACATTACTCATTTTAAATATGTTTATTGTGTAGTATACATGTCGCAGTGATCACTTCTATAAATGTTGTTAATGATGTGGCAACTTGTATACATAGTTTTGTTATGTTTTGGGGTTAATGCATGCATCGCTTACCCCCATAGACCTCCACCTCACAAAGTGTAAGCAGCTGTTCAGCACCTGGGCCAGGCACAACCCTGACATATTTAACAGGGACACTCAGGTTTGGTACAGGGATAGAATTGAAGCTTTGAGTCCCCGACACACTTTGTTGGAAGATCACGTTTCCTTGACTATCTTCAGCGATCACTGTAAACCCTTGTCGTGATCCTTGGTGACAAATAGAAATGTTACTTTGGCACATTATATTTCTGATAGCCCTACAATCGTCCATAAAAATTACATGCATAATAATAAAAAAATAACTATTGTTTTAAAAATACGCAACGTAAACTTAAAACGATGATGCTTCTGATCATATAATAATGACTAGATGGATGGGGAACAAAAGGCATCAGCAATGAGCTAATTCTTTCGTCTCAACCGAATTTTAGTTTTTGGAAGCTGGTTCCAGTAACTAATCGTTCATTGGAGAAAAGAGCAGCTGGTGTTTATTGCGTAGATTGAAAAAACACCTTAGTTGGATTTATAGATTCTATAAAATGAAATGAACTTCTTCTCATTTATTTAACTTCACTTATTTCAAATTCTAATTTAACAAATATTAATTTACGGGTTTTTGGACACAGACGGAAAGAAAAAAAAACAGCGACATTGTTTTAAATTAATAAACTGCTACAAACAAAATTATGTTAACCATAAATAAGAAACACATATTCTTACAACATGGTTATTTAAATATCACTCATTAGGATAAAAGATCTCTGGTCCGACTTTCAAATATGAGCGGTACAAACAAGAGGCAACTAAGAACATTAGACTTACCAGTGACACTAACACCGTTGTAGACAACGAATTTGGTCACTATGTGTGGGCGGGGTAAGGTGATGTTCCAGAACGGATTTGGGTCTCTTAGATCTGTGCGCGCGCATTGGTCTCCATCTTGTGTCAATCCATCCACCGCGTAAGAGCTCCCTACGCTATGGTAACCATTGCCAACATAGTTACTAGACTGTCGCGTAAATTCATTTAAATTTGCAGCAATGTTTCGACCTAAAGCAGTAGAACAAATAAGGTTGATTTTTTGGTCCTTTTTATAAATGACATTAAACTTAAATAGAAAGCGTTAGTGACTTTACACTTGAAGAAGATCTACTTCTTGATTTTTTACTTCAAATCAAGTAAAAAGTAATTAAATCGATTCATATGTTTCCCAATGCTTGAATTTGTTTAAGCTTGTAATGTTTAAAGCTTTATTTGATTGTACTGCAATAATAAAATACGTTGTCTAGAAACTAACATTAACTTGCCTAGCTGCATGCATTCCTTATTTCACCCCCCCCCAGCTAAAGTGACTATCTTTATAAGTTGGGTTACTCATCAGACCAAGAAAAAAACGACATCACAATTTTTTAAATAATAATAATAATATTAATAATAATAATATTAATAATAATAATAATAAACTTTTAAAAAAATCGACTGCTCATCTCATTGACGCTTGTTTCAATAATGATGGCTATAAAGACATGTCCTCACTTCTGCTGTGTACAGAACATACATATCTAGATCAACACATACATCACGTGGTCTCACCTCCACTAATGTGGAAAGAACATACAGATCTAGATTTAGGTAACGTTATGTTCATGTAGTCGACCAGAGTGTTGAGGTCGCAGTAGTAGTCGGTTGTCTTCCGGTCGAGCTTGTCTTCCACCATGTTAACGCAGGTGGACGTGACTCCAGTCTGATGATTACCAAACAGGATTGTCGGTCTCGTGTGCTCTTCATCTTTTGGCAAACAGAGAAAACAATTCTAAAACAGCTTATGTCGATTGAAATGTAATTTTTAAAATAAAAACATCAATGTAGATTTAGTAGTATTATCGGAGTGTAACAATCATCAATCAATATACATAATTCCCGTCGTCTGTATGTATGTATGTATGTATGTATGTATGTATGTATGTATGTATGTATGTATGTATGTATGTATGTATGTATGTATGTATGTATGTATGTATGTATGTATGTATGTATGTATGTATGTATGTATGTATGTATGTATGTATGTATGTATGTATGTATGTATGTATGTATGTATGTATGTATGTATGTATGTATGTATGTATGTATGTATGTATGTATGTATGTATGTATGTATGTATGTATGTATGTATGTATGTATGTATGTATGTATGTATGTATGTATGTATGTATGTATGTATGTATGTATGTATGTATGTATGTATGTATGTATGTATGTATGTATGTATGTATGTATGTATGTATGTATGTATGTATGTATGTATGTATGTATGTATGTATGTATGTATGTATGTATGTATGTATGTATGTATGTATGTATGTATGTATGTATGTATGTATGTATGTATGTATGTATGTATGTATGTATGTATGTATGTATGTATGTATGTATGTATGTATGTATGTATGTATGTATGTATGTATGTATGTATGTATGTATGTATGTATGTATGTATGTATGTATGTATGTATGTATGTATGTATGTATGTATGTATGTATGTATGTATGTATGTATGTATGTATGTATGTATGTATGTATGTATGTATGTATGATGTATGTATGTATGTATGTATGTATGTATGTATGTATGTATGTATGTATGTATGTATGTATGTATGTATGTATGTATGTATGTATGTATGTATGTATGTATGTATGTATGTATGTATGTATGTATGTATGTATGTATGTATGTATGTATGTATGTATGTATGTATGTATGTATGTATGTATGTATGTATGTATGTATGTATGTATGTATGTATGTATGTATGTATGTATGTATGTATGTGTGGATGTAATGCTACTAATTTTAGAAAGCAGCGCACCAAATTACTGCACCAATGCATAAAAAGGTGTTCATTTAAAGATGCGCTATAAAAAATATTATATGACGTCATTGTTTTAGCTCATACTTTAATGTTGGAAAAGGGAACAATGTAAAAAGAGGATTTGATGATGGGTAATAAATTATACAATCAAAAAACGAAGGGGGTGCCATAGGCGCCCTACAACCCAAATTATAAAATACTTTGTGTGCATTTCAGAAAGTTTAATATTTCGTATTTATGAAACAAGGACAAGTCAGTTGGGCTTTTGAAAAAGGTGGGCGCCGTAGGCGCCCTAAAAAGTGTGCATTTTTTCAAAATAAATAGATTTCAGATGAAAACGTCCGTCATTTTTGACGGGTGATACGCTAGTATACATAAGAAAAAATGCGTTCATTTCTCGAAAATTTTAAAAATTAATTGTCGTCCTAAGCTAGTTTGTCTATTAACTTATAATTTGAGAATATTTTCATTAAAATCAATTTTATTATTCTATTACTAAAACAAATTTCGAACAAAACAAAACGTATTTAATTATAGTTACTTTCATTTATTAGAAATTTTATTTTACGTTTATATCTGAATTTTTACTTTTGTTTTTAAAAGATATCTAAGTTAATGCCATGTAATTAAAATGTTAATTTTTAAAATTCAATTTTGTATGAAAAGAACTTTATATCCCTCCACCCCCCTCCACCCCCCCCCCGCAACCACAAAAATATGAATTCCAATAAATATTATACAATTTAAGAATGCTTTTAAGTAAAGTCATTTTGAATATACTCTACAGTTTCTACTCCATATTGTACACCAGTACTTCTCAAAGTGGTGGTCTACGGGCCGGTGCCGGTCCGTGGGCCATCCGATGCCGGTCCGCACAATTTACCAAAAGAGGACATTTCGCTACCACGTCAGTACAGGGAAAATAGTTCACAGGTCGCTGGTGCAATGGAAAAAGTTCCTGCCCGTCCGCAATACCAACAAGTTTGAGAAGCACTGTTGTGCGCCTCATCATGGTTCTATTGCGCTCCTTATACTTGAAAAATAATCAGCTTTATAAAATCTATATCACATGGATCAGGGCCGGTCTTAGCAATTGCGGGGCTCTATGCGGGTTAGTATGCAATGGATTGCGTGGGGCCCAGTTTGCGTAGGCATAAGGAGTTAAAAAGTATAATAAGTGATAATTAAGACAGTCGGGGCCCATGAAAGTGCGGGGCCCACTGCGGCCTAAGAAAAGCTCTTACATGGATGGTACTCCGTAAATGAAAGATGACACTTTAGAAGATAATAAAAATCAAGACTTGACTTTGAGAAAGTAATATTTAAAACGTATTTGTATTTATCTCTACTTTAGAGTGTGAATAAACTTTTTTCAATATTCAACAACAAAAAAGTGGGGGGGGGCAGACTACAATTACAGGTCATCTGAAAAAAATGCCAACCTGTAGGTCAGCAAAATCAATTTATAGATTGGAGGGGCTAACAAGCTGATACAGAATTCAAATAATGAATGTGGTTGATACATTTCTACAGCTGCTGGGGCTACAGATCGATACAAAGGACCTCAGATCGGTCGAGATGTAGGAGAGTGTCTGAACAGGCCAGGGACATACTTGGGCGATGTCGAGATGATGATGAAGGACGTTCATAAATTGTTTGACCAATGAACGATGGATAATGACATTAATACAACATGACTTTCTATTTCTTAACTGTACCGTGCTCCAGTACGACCAGACGAAACCAGGTGAATTTGGATGGTTCACCGAAGTTCACTTGGATGTTTTCTAGGTCAAGGACACATGTTGCGTCATCTCCGTCAATGATGTGGTCCGGACTATGTTGGGGCCATGTTGTTATTGTCCCGTTGGCGGCTATATCCTCTATAAAGCGAGTTGAAAATTTAACAATACAATTATTTAGAGATTATGTTTTTCCCAATAATTTAAAATTGAGGGGATTTTTTCCCCTTCTACGCAAGAAACGATCACATATATTAATTTGCGTTAAGCTCTACATAAGAAAAAAACGTTTAAAATCCAACCAATAGAGACAAAGTAATGCAATTTGTTTTTAATTTTCTTTAAATCTCGTAATTTTTACTTTCTTTACTTCGGGAAAGTTATTAATACTTTCTAAACATAATTTAAGCTCAAATATGATTAAATGACATTTTTTAAAAATGGATACGCATCATTTTATCCTACATTAAAAAGTGACATGGGTCCCATCAAATCTTAAAACGATGCATCCAATAATGACTTACGATATTGGCAGGCTGCACCGAACCAGCCGCGGCTACACACTGAGCCAGGAAGACACGACCCCAGAGTGTCACACCCGTTGTTGGTACAGTGGCAGGTGTAGTGGCACTTCTGATCAAACACCTTGTCACTACATCCTTACAATGGGGAAAAAAAACGTTGTCACTACAAACTACAAGAGGAAAACACATTTTCACTACGATATGACAGAAGAGACTCATTGTACTATGACATTGTCGAATAAAACACATTATTACAAAGACCTTAAAGAATGAAACGTATTGTTATTAAGACTTGACATTGGGGAGAATGGTGCATCTCTTTTAAAACGTGGGGTCTTTCTTTTTCTTTTTTCCGAGTCTATGGAATTGACCATTAGAAAGGTGACTAAAATAATCTTAGCTGTTAATCTGAAAATCAATTGAATCAAAGTCGTTCTAATGCAAGTATCAATAATATAACTGTAAACGAAGTGTCAGGCGGATGAACGATCTTCTTTTCTAAAAACATAAACACGGAAACTTACTCAGGTTATGCCAAGAATAACGAAATAATTTTTAAAAATTTGACGTTTCGAGTTATTTAAAAACCAAGACTCACCCAAGTTACACTCTACTGCCGTGTTACTGGGGTCACTACAGTCTATGAGACACGCGCCGGTGATTCTGTCACACAGGGAATTGATGCAGCTGCTATTGCAGGGTGGGTAGCATTCAATGTTCGTACTCCCAGGTCTACAGTCTTAGTACAACAAACATCGGAGTTGGTCATCGAGACATTGTATGTAATGAATATATATTACTTAACATTTTAAACTAACATAATTGTCTTTACTCTTCAATGTGTTTGCTAACTTTTGTTATGATATGTACACTATATTAAGACAACGTTTGAAATGGATATTTATATTTCATCTATGAATACTTTGTTTTTTTTAAAATCTGTTTTAGCCAGGAAATACTCAATAGATAAACTTGCAATGCTTGTGGGTGTCAATATAGAGATATATGTGCATTTGTCCCTTAGAGCTAGGAATGGCCTTGCCAAAAGTAATTTAAATTTGTCTTTTATTTTAAGATTTGGCCTACATAAAAAAAAATCCCATCGTTGTTAAGTTTTGATCCCCAGTAGCCACACCACTGACACATCCATTCAGTCGTATTTCCAGACCCAAAGCCTTAGAAAAAAAGCAAACCCGCCAAAAAACACCCAATCTGTAACTGATAATCTATGTACGAAAACGCTTCCGAAATTCATATGCATTTTTTCAATAAAAGAACATCTGACCTATATCACAGGCCTCCCCTCTGAAATTTGGTGGACAGCCAGAAAGACATGCCCCAGTTTGGGCATTACATGTCTCATTGACATCGGCACAGTTACAGGTCTTAGTGCACTCAAGACCATATTTTCGTGCCGGACATACGTCGTCTTAAAGAAAGAAGAAAAATACTTATGAGTTTCAACAATAAACGTTTGAGAATATCAGAATTTTTTAAAAATCAAACAAAGATTCAACTTTGAAAGGGATTTCCAAGTTACTTCCACGCTAACTAACTGAGGATAAATGAATTAGCATATGAGATAACTACGTTAAGAGGTGCCGAATATTTCTTAAAAATATAATTTAAGTACGCTCCATTGATCTTAGATATCTTAATTATAAAAGCTAATAAAGTCCATTTCGGTCTGTTACTTTATAAGGGATATAAGATAGTGAACAAAGTGACACAGTTTTTTTGAGGGGTTTACTCTAGGCTTAGTTTGACAAATTAAATTTAACTCACACCCATAGATTTCTACTTCACACAAGGCAAGATACTGGTCGCTGTTAATGACCTTTATGACCATGGCGTAGGTGACCACGTGTAAATTTGGTTCAATTATTGTGTACGATTTGTGTTTCTTGGTTGACGTATCATTGTATGAGTAGATGTCTTGTTGTAATTCGTTGTAAAGTTTCAGGTTGAACCCGTTCAGTCGTTTTGGGCAACAGCCAGTATCTAAAAAGGAAAAAAAACAACAACTTTAGAATAGAATCGAAACTTAAAAAAGATTTGTACTTTTCTGTTACTTCACTAACGCAAGAATAATTCAGGCACCTTAAAGAATTTTTTTTTAAAAACGTCAACAACTTGCTTGTTAATGAATTAGAATAAAAACTACGCAAATAGGAAATTTATTTGCTTGCATATTTTAGCCAAGAGACGATTAAAAAATCTTGACCTAGATGTTGATTATTATTAATATTTTATTGAATATAAATTTATGTAAAATTTACCTTAAATATGTAATAAATACGAAATGCAGTTTTTTTTCCTTCATAAAGTGAATCTTATATTTTCTCATAAAGCAAATATTATTTAGAATTTGAAATTTTGAATCCTAAAACAAATTTACTAAAAAATCATTTGCTTGTAACTCTTCTGTAGACTTCACTCTCAAGATAAGATTTAGCGTCAATGAAATAGCTTTCACCTGGATCTTTCCTGTTATAGACAACTATCCTGTTAACATAGACCGGCCCATAGAGATGCAACACCCAGAATGGTTCGTGAACGTCGTTGTCTGTATGAGAGCAACTGTTACTGGCAAAGTTGATGTCGTTGTTCCCATCTACAGCGTATTTCCCCTCATACGTGAAACCATCTATTGTCAAATCCTTCGACTGGAACGTGTCTTGTTTCAGCGCTACGTTTCTACCTGGTGGTTGTATGGTTTAAAATAAGAAACTCATGGAACAATCCATTAAATATTGATTTCATTACATGAAGAAATTGTGATCACACAAATTAATTGAATAGTTAATTAATGAAAAAGTGAATAATATAAAACATTTTCAAATCTTCAACTAAAATCTTCATCATTTTCAAATATGTGGAAGAAGATGCTTTAAAAATCGACAGTAAATAGTAGGTATAAGATGACTATTTATCATAAAGTTATAGTCAAACCTCCACTGATGTACAGAGAGCAGATCTCTCTAGATCCAAAAGAAAGTTGGACTGTCACAACATTGACATCCGGTGTACAGAATAGGTCAGCCATGGACTTGTCAGCTGAGACGTACATTTTGAAAGCATCGCAAGTCCTAAACGTGGAATTGCTCCGGTCTTCTTTGAAATGTAGAGACGATGCGCCAAGTGTGGTTACTAAAAATAGATAATTTAAGACATTAGACGCTGTCATTAAGTTGAAACTAAAACATATCATTTCAAATACTCATAAACAACTAAAGTCTTAATGAATATATATATATATATATATATATATATATATATATATATAATATATATATATATATATATATATATATATATATATATATAATTTAAATCTACTCAACTGGTTATTTAAACATATTTTTAACACTCCTTTATATATGCAACATTTATATATGAAATTTAACAATTTAAAATGTAGCAAAACAATTTTCTCTGTAATATTATTTACTTATTATATTAATGTATCAGTATGAATGTAAACCCTTTTTTAAAAAATACCCAGCTGTTGCTTTATTTACTTTATTCCGAGAAGAGTGATTCAAACATATCAAAATTCTAAGAATTCACACTGTTATTTTCCCACAACAGACATCACGTGACTGACACAAATCTCTATTACATACTCACAATTGTTTCCAACAACCCTGAGCCAAAACAATGGATACGGCCTATCAAATTCAAGGTCTATGTTGTTGATGTTTCTAATACACGTGTCGTCATCGTTATCAAAGAGAACAGTTCCATCGTGGGGCGGGTTGGTTGAGATCCGGTTTCTTGAATAGAAGCTCAGGTCCTCTGAGCAATAGTCGTCAATCAATAGTATCATTTGTTTCGTGTGTTTCATTTGTACAATTTGCATAATTTGTGTCATGTGTTTCATTTGTGTCGTTTGCATCATTTGTGTCATGTGTTTCATTTGTGTCGTTTGCATCATTTGTGTCATGTGTTTCATTTGTGTCGTTTGCATCATTTGTGTCATGTGTTTCATTTGTGTCGTTTGCATAATTTGTGTCATGTGTTTCATTTGTGTCGTTTGCATCATTTGTGTCATGTTTTTCAATTGTGTCATGTGTTTCATTTGTGTCGTTTGTATAGCGGATCAACTGCTACGTTCATTGCTATGGTTTTGATCATTTATAATTAAATGCATAAAATCATAGTGTAATCCATAGCTTTCTTCAAGGTCATTTCCATAGGTTTGGCAAAAAAAAAGATGTTAATACAGTAGTTGCGTAATAAAGAAGATTGTGATGGGTTCTTCTAAATCATCTATTAATTTTGTCGATGCTGATCCAGCATGCTCAATGGGTTCTGATCCCCAAAACATATATTAAATTAAAGAAAACATTGTATTTGGTTTTTTCTTAGATATTTCTTTATATTCACAATATCTAAGCTATGACTGTCGAAATTAATGAAAACGCATCGGGTTAAAGAAATATTTTCAAGAATTTTTGCTTAATTTTGTATTGATGATTAGATAACAGTTCCTGTTGTTGATTTTTAAAAAATATATTATCATTTTATTCATTAAAAATTTAATAGCAACAATAAAATTACGAAATATTTACATTAATCCTACCCCCCCCCCAAAAAAAAAGTCGCTACGAATTAAACTAACATTTCACTGAGTTCAGTTTTTACAATGTTCATCTTTCGTTTTTAATGCTTAACTTACAGCTAGTAGCAAAATGTGTTTTTATAATTCATTAAAAAAAAATAATAAAATACATTTTAATTATCTAAGAATTTAATAATTTGATAAATATATAGCTAATTACAGAGTTCTACAGACTTTTGAAATATTTTCTAGTTTGACATAATGTGAATTTTTAAATGTACTCTTTTGTTTAAGTATGATCAACGAAAATTTGAATGGTGTCCTCATGTGTTAACAGGGAAAATAACCCAAAGATGCAAAAAAAAATTTGGTGGTTGCAGCCAAAGATAATTACGGTATTGGCACTGGGGACCGAACCAGCCGTTGGCACACTTTCTACCATCCTGACATTTCCCGCTGATATCACACACATTGTTGTTGCAGTGACATTGGAATTTACAGTTAGCTCCGAACCAGCCGGTCGGACAAACTGAAAAAGAAGATACAAAATTTAGTGTTCTTTGAATAAAGAAAATAATCGGGACAGTAAAGAGTGTAAATTTCATCAAAATGAACGCACGCAGATTAACCCAATGTGGTACATCAAAAATTTCGTAAAGCACGGTAGCTTGTCTTTGAAAAGGGATCTTCCGTTTTATATTTATGTTTGACAGTTCAATTATACCTTTAACTTATAAAGTCGATTCAAATAAGATGTGAAGGGCTAATAAGACAAACAGTACCATACTGTTCAATAAAGATGCAGACTTTGAATCTAAATGATTACTTCCCCTTAAATTTATATTAATGAAAACTGTGTTTACATAGCTAAGAGTTAACAACCCTCCATGACGTGAAGGCTGAAAAAATTTAAATACATCTTATTTGCTATTTTCTATTTACATCTTTTGTGAGACGATTAATATTGATATTAAAATCAAGATTTGGGATTTAGATTGAAATTACGATTTTGTAAGAACGTTTGTGATATTTAAGGGGTGTGGGAGATTAAACTCTGCAAATATCTGTCAATTTTCTAAATATTTTATAATTTTACTATTGACATAGGTTTGTGCTGTATATTAGATACAGAAGCATGAAAAAAAATATTTCACATTTACCTTGACCTTCAGTAACTGTCAAGAATACAGCAAAACAGACCAGGATGCAAACTTTCATGTTAGGAATTTTCCTTTAATCACAAAGAAACATGTCAACTAAAAAACATCAAATCTTGATTTCTACGTTAAGCTACCTACGTTAAAAGTGCATTTTAAAAAATCAAAAATGAGGAAGTACATTTTTTGTAAGGAAAAGAAAAGTTACTTATTAATGTCAAGAATTGTAATTTGTCAACATTAGTCAACCATTTTCCCCCTGAGATTTTTTAAAGTTTTAAAAAATTAAAAATACAAACAAACTACACAAAAAAGAAGAAGAAAAGGAGGGAAGAAAAAGCAATAAACCACTCATAGATAATATCCACGTAAGAGATGGAATACTTAAGTGTTATTAGATTTTTTTCCAAGTCCATTGATAACTATCGCTTAAAATGGACCATGTATCGTAATAGTATTAGGATACGAAGAGAAATAATAGGGTTAAGAGCGTCATCTCAGATCTTGTATTACTGACTCTCAGTATCTCTAGATATGAAATATTTGGGTCAAGAAAAGACAAGTTGAGACAGAAGAGGTTGCTGAATCTGGTTACATGATAAGATGCAAGTTCAAAAAAGTGGCCCCGGATTACTCTTTATCATCGTCAGCCATCAGATGTATGGGGAACTTTATCATCGTTAGCCATCAGATGTATGGGGAACTTTATCATCGTTAGCCATCAGATGTATGGGGAACTTTATCATCGTTAGCCATCAGATGTATGGGGAACTTTATCATCGTTAGCCATCAGATGTATGGGGAACTTTATCATCGTTAGCCATCAGATGTATGGGGAACTTTATCATCGTTAGCCATCAGATGTATGGGGAACTTTATCATCGTTAGCCATCAGATGTATGGGTGAACCCGAAGAACAATGCCAACTAGGCAGATGAAAATGTGGCAGTCTAAAAACACTTACGGTATTGATGGAGATTGCTGTTTTAGGAGGATCAACTTTTTCCCATGTCAGTAGATCAAGTGATCACGCGTCACAACTATTTCACAATTGGAAAACACACACACACACACACACACACATAGTATAACTAAAGTAAATAAACTGAGTTAAGTCTATTTTAAATTGTAACCTGACTTCTACGTTAGCTGAGAACGGAGGATGTCTACAAATTATTGAAGGACGCTGAGAATGATTTGTCTTTCCTCGGTCACTTGAGATGGCTGCATTTTCAGCTTACTGCTCAGTTCTTTTGCGGCGGGATGGACAAGGTGCATCCCCCAAGCCCCTCTCCTACAAGAAGTGAGAATAACGTAGCAGCCTGAATTCTAATTTATAAAGGAAATGTATTTTCAAGGTTTAAAAGTATTGTGGGTAGGGTTATAAATTGTCCGCTGGATAGCGACGTCAATAGTGGCACTCGCCTCACAAGCTGAAGGGGCGTGGGATGTAGCCCACGTTTAAGCCACAATAAAAATGTTGATGAATGACTATCGCTAAAAAGTCCTCCGCTGACCTGGAGAGGAAATGGGCGCCGCCAAGGTCTACCAAGCCCCGAGAAATTTCTAATGGAAACATTAGAACCCCCTACGACCACGAGGTTATGGGACAGAAAAACAAATTAAATGAAACAAAATTACCGACATGGCATGTTAAAATCTAAAATCACAAATTGTCTGTTACCTGGACTGCAAAATAAGTAAATTATAAATAAGATAACCTTTATTCACGATTTCTCAATGGGGAAATTGAATATTATTTTCAAATGTATGAATACCCTTCTTCTCGCTAAAATGGGCGGGTGTTTTCAATCTACTCAAAATTAATTAAATATACAATTCTGTCAAAATTGCAGGTTATCAATTTTTTTTATTTCTCCAAGCTCAATCGTATGAGAAACAAAATCTACTTCCCCATGAGAAACTATTCTAGTTCCACTCAATCTAAACTTAAAGCTGTATGACTTATTTCACTTAATTAAAAAAAACCATGTTGCCAATATAAATATATACTTGTTTATCGAATTCCATGTCAAAATGAGTTTACTGTAAAAGTCTTGCTGTTATGTAAGTGTGGGTATATCTCTGGGAAATAACTCATCAAAATTTCTCTAAATGCGATCAGTAAAAAAGCGATTAAATTTTAAATCTATAATAACTTTATTTCCAAAATTTAACATTTATTTCTTCAAGTATCCAATATTTACAAAAATTTTAGAGATCTTACTCTTAGTTTTAAAGTGAACACATACATTTTTTTAATGAGAAAAATAAAGAAAACAATTCACCAGTGTAGAATAATTGTGTAATTATTTGCAATTAAAATGACTTTTCTTCTTTGATGTCATTAAATCCATCATAGTCGAATATGATAATTGCACTGTAGATATTCTGAGTCTAGAGCAGTAAGATAAAATATAAAGAAGAATAAAATTTCTTTTACAAATGATTATGAGGTGGTTTCAAGCCATTCATTTAACGTCCTTTCAGCTTCTATTTCAGATTTACAAAAGACATATATCTAATTTAAAAATTAAATAAATACATTATTTAAAAAATAAGCTCTAATTAAAATGGATATTACACAGGAAAGATGAATAGTAAATATATAGCTAATTTTGCTCTTGAAAGATTTTTAAAAAAAATATTATTTTGATTGGCTTTTTTTATGTAAATGTAATAATTTTTTTTTAAAAAATAGAAGAATGATCAGGCTACAAGCCATCGAACTTTTGCATGGAGAGCAATACAATAAACAACAACAAAAAACAACAAAATAAACTTCAGCTGACTGTCAACTGTTTGGCTGCTTGCTACCAATAACCGGCTAAGTCTAACGTGAAATCATTATAGACTTTAAAAAAAATATTTTCTGTTGACAATTGTAATTTATAAAAGTACGTGATGTGGTATTTATAGATTTCTTTTTTAAATTTTATAAATAAACTTAAAAATTATTGAAGAATTTATAAATTAACTTTACGGTGGGCTGGCAACTGATCTGACGAAAAGAGGTTGTCCCTGCCTGCGCTACAAGGACGTCTGCAAGAAAGACATATCATTGGCGCGCATCGACCACACAACGCGGGAAGCCATTGCTGAGGAGCGCACCCTCTGACGGTCCAGGGTGCGTGAGGGCACTCAAGCTGTGGAAGCCAGCCTCATAGCTAGGGGTGAAGAGAGAAGAGCCAGGAGAAAGGTGTGGGGGTGAGAGTAGGAGTCAACGCCATCGTCCTTTGAGGACTGACGGATGCCATACATACATTTACATATATACCTAAATGCTGCAAAAAAAGTTTGTAAAATATTTAGTATCACTGAAGTATCTGATCTACTGATGCTGACTGCACCATTCACCAGTGAATCCAGGCGCACATCCAGACCGACATCCACCAGAAGACACAGAACAGGCCTCACTTGGATTGGCACAGTTACATTTCCTTTCACATTCAGGGCCGAACAAACCAGCAGGGCACACCACGCCTAAACAGATGGAGAAATATTCAGAGATGTTTAACAAATATTAACAAGTTATGTTAACTGTGCAGATTTATATTGAAAATGAAACTTATTTAAGTTTGATTTTATTCTCTGAATAAAAAAACAACAACCCATTGTTCAGTGATAACAGAAGACAAACAATGCTGCACTAAAAGAGCCTCTGTTTGGGCTTTATGGACTTAAAGACATTTTGCGTGATTCTCTTTTTATAGCGGTGAATAAAATTCCTTACAAATTTTAACACGAGTTTACATATCGATCAACAGTTAGATAAATTAAAATGACCATAAGTCATTTATCTTTAAATAGAGCGCTAATGATTTAAAAGACTTACCGCCAAATATTTCAACTTCACAAAGTGTAAGTAGATGGTCAGAACCAGGAAGTGACGTAATGATTACACCAGAGATGGGAGCGCTTGAATTCGGCGATAGGATCACATTGCGCCCAGTGAAGTCATAGTCGACTTGAGTGGTAAATATTATGTGGTCTATACAGTCTACAGCTGACAATCTAAATCCTTCCCGAACTCCTGCCAAAGCAATGAGCAGAAATACTTTGTTGTACGAGCCATAATTAAGCAACGCCAAAGGCAAATGTGTTTTTGAAGTTAGGTAAAAATGATAAAGTCCATTTTGCATACATCAAATATAACAAGGCGAGATTCGTTGTCATTCAGAACCCTGAACTTTTTCATAAGACAGACAGTTCTTATGATAAAAAAAAATCAATTTGTTTACAGAAAATCTGATATAGATCTCTAGAAATACGTATTTAAACGTATTTCTTAGAAATTGATTAAACATTTTTTGCTTGGACTGACCTAAAGCATTCACTCCATTGTACACAACATATCTGTTGACAACATGTGGTATGGGAAGGATATAGGTCACCGAGCTTTGTGCGTGCGCATCCATCACCAACAGTAGAAGTGTTTCCATCAATGGCATTAGAGCTCAGCACATTGATGAAATCTTTGCCATCATAGAGAGACGACTGCTTTGTTGGCCTGTTGTACGCAATGTTCCTTCCTACAATATTAAATCAAGCGTGTAAATATTAAAATTTGCGTCATTAGATATTTACTATTTTATGACAACTGTACGTTTAATTTACGCAAAACAAAACAACAAGTGATTGTTATGTTTCTATAAAAAAAATATGATCAAAACATGGTTAACAGTCACTAAACTAGTAAATTCTAAATAAAGACACGAATCTTCTGTCATGTCCCAGGTATACTTAGTTCAACATACGTGACATCGATTGATATCAGAGATGAAATCACTCACCCCCACTAACGTAAAGTGAACACACAGATGTTGACTTATTGAATGTTACATTCATATTGATGACAGGGTAGTCAATCTGACAGTGTATATCTGTTGTCTCCCTGTCTAAAGAAACTTCCAACATGTTTGTGCAGTTGATGATTTCTTCAGACTGGCTGTCAGTGAGCAGTATTTCTATTTTAGGATGTTCTCCACCTGAAACAATAAATTATTTATATTAAAAACTCTATTAAAAATTGGATATTATAATCCGAGTATTAGAAATACATTTTCTAAAACCTATTTTCACCACAAAAAGACAAGCCCTGAATTGTAATCCCTCGGGAAAAATAGATAATGGGCAGATAGAGATACAACTGGCAACGAAATGTAGAGGCAGACATCAAGAAACACGGAGAGACTGACTAAGGCTGGGGACTCTTATTGGCCACCTATGTCCTTGGAAGGACCGCATACCACGACGACAATCGACTGCTGTTCCCAGAGGACACAAAAAAGAAGGCAGAAGTAGAAGAAATCATACAATTGTTAAACAAATACGTTTTTTAAGAACGCATTGTTGTATTTTTGTTTAAATGATAATAACCAGTAAAGAAGAAAGTTTTTCGTTGGTTTAAATATAATGATCATCTTGCTTGCGTAGTCCTTCTTATTATTCTAGAAGAATTCTGGTATGCACTTATAGCACAGATATCATGTTTGAAGATGTCCTTGATGTGTTATTCTGATTGTCTTATTGTTATTTCGGAGCATGGATGTCCACCATTGACCGTTGCTTCGTTAGAGCTTAACTTTTCTTCACCAAATACTGAATGTTTTGATGTTTTTGAAGGCAATGCCCCATGCCGTTTAAATGCAATGGTGTCAGAATTATTTGTTGTTGTTATGATAATAGTTTCTGCAAGGTGATGACGTCGTCATTAGCACACGTAGAGAATATAAGGGTTAATCATCTGAACTATTGTGCATCGATTGGCAAACTGACGTCTTTGAACCTTGATATCGTGTGAAGACTGAAAGAATTGTTTTTTTCAGAGACCTCTCCCGGAGGCCTACCCGCCTTTTGGATGAGGGAATTTAAAAAATGACATCTTCACATTGAAGCTTTTGACGCTCAGCCTAATAACGTTGTTAATAGGTAACATGTATGATGAATACATTCTTTTTCTATGAGACAGGCGGACAGGCGATTAGTTGCGCTGATCTCGCCCCGTCTGACTACAAAGCTTTGACGGATATACGCCCAAGTCTGGACATGTGTACGTAATGTTGTGTAGTTTTGAAGAGTATGCGATTGTTATGTCATCTTTTGTCAAATTGTGTTTCAAGTGTTTGCTTATAAAGCGTAGGGTTGTGCTACCGCGATCATGTAAACATAATTTATATTTATACATATACATATATAAAGTGACTTGCGCTTTGTCAACAGTTCACATGCTGGTTATAAAATAATCATTAAAAAACAATGAGTGGAGTTGAATTTAAAATAATAATACTTTAAAATATTTTAATACCGTTTTCGAGCACCATTCTAATCCATGAGAACATTATGGGTTTTGTAAAGGTGACTTGGATGTTATCCACAGCTAAGACATATGTTGAATCATCACCATCCACGATTTCAGATGAATTGCTATTTGGTGACATTAAGATTGTGCCAAGTCCTACCAAATCCTCTGGAATAAAAAAAAACGAACTAAAATGTATTCCTTAATTTCTAAATGAATTTTGTGGATTTATTGGTATGTGCTTGTATAGTTCTGATATCTAAACTTAGGTATAAATAAACGAAACCTTACGTGTATTTATCTTAGTGTAATAATAGTGTTATTGTATTATTAATACTTTAATGTATTTTTTTATAATTTTTTTTTGTTTTTGATTAAAACTGGGGTTATAAATATGAACTTTGTTACGGCAACTTAGAAGATGCTAAAGTCTCGTTAACATTATTTATTTTTTAATATTAAAAATAATTTAGGAATGAACCACTTCTAAAACTCTTTCAGGCACTGACATGTTTTGTTTCTTTTTTATGAAAAGATCAACTATGTTTATTGATACTACTCAGAATGTTTAAAAAATGAGTAAGAGATAAAAATTAAACGTGTACGAACGGTATTAACAACCGACACCAAAACAGCCGTCCAGACAGGGTGCTTCCTCCTGGCAAACGTCAGAGCTATCTAGATTATTATTGGCACGGTGACACACAAACTGGCAGCTGGAACCAAACAAATTGCTACCACAACCTGATAGAAAAGACCTATGCATATGATCCAATACATCATTTTGAACACAATCGTTACAATGAAATTTGATTTCATCACTTAGTATGCTGCTTTTAGTTTTAAATTTCAAATTATCAAAAAGCTGAAATGTATTTTAACTAAGGGTGTACCGAATTTCGGCTCCGGCAAATCCAGAATGCGGCAATTTTTACAAATTTCGCTCCAGTTCTGGCAAAATTTCACTTAAAATATCCGGCCAAATCCGGCTGGCCGGTAGAGCCATAAATATAAATATTGGCTCCGGCTCCGGAAAATCTGGAATCCTGCAATTTTTACAAATCCGTCTCCGGCTCCCGTCGGATCTCAAAAATTTGAACCCGGTACATCCCTAATCTTAAGTAATCATAAACTGAATCACACCGAAATTAGCTTCATTCATCTTACGATAATTGAACTTCATTTTTCATTTGTTGTTTAAGCTCATTGCTATTCTCTGACCTGCTTTACATTCAAGGGCGTTGCTGCTGTTGTCTACACATCCCTTGAGACACTTCCCTGTACGTCTGTCGCAGTCGAGGCCAATACAGTTATAACTGCATGCTGGGTAACATTCGATGTCTTTACTCCCAGGTGTACAGTCTTGTTACAGGATGAGAATAAAAATTATAAATCACTTCAAAGTACTGCATAATAACACTATGTCTTAAATGGAGTCTAGCTGATATTGTTATGCCAGGCTCGGCTTCGTAAGACATTTGATGAAGTTGCGTCTGCAACTCTATCGTCTAGCAAAGTCATAAGAAAGAATGTAAAACAATGTTTCGATATTGAGGATAGCAATTATATGTTTATGATTATTATTGATAGGATTGCTCACATCAAGACAAACCAACCTACGTCACAGCCGTCTCCCTGGAAATATTGGGCACAGCCGGACGCACAGGTATCGGTCAGCACGTCACAAGCCTCATGGACGTCCTCACAACGACACTGTCTGATGCACTCTGGTCCGAAGAACCCGGATGGACAGACATCGTCTTAGTTTGATGTCAGGTTGTTGTGGTGGATGATAGGACGTCAGTGTATATGGAAAGATAGACAAATGAAAACTCACAATGAAAACATTTTAACTCATGAACGTCATTAAAACATGGATATGAAATGATTTTATGATTAACATTTGAGCAAGAGAAATCTTTAATCTCTAAACTACGCTAAATTTTATAAGCATTCCATAAAAATATAGTCAAAATGAGAACCACATTGTTGTATACTTAATTAAACATTCAACTGTAAAAATTCACATGGAAACATGATATTCATTTATTCAAATTGAATAAATTAATAAAAGTGCAATTTTTCTATATATTCACTGGTAAATTAAATCTGATGAAGGCGAATATTTAAATAACATAAAACTTTTTTCGAGACGAATTTTTTCTCACATCCGTACACTTCCACTTCACACACAGATAGCACGTGGTCACTGGTGGTCAGCTTTAGGTCTGTGGCCGTCACCTGTAGCCTCGGTTCAACTACTGTTTAGAACCTTACATCTCCTGTCGTGGAGTCTGTATAATTGTAGACCTCATGACTGGAGTCGAAGAGCTGCAGGGTAAACCCATTCAGTTTGGAAGGACAGCAAACATCTTGACCAGAAAGAAACGATGTTTTAATACGTTTAGAAATCAGTTATAGAGAGCCCTATATAGTATAGTATATATGCCTCAAAGCAATATTTGTTTTCCCTGTTCAGTTAAAGTTAAAGACACAAACCAACATATCAATTAATACAATAAAAATTATATTACGCAGTTATCGGATTATTCGGCGTATTGTACGCTTTGTCAGAAAAATGTGAACAATGGAAGTCACTCTAACTAACTGCAGTGCTGTTAACGCAAGGTGCCACATTTTCCCAGGAAGGAATAACAGAATTCCCAAATTAGACTAAAAATACCAAATGCATTAAATTCTATTGGCGAAGCAATCTCCAATATTCCCATATTTAAGGCCAAATCTTGATAAATTCCCATTTCTATAAATTTGCCTAATTTGGCTTTTAAAAAAATTCCCACGATTTTGGAAATTTTGTAGGAGTTAACAGCACTGACTAACTGTGGGAACACCCCTAAATTCAGCGTCAATCCATGCGTGTTTCTAAACATTCAGAGGTGTGTTCCTTATGCGCATTAATACATCCTACCTGGCATTAGCTTACGTGTTTAGACATTAATAGACAACCGATATTGGCATCTTAGTTTGAAAATATCGCATGGGAAACGTTACCATGTATAGCGAAAAAACATTTACTGATATAATCGCTTATTACCCTACAGTGAATTCCAGGCAAATCCGAATTGCTTAGCAATAAAGATAAATGACCAGCGTTAGTTAACACGGAACCCTCGGCTACTACTAAGAACATAAGCCTTTAACGATTGTATTAATTATGAAACTTTTCAGGGACAATGTAGTCTAAGAAATTGCAAGGCATCACTTAATCAAGGAGCTTATCGTCTTTTATTTTAAATTTTATTTTACAACCTCACAGCTAGGAGTGAAGAGAGAAGAGCCAGGCGAAAGGGGAAGGGGAGAAGAGGAGACGGACGGATGCCATATATTTTTGTTTCGTTTCTATCTACCGGAATCCGGCCTGCTGTAAATTATTATTCTGTTGATGAAAATTTTGTTGTGAAAGGTAACATTCCAAAATGGATTCGATTCAGCTTGTGTTTGCGCACATCCTTGCCCCACTAGGTCATTGGTTAGGATACCATCCACAGCGTAAGTTGCATTGGCTTGATCTCCATCGTCACCAAACGTACTAGACTGAGATACAGTTTGCCTCAACGCGAGGTTACGACCTAGTAAATGAGAATAACAACAAATTAACACAAACTAAGTTATATCTTAAAAGAATGTAATGATTTTGAATTATCTTTTTTGTTATTTTTTATTGGATGTTCAACATTGAAATGATATATTCAATGACTTTTTAGTCATTTTTTGGCGACTTTTAGTTACAAGTTTAATTATGTTCTTTTGTACAGATAGACTACTGGTATCTGTTTTTTTAAAAAAATGTTTTCTTTAAATATATTTCACACCGGGTTTTATACTCAATAAGGAGCATAACAAAAAAAAGTATGTGTTTTTGTTATTGAAAATTTCCCTTCTCTTGAACACATGCGATTGTTTACGGATAATAGTTAAAACTCATGATTATGAGTGAACAGATAGACACATTGGTCATGTTTTATTGTAAACCAGCAACTCAATTAGAAAATTGTTATAGTTGAATATCACTTTACTTTGATTAATTAAATTATGATATAATGATAAAATGGCCCAAGGAAAAGTATTGCAGAATAATTGGAAGAGAATTTTCAAATACGCACATATACTTTCTAATATTAAAAGATGTAATGCTTACGAGACTGTGTATCAGCGAAAGATGAGGCCTATTGAACCCGTAGGTTATTACGACATGAGGACATATTTTTAACTGACCACCAGCCCGACGTGCGTTTGATTATGCATATGTATTAAATCGTACCGTAAGTTCGAACACAGCTACACAAAGCCAGTGACATGCAAACTGCAGACGACGGCTGGTGTTTGAAAAGACAGCTTAATTTCTGCAGCGGTAATATTGGTCCGACAGAAGAGGTCAGCTGTAGTTTTATCAGAGGAAACTAACTTTGTAGACGAGTCACATCTCTTGACCACCGATGGTCACGGGTTCGAATCCATGTGAAGGCAAGGATTTGTTCCCGGGGCCTTGGGCGTACCTGAGTCACCCCGCTCCGAATGGGTACCTAACACTACATGTAGTTAGGCGGCTGGGTAATGCGTGGACCCACAAAGCTGTGGCCTGTGAATGCTGCATCACTTGCCAACAGATCATCTGTCATGGTCTGTGGACGCAACTATCTTCTGCATAGAAGGAGCGTCTGTATAGATAAGATAGATAAGATAAGATAATTCTTCTCTTTATGCTTTTAAAATTATAATATTCACCATTGTTGTAATACTCTCAAGTAGCATAACATTACTGAGCTGTTTATTTAATATTTAATTTTAAAAAAACGATTCATGAGTAAAAATGTTGAAATGACACTATTACGGTATTGACATCCTTAACCAAACCATCCTGGTTCACAGTGATTGTCTTGAGGACATTTCCCATTGACGTCACAGTTGTGTCCAGCACAATGGCACAAGAATTGGCATCTTGGTCCAAACCAGCCATCGTTACACGCTGAAAAATGTGTGTTGTTCCTTCTCAGTAAAGTTTGTTGAATGGGTTGTAGATTGTTATCCTTTTTTGGGTTTGTTTTTCAATAAAAAATAGTGCGTATTGTTCCGTTCAAGATATGGATATTATAAAATAAAAATGTATAAAAACACTATTCTTAATTTCGAAAATGTTTAGTTGTCAAACAAAATCTCTTTTCAAGTTTCATGCATTAATTTTTTTATATAACACCTGTTATTTTTTATTATGTTCTGTACAGTAACCGTGTGATAAACAATATTCAACTCTAATTAGCCAAGAGGCACATTTGCATCTCCATAGTTTTGAATTATATATGCAATCTTTAGACAAAAGAATTAGACACTTTAAAATATCTACTACAAAGTAATGTATACTACATGTGTATTTCACTTTTGACAATAACAACAGTGTAATTCCTATAGTCACCAAATAATAACAAGATTTTTTAAATTTACTAAAAAATTTATTCTATAATATCTAATTAGCGATCGTAGAGAAACTTCTAGAATCACTTTTCGTATAAATTTGTTTATGTTTTCGTATTTGTTTTGTAGATATACAAAAGCTTATATAATATTTAGGGATGTTATCGATTAATTTAAATTCAATCGTTAACTTTTGAAAAATTATCGATTAATTAATCGATAATTTCGATTAAAGGCAAAAAATAGAAATTTATGACGTCATTAAACTGAAACATTTCTCACGGACATTGAAAATTAAGAATATTTTGAAATAAATTTTATGACAATGTGTTGATACTTAATCGGATGTTTGTGCTGAATGTGGTAAGTCAGCGATGTATTTGATCCTTTAAACGAGAATTGTTTATGACAGTGAACACAGTAAACTTTTTCACCATCTTCGTCTTTGCCATCCGCAGTTAGCTTAAAAACAAAATTTTTGCTCAACTTTCTAGTTATACGTTTAAATTTAATTGCCCTGATGCTGTCATACATTTTTAGTTAATTTCTGCTAGTCCACATTAAGTAATAAAATAAATTATAATATTTCGCGGGAGAAGTTTGTACATAAATATATATAAATTATTAGTAATTATTAATAATTAATTATTTATTAATTTTAAAAAAATTAAAAATATTACCGTATATACTCGTTCTATAACCCGTTTGTTTATAAGCCGACCCCCCTACTTTTGGAAGAGAATAGTATTAAAAGTGTGTAACCCGCTCCCAAGCCGACCCCCCCAAAAAATAATAGGACAACTTAAACAAAATGGTACACATTTTTTTTTAAAACGACAAGCTAAATCGGTCAATACAATTATTAACTTTGTACTGCCTATCTTTGTCTTTGTGCTCTTTGTTAGGCATGAGTTACCAGTATTTAAAAACAAAATTCATTGCTAACAGTGGCGACAGCGCGTACATTAAAATTTGTTGTAGAAAAAAAAATTAAAACAATTTATTAAAACATTCAAAAAAATAAATAAAATGATTAAAAAAGGTAAGTGCAGATATTTAATAAATATATTATAGTTTCTGGTAGAGCAGTCGAATCTTGTAGAATGTAGACAAGGACCTTGATGATCTACAATAACAACACCGATATTCAATGCATGGATATGCAGAAATCACCCATGACCCGCTCATAAGCCGACCCCCCAACTTTTCCCCCTAGATTTTGTCCAAAAAAGGTCGGCTATAGAACGAGTATATACGGTATAAATATTTTCTTTAATTTTAATGGAATTTTTATCGATTAAAATAATTGTAATCTATCAAAAATTTTGTAACGATTGATCGAGAAATTAATCGTTAATTTCCGCAGCCCTAATAATATTATGATTAAGGTCTTTATTTACCTTCATTAAGAATAAAATATCCTCCAAACATAAAGTAAATACTATTTACGGTAAAACCCATTATAATCAAAGCACAAAAATCCAATGTATACACATTTGTTTATCTCTTTAAAAGACTTTTCCGTTCATATAACCTAAATGTAATGTCCAGTAAATGTAATAAAAGTTGTATTAGTACTTCAGATAAACACTTGCAAATCTAAGATTAGAGTCCCTATTATATTCCCATCAAACATGTGAATAATATTTCTTGACTTGTGTTAACATCTGACAATCAAACTTGTGTCATAGATAAATACCAACACTTTGTGAACTGTCTTATAAAATACACATCTAATTGTCAAGTCAAGAAGTAGTGTATCCAGGGTTCATAGTTGTAATAAAGCTACTCACCAAAAAGTTTACAATCACTTTATTCAATAATATCGAACATCTCGTTAACAACTAGTAGATATTTAAGATATTTAAAAGATGATGCGACCATATAGCGGTGTAAAGATGTGTCCATAATGATTTTAACTAAATTAATGTATCATTTAAAGTCAGGATGGCCTGATAAAAGAACAGAGATTCCCAGTGAAATTAGAATGTTTGCTGGGTTCAAAGAGGAACTAAGTGAAAGTCATGGCATACATTTCAAAGGAAAGCGAATTATAGTTCCAAAAATACTGCAGAAAGAAAGGCTTAAGAGACTTCATCAGGGACATTTAGGGCGAGATAAGTGTCTGGCTACAGCAAGGGAAGTGATATTCTGGCCGGAAATGTCATCACAGATCAAAGACAAAGTGTCTAGCTGTGAAGTATGCAATGAGTATCAGCGGTCCCAGAAAAAAGAAACAATGATACCTCATGGCATTCCAACACTTCTTTGAGAAAAAATAGTAGCCGACATTTTTTATGGAAAAAATTATTTACTTTTAGTCGACTACTACAGTAGATTAATTGAGTTCAATCTCATTCCATCTCCCAAGACATCGGATATAATTATCCACATGTAGTCCACAATTTACTAGGCATGGCATCCCATGACAAGTAATAAGTGGCAAGGGCCCCAGTTTTACTGTCAAGACTTAAAGCAATTTTTAAAACAGTGGGGATTTAGCCACACAACGTCCAGTACAACATACCCAAAGTCTAATTGCATTGTTGAGAGGGCAATACAAACAATAAATACACTTTTGAAGAAAGCTAAAGCTACGTGTCAAGACCCGTACATAGCACTGCTGAAGCTACGAAACGCTCCATGTGCAGACGGACTGTCATCTGCACAACTGCTAATGGGGAGCCCACTCAGGGTGAATCTACCTTCTACAGACGCCTATCTGAAGTCTAACATTGCTAACCTACGAGAAAAGAAGAGCAGGAGAAGTATTACAACAAATCAGCCAGAATATACAGACTTATACACTTGCAGCCTGGCAGTAAGGTGTATATGCAGAAAGAACCTAAAGCTCGTGGCAGCCAGCAGTCGTCGTGTCAGCAGCAAATACGCCAAGATCATTCATCGTTAATACTAGAGATGGTATGACATACTGACGAAACAACAACATGTTGAGACAGGCACTTCGTGGAAGGAGAGTTGTGACAGATATTTTTGAGTTAGACACACAAGAGACATGACAAGCAGTACACACTCCCAGCGTCGGTACAAATGGGTCATCACCAAGAGTCGCAACTCAGCAAGCAACAGAAGCAACAGCAACAACAAGATACGGGAGACAGGTGAAGCCACCAACGAGATACCAAGTTAAAGAGACATAAATCTATGCTGTTCTTGGAAGAGACATTTGAAGATTCAGTGATAGAATTCATGTAATGAATTGTTCTATGTTTTACTTGTATTGTTTTCTTATTGCTAATCTGGGTCATTCATTTGTTTTTTTTTACCACGTTTTTATTAACTCGCTTTCGTTCCTGTTGGTTTGTTGGTTTGTCCAATATTTTTTCAAATCTGCCAACGTAAAATTGAACCACTTCTGATGGACCTGGAGATCTGAAAATTTTACAACAGATAGATCTTAGATGACAATGCATTGTATGTAAATTTCAGATCGATTGAATGTACCGTTATTAAATTATTGGACTTTTTAGTTTATCTATGGTCTATATTTAAGCATCTGTACCGTCTGCTTTTGTTGACATTCGTGAGTTCACCCCGTGACCACATCACAATGTTTTTAAAACGTTGGGCGGGCGCTTGTGAGGTGTTTGGTAAAATAAATAGAGGTAAAAAAAATATTTAAAAAAACCAGGTTGTCATAAGTGGACTAAAAAGAATAAAATAAATAGAAGTAAAAAAAAAGATTTTTAAAAACCACGTTTTTATAAGCGGACTAAAATGAAGAAAATAGTTTAAAAGTTATAATTCAAGTACTTCGATTTAATATGACTAAAATCGTAGGGCGGGTGTTTGGTATAAAAATTAAAGATTTCTTATTTAAAAGGCAAAAGAGAGATCTATAAGTGAGAGTATGAGTGAGCTGCATATGCTAAACCTCATAAGCGCCCGCCTCACGTTTTTAGTCAAATTAAATCAAAGTAATTGAACTTATAAGTTTTAAATTATTTTCTTCTTTTTAGTCGGCTTATAAAAACGTGGTTTTTTAAAATATTTTTTTTACTTCTATTTATGTTAGAAGTGAGATTTGAGAGACGTGTTGTTTTGTTTACGTTGTATGATCATGCGAGTATGAAACCCGTGATTTGTGCTGTGAATTGTAATAGTGCGTGGTCGTGAACTGAGAGGATGGCTGGCTATTAATGTAAGGTTCACGATGTAAAATGGAGTTGATTGTAGTTGATTGTGTAAATTGATGAAAGAGAGTTTTTACCCAGACCACAAGGTGTTAAAGTCTTGTTTCTTGTCTGGCACCTTCTATTACAGGACCCATAAACCAAAGAAAACATTGATAAACTAGAACAAATTTTAAAAAAAAGAACTACCAAATTCATTACTGGAGATTATTTAAAACAAGAATAACAACATTAGTCCTAAACCTAAATCATTAAACCTTGAAACACTGGAGTATACAAGAAACAGGAGTAAAGTAGATATAATACATAAATCAATTAATTCTAATTTGGAAATACAAGACAAAGATAATATTTAATACAACCCACAGATAGAATTATGGGGGGGGGAAATAATTCCGTAAGTAAGAACTGACACAAAGTGTCGTTCTTCTTGTTCGGAATTTCGGGCGTGGCTTGGGTTGCCTGAAGAAAACAAGAAAACCAACACTTTAACAACATTTAAAATTAGAATGCAGGTCTTTAAAAAACCATGGATAAGCGTAGGCAGAAGCGTAACTGGGTTTTCGGCGCACTTGGCTAATTCATTTTCGGCGCCCTTGAGAATTTAGGAAAATACTAAATTATACAAAATAAATTGATTATTGACGGATTAGCCCTCGGCGCCCTTGGCAACTGCCCAGATGCCAAGTCGTTGTTACGCCTTTGAGCGTAGGATGCAATAATCTTCTGTATAGAAGGAGCGTCTGTAACAGATAAGATAAGATAATTATGTATGTCCAAAATATGTAACTCTTAATAAATAAGTTTAATATTCATGGATTATTGGGTTTTAAGAGCTGATAGCCAATAAAATGACAAAATCTTCCTATCTCACCTAATTTTTTTTAATACTAAAGAAACTGAAATTAACTATGCACTAGAATTCAACACAAACGGTGAGTTAGGACGGTCCCGAGATGAGGGAAAGTTCAGAGATTCAACTTTAAAAAGAGGGATTTACTTACGAAAAATTGAACATTTTGCTGTACTTTCCTTTGAAGTATTTGACATATGTTTGGGGGCATATTTTCCAAAGTGATCATTTGCCTTCAGCACAAGTTCATCTATGCTGACTTGAAGATCGTATCACTTCTATACCAGATTACTGACGAGATACACAAGACACATACGTTTTTATTTTGTAGCAGAGTCGCGATGACAGCCTTCATTCCAAAGTGAAACATGTACATCTCATTACCTTAGTGGTCGGCACAACTGGTGACAATGATTATTGATTGATTCACTGAACATTTACTACCCACCATGACACCACTAGGTCAAGCGGACACTTTTATTTTAATACGCAAAATAGAAAATATAATACAACAAATCCGGTGCTCGATTATGATTTTCAAACTGAGTTAAATTATATTTTGTGTGAAGCTGAACTCATTTAAACTATTTCAGCTTCGGCTACATGTGTATTGGTGGGGAAAATATTATTTTGATTCCACAAGCGCTAAACTCTAAAGAGCATGGAAACAGCGTGATGACGTCATGAGAATAACTACCAAGCTTGATATCACTTTACATAAATTACGTTTTCCTATGGATTATTTTAATATCAAACCTTTAAATAATGTTATGGAGGAAAGCTCTGAGCTAACACTTTGTTTCTATATTTACCATTTTAAAACTTAACACTTAAGTTAACTACTATCATTCATGCGTCAATTTTAAATATAAGATTTGCATATATTGATAAATTATCGTTTGAAGGTTACCATATATTGAAGACGTGTCGTTTATATTCTACTAGAAAAATACCCGCACTCTGTAGCGGGAGTGTGCTGACCCTTTATCCAAGTATTAGTTGCTGGTTATTACAATTTTTATTTGCCAAGATACATTTAAGATTCATCTATTTAGTTAAAATCTTATGAGAAGCAGAGATATGCCATTTTACCGCGTGAGTTGTTTTCACTTAATGCAGTGCCTTTATAACATAACCTTACTATTTAAAAGATATGATTTATTAAATAATGATTCTGGCCGACCATAATAACTAAATTTATAATTTCATTCCCACTTGTACAAAATTAACATAACTTACAGGTTTTCCAAAAGCGCTCTACCACCCTCGTCACTCAAAAATTTAATATATAATTACGAAACTGCATCGTATCACAATTGTAAGTTATATAATATTTGTAACCACGTCTATGAGATAAAGAACATGTGGCACTATCCCTTTAAAAGGCAAAAGCTAAGTGACTCATAGCGCAAATAAACAAAATTATAAATGTTCTTTCTAAAATACTTTTTTTTTAAAAAACGTTCGTATTAAAATGATATTAAAAAAATGTGCACACCATATTTAGACGATATAGAAAGCTGGCCGCATAAAATAAAGTCTTGTTATAAAGTAAATGTACTGGACCAAAATAATTCCTCCTTTTGACGTATTCATAATTGTTTTCACAGGGAAATAATATTTAATATTTTGAATGTCTCTATATATTACGATTTATATTTACGGTTTATAAGCAATGTGTATAATTTCAAAAAGGAATCATTTTTTGTGTTCCCTATTTCGGATAAGGCATCATATTTTGTAAATTATATTCAATGCACACACACACACCAGATTTTATATCTGAAAAATAAAATAAAAATGGAGAAAAAAAAGATTCAACCTTCTATTAATAAGTGCATCTTAAAAATGATTAAAAGGCAATTTTAGAAATGGCCTATGCTATTCTTAATACAAAGGAATGAACATAAAAACATACTCAATTCGCAATTCATATTAATTAAGCGTTTTCAGGATCACTTCATTAAATTTAGTCAAGTTTTGTTAATAAATTCGGTATCGAAAGTTTATAATGTATAGTGTATATAAAGCTTAAGTAAACTGTTTTAAAGTGTAAGTTTAATTGACATAGGCCATCACTTTCAACATAAAATAAACTCGCTACATCTATGGTTTTTAATTAAATGTCGAGTTATGAATTAAATTTTTAAAAAATCCCAATTTTATTCATTGCATGTAACATATTAATACAATGCATCGTGAAAATAATTAAAATTAAAATAATTTAAACGCATATGTAATATATAAAGCTCAGTTGATATTTTTATGTTTGTTTGTTTGTATCCATTTAAGAAAGGCCACTGCTTTGTTGACATTTTCCAAAAGATCTCTGCCACTGTCGTCACTAAAAAAGCTCTTATATATTTACGACACTGCATCGTAACACAATTGTAATTAATACAATATTTGCAACAGCGTCTATGAGATAAAGATAATAAAGATAAATAAAGAAATTAGGCTATATTCCTAATTTTAAAAAAAAACAAAAAACAAATCAATTTTATGTTAAAAACGCATGTGAAACCATGACAATAATTGATTTTAAAAATGGCCTATGTTAATCCATTATCAAAGGAATGAACATAACATATTCAAATCGCAATACAAAATAATTAAGCGTTTTCAGGATCACTTTATTTAGTTTAATCTACTTATGTTAATAGGTCCTGTAGCCTAAGTTTAAATAGTTTGAAAAAAATACTGACACAATTATTACATAAATAGGTTTTTATTAAATGTCGAGTTATGGAACAGAAAATAATTAAAACAAATTCGCAATTAAATTTAAACGTGTAAACAATTAAATCTAATGCATCGTGTGGCAGTTGTAATTAAATATGTTTACGTGTCTATCTAATATATAGAAAGTAACAGTAAAGAAAATGACAATTCTTTGTACTACACAGCTCAAATTATGAAGCGTACACGAAAATGTTCGCACCGTAATTAGACATTATAATATATTTTGAATGCGCAGCGCTGAAAATAAAGTATTGGGGAAAAAAACGTCACCAAAAGTAACTCGCTTTGAACGGCATTTGAACGTCCGCGTAAATTTGTTCAATACAGAAATGAGGTTAAATTTTTTATTCTTTGTCTCTGCATTTTCTGATTATTTAATTTACGGCATTCGGGCAAAAGGGACAATTACAAAAACTAACTTAAAACCACCTTCAGGGTAAAAGGAACCGTCCTGCCAAATTTGGTCCCCGTCCGTCATTTGGTTTTTCCGTGATTGTCTAACAGAAAGTCGAAAAGTGAAACATACAAACATACAAAAATACAAACATACAAAAATACAAAGATACAAACACCAACTGAGCCTTATATATTAGATGTATGCTGTTTATGAGCAGATGAAGGCGCTTTTTAAATCCTTTATATTAACTCGTGGTGTCTGCGGCGGACCTTGCTTGCTTGCTTGCTTGCTTGTCGCCAAAACTTTTGATCGATTTTTAAACCACTTGCTCGCAAGATAGCGAGCTGAAATTTTGCAGGCAGTTTCGTACCGATGATAAAAACAATGTATCAAAATTTCAGATCGATCGCATGTACCGTAATTAAATTATTGATTTTTTAGATTATTTTATTTATTCCTATGTATCATGCTATTTTTTGAGATAGAGCGTCGCGGTGCGTATTATATTGAACAACCTTTCTGTCGCGCAATAAGGTGCGTATTTTACTGACAACACTTTTTATAAACCTATTCCTGATCGGTGCGCATTATATTAAACACGTTTTACGACACAACTGCAATTTTGTATTTTTGGATGGTCTTGCGCTGCGTGTTATAATGAACATTCTTTTAGTTACGTCTCATACGTAAAGGATTTATAGTCAAAAACTTGGTTTTTTACGGGTTGTTTTTATTTGTTCATTAATTATTTTATTTGTATGGCTTATAACCATATAAAAATATACAGCTTACATTCTAAGAAGCGAAAAAAATATTTTAAAAATCAATGCAACAAAAATCAACACCCACATACTATTTTTAATAATATTTTAATATAAATACCCAAATGTTTTTCAATGAGGTCTTTGCAGTATGTCAATAAATTATGTTGATGTAAGAAATATTATTTTCTTTATCAAAATAGAAGAACATTTTTTAATTGTATTTTTATATTTTCATCTTTTTCAAATTTATAACCACTTGTGTAAGCATGGAAAACATTGGCAAATATGAAAAATTTTAACATACTAGACATAGTAAGTGCAAATCATACCTCATTAACCTAAAAAAAGAGTAACTTATTTAGTGACAATAATTAAAAATATGAAATTCTTCTACATTTAAAACATTGCTATTGAAATTTTCTTTCTCTTTTAATAAATGGAAAAGTATAACTGATATAGAGCATATCTTAGGTTCGTGTGATGAAACGTTTCTTTGTTTTTATTTTCTGCCGTACGTGTCGTTAATATTTTTTTTTCAACATCAACTGAATCTTCCATTTTTTTCCTTATGTGTAAGTTTGCTCGCAGATTGTTTCGTTGTAGTGTTGCGTTTATTTCATGCTATACCCATGGCTTATTGAATAACTTATTTTCTACCTAGCCTGAGCGCAGTCCATCTGCACTGAGCAACCTTCTGTTTGTTTATGGAATGTTTCTTAAATTCTTGAAAAGCTGTTAAAAATTTGATGTTGGTGCAAATGTTTATTTATTTTTTTAAAAGTAGTTTTAGTTGAAACTAAAGTAGATTTCCCACTGCAGTTCTGTGGTTCTGAAGATTTCCCTAAGTAACTGTTTGTGTTAGCCTAGACCTTACTCTTGTTTTATAGAGAAAAATCAAGTGGTTTGTTGCAACAGCAGTCTGTCCAATAATATCTGGAAAACCATATTTATTAGGTAAGATATAAATATAAATTTAACTAAATTTCTTGTTCAATGTATTTCTATCACTTTTGATATTTATAAGGAATAGTTTCCGCTTTTTTAAATCTTAGACATGACAGCGTGAAATATAGAAAGAAATGTCGGTGCGTTTAATAGCAGTTTAATTTATGATTGATGCATATGTTTGGCTCTCACTTACCATTGCATAGAATCTTTGTTAAGTACATGTGCCGCTGATGCTATCACACGCACCACTGACGCATGCGTCACTGCATCTATTAAGGCAATCTATGCCCAGTAGACCTTGGACGCACCCTAAGAAAAGATGGTGTTGTTCTAAATAACTAGGAAATAATAAACCCGGGGTTTCTCTGGTTTGCATACAGAAAGTAAAAACAATATTTTTTAAAGTTTTATGATTGTCAAAACAAAAAACATATTAATAATAAATAAATATATAAAATAAAAAAAATTATTTCTAACTATTTCAATGGCACGAAAAAAAAAGATTTAAAACTCGTCACGGTCTTTGTTTGACAAACTTTTCCATTACTAATTGCTAGATAGCCTAAGTCTAGACTGAATAATAGAAAGCAAACTTGATGGACAACCCAATCCATGTGTTGTCAATTGTTAATCTACGTCATTCACAACCCAGTCCATGACAAAACATAGCCTACGTGTTTGACAACCCTCTCCATGAAATCCAGCAGCACATCCGGACCTGCAGCCTCCAGTAGTGACCAAACAAGCCTCGTTCTGATCGGAGCAGTTACACGTGTCTTTACATTCAGGACCAAACATTCCACGGGGACAGACAGTGTCTGTAAATGATAGCTTAATTTTTACTGCTACGACTACACATCTATGTATTATATAGTGAAATCTACAATTACACGCTCACAGTTATAATGTTAGTAAAATACGTTATCTGTAATATTTATTTTTAAGATTTTAAATTTAAATGTCATTGTGATGACAACATAAAGTGCATGGAATAGAATTTGCTTACAGCCTCACTACCCTGTCATACAACAAAGGTTGATTTACATTCGAAATATTTATTACCTCCAAAAGCCTCTAATTCACATACATTAAGTTGCGTTTTAGGCAAACTGTCCAATGGTACAATTTTGACGTAAGAGATTAATTGGCTCCGATTGGATACTTGTATGACGAATAATTCCTCCATTACGTCAGCAGGCACAAATGTGACGTTGAATGTGGGCAGATAACTCTCATCGTAACCGATTAGGGTAAAACCATTTCTATATCCTAAAATTAAACACAATGAACTTAGATATGCAGATACTTATACAGTACTTTCCAATATTTAAGACTTAAAATGTATTATAATGTAACATCATATGTACCGACGTAGCCATCTCCTCTGCACAATTTACAATAATGTCGATATACATGAAATTATTTTAGAGTTGCTGCTAATGTTGCATTTTTTTTCTTTTATAAATTAAACAAAAATTTATTATTATACATATAATGTAATTCTTTTAAAAAATATTTAACACCAGATCAGGTAAATCACAGTAAATTATATATAATAAGCATTATTACACTGCCATAAACATCGAGATAATTTTAAAACATTGTAACAATTTTTTTAAAAATATCTGCACCAAATTTAATGAATCATATTGACACGTGTGTCATCAAACAGAGTTAACTACTCAACACTATTAACATCATGGAAGAAATTCCCCACTTTCATGATTCCCTAAATTGATGAATCTATTATTTTATACGATTATTTTACCTTCAATATTGAATTATCTTACGTATAGATTTACCTACAGCATCCAAACCGTTGTGAACGTTGTATCTAAAAATGCGTCGAGGGGTCTCGAACTGAACTGCCCAAAAGGGATCTGTGTCTCCAACATCGGTTCTCGCACACTATTCACCGTCGTAGGAATAGGAACCGTCGACTGCGTTGGAACTGACAGTGTTCCTCAAAGGCCAGTTGGCGTAGTTAGTCGACTGGTAGGTATATTGCATGTAGGCCACGTTCCTTCCTGATGTGTCAAGTAAAATGACGACAAACAACAATGAGCTTATTTAAACATTCGTTCTACAACTGAATTACTATTTTCTTTTCGGCCATGAAAGTAATATTTTTAATAAAATATATTACCATTTTATTATTAATGCATATTAAAATGTATTTGTCGTAAGTGCTGGCACATTTATCGGTATTTTAGATAGCCTACACTTTCCTATTATATACTTTTGAAATGCGAGACAAGGGATTAAAGCTGAAGAGAAGATAACATTTTGGAATAAAATTGTACAAATAAAACACACATTAAAAACCAGATCTACCCATACACAGACGGTGAAACGTCTGCCGAATATAAATATTTTAAAAAAATATTTTATGCAACAACAAGTTCGTAAGCACAATAACTTTGAGTTACAGTAACCTCCACTTATATGAATGGAGCAGACAGATCTTGGCTCCTTGAGGGTAACATTGATGTACGTAACAGTTCTATTCGAGTCACAATAAATATCCGTAGTTCTTCTGTCAACGTGATTCTCCAAGGTGTCCGTACAGTTGATTACATCACCTGTTAAGCTGTCTAGAAATTGTATGACAGCCGTCAAGTGACTTTCTGAAATGGAGTTCCGCAAAAAAAAAGTAATAGTTTATGAACAATCGGGTCTAAACATTAATTATGAAACTTTCCATCAACTGAAGTTTTCATGTCTTTGAGCAAACGTAGTTCCAACATTGTTTACACTTTTCCAAACACATTTCGCATGATCAAGTTTTAATGCATTTTAATTTAATTTCAGTTTCATTAAAATTTAAAATGATCAATCATATTTTTTACATGCAATTTCTATGAAGATATGTGAATAGTTTCCTTTTGTTAAAGTATTTTCCCACAAACAGTGAGGCGGCGAGGGAGAAAGGTAAATAAATTTTAATAGCGTTAATAAAACACGTGTTTTAATTTGAAATGCGAAGTATTTCTTGATTTTTATTGTCAGCTGTTTTTAAAAAAAAATTCATTTGGAGCCCATAACAAATAATGCGCCACAAATTAGTTACTGTCATTTCTCGATCCCATAAATTAACACGTTATAAAATTCATGTACAGTTATTAAATGATTTAAGTATAAAAAGCTTTTAAATACCTGGTTCGAGAATAGAAAGCCTCATCCAGGTGAATGAAAACGACGTCGTAAAATTCACTTGGATGTTTGTTAGCTCCAAAATGCACGTAGCGTCATCACCATCAGTAATTAGTTTGAAATTTTGTGACGGTGATGTTCTGATGAGCGCGTCCGTGGCCAGGTCCTCTGTATGGAGGACGCCCAGAAAACAAATAACTATAGAGATTACTGGTTTAGAGTTTAGGATTTGTGTTTTGGCGTTAAATTAAGGGGAAACTGATGTATATAATAAATGATTTCAAACTGTTAATAAATTAGAAGAGATATTACGATATTGGCAGCCAGTCCCAAACCAGCCTGGTTCACAAGATGACCCATCTTCGCAGTGTCCGTCTGGCCGACATTTGTTGTCCTTGCAGTGACATTCAAAATTACAGTTGGTACCAAACTTGCCTTCACTGCAACCTGTGGCGTTTAATTTATAAAATGCAAAACATCGAAATTCTCCTGAAAAGTAACACATAACCTATGTGCTCCCACCCAATCCGCTGTAAGGAAAAAAACAACTTGTATGAAAAGAATTGAAAATAGGAACTATAATTAATTTCTCTATTATCAGTTTAAATAAGAACAAACAAAAACACATTAACAGCCATATTTCTGAAGCTCTCAAGTAAATTATATATAAACGTTTGATTCAAACTTCACGTTAGTCTATCAATCTGAAGACTTTATAGTAAAAGTTTTTGATCCCTTATTATGCCTCAAAACATTCTCACACCTCCTAGCTGCAGTAACTTTCAATGCACCTGATAAACATTAACAAACTCACCTGGTAGACATTCTGGGGCGATTTCAATCACCTGGTCAGTACAACCAAACATACATTTGCCAGATTTTCTGTTGCACTGGGAGTCTATGCAGTTCCCACTACAAGGCGGGTAGCATTCTTCAGACATTGGTCTTCCAGGATTGCAACCTATGTGAAGTAAGAAGCTCTACGAGCTCAATTCTAGATAGAGTTTGCCCAATTGTTAGTTACTGAGTCTAATATGATTTAATATTTTGTGAGGGCTTTTCCCAGTTGTTAGAACTTTTGGATTTCATTAGAGCTATATTATTTACTTGCACGAAATCAAAAGAAATAGTTTCTTACTTCAGATTGTTATAATTTGTATCAATGAAAAAAAACAACAACATTGAACTAACAACAAACTTCAGACACTTCCTTTTAAATTGGCTGCTACACAAATTCTATGTAGTTATTCTTAGAAATGTATCAATATTTGAAACAGTAAATCTTAAAATGGATGTTATCAATATACATACATATATTTGCAATGTATGTCACGTCCCGTCTGTCCCGTCTGTCCTGTACGTGGCGCTACTAATTTTAGAAAGCAGCGCACCAAATTACTGCACCAACAATAACTCTTTTCGAACGTTCCACATAAAATTGTGCAATATAAAAATAAATGAATAAAATTAAAATAAATAAAGTAAATGAAAGTTCTATATTACATTCTTTTTTTTATTCCTATGTGTATTTTTTCACCAAAAAAAATAGATTTCAGCTGAAATGTATTTATTTTGAAAACTTCCGTCACTTTTCACGGGTAATACACTAGTTGTGAATATAATTCGTTTATTAATTTCCAAAAATAATTAGATTATGTCGTATTTTCTGATAATTGTGACTTATTGGTCTTATTCATTTGTGAAACTATTCTGTGATTTTAATAGATTTTTTAAGCATACTGTATACTTGTTATGAAAGATTAATGAACACCAACAAATCATACAATTGTCGTTTCTAAATTACAAAGTATATGTTAACAACTCACTTATCTCACAACTTTGTCCCAGATATCCAGGAGCACATCCATTTTCACAAATGCCAGTTTCAGGGTGGCATATGTCATTTTGATTAGCACAATGGCAAGTATGTTGACACTGAAGGCCATATGTTCCACTGGGACAGGCACTAGCTGTGATTAAAAGACTTCCTCTTTAGGGCATATCCCTTTTTTACGTACACAAGAATCAAATATTCAAACCCACCAAAACTGTTGCAACTTTACATTTTCACCTAACTTGTATATTCAGAAGCGAGCTTTCACCCACCCACAGAGGCGTAACAATGACTTGGCATCGGTGCAGTTGCCAATGGCGCCAAGAGCTAATCTTTCAAAAATCAATTTATTCTGTATAATTTACTATTTTCTCTATTTCTTAGGGCGCCAAAAATGAATTAGCCAAGGGCGCGGAATACCCAGTTACGCTTCTGCCTACCCATATACATCAAAGTCAAGTACTACATAGTTTTAATTTTTTTTTAAAAGTAGTATTATAGTTCTATTAAAACATACGATGTGGGAAAAGAAGGACACACGCAGCAACATATCATGTCCGATGATGGCTACATGTATAGCATTATTAAAATGTACACACTTATTTTTTCATGCATTCATTTATTTTCATTGCGCTGTGATAGCGAAAGTTGATCTAAGCAAAAGCTTTTCTCAGGAAACAAAAAAAAAGGTTTTCTTTTAACTGTTTCGTTATTAAAGTTCAAAGCATTTTTAAAAATTTTTATTTTAAAGCTTTCTGTTTTAAATAAATGTAATTAAATCTTTTAAAGGACATATCTTGCGCCAAATATGTGTCAACTTACTGCCATATACGTCAAAGGGACATAGTACTGTCACGTTATCTCTATTTGTTACGAAGATGGTCAGTCTGGTAACATTGAGCAGCTCACTGGGTCTTATGGTATATGAGGTTCGGGACCCGGAAATTTCCACATTATAATGGTATATTGATTCAGATGTGTTAACCGTTATCTCTAGGTTCTGGGCAATATCTGGGAAACAATAAATTTAACAATTGTAAAAAGGTTCCAAGATTCATTAATTAATTTGTTATCATTTAGAAATGTAACTGTAAATAAGTTGAAGTCCAATGTATTTAGAAAATGAATGTGACAACGTTGCTCGTAATCAATTAAATGTATATATGAGAAAACATGTATGTTTATATTGGTCATTACCAAATTGAAATTAACTACATATCTCGAAACAATGAGTTCCTTTTTTGGTAATGTTTTAAAATGTTTTCATTAAATATTGTAACAGAGATAACCTTTGCATATTTTTTAGAACAAAATAATAATAATAATAATTAACATATCATAACTTGGTTTCTAAGTATCTTGTAGAATTTTTTAAAAAATATCTTGTTGGCCAATAGTAGCAGTGTCGGCATACCTTTACTGTCATTTTTGGTATACAATACAATTCTGTTCACTCTCTGTGGTAAATCAAATATAACCGACCAATACACCCCTGGATGCCCTCCTGAGTCTGTCTGTGTACAGTTTCCTCCAGAAATATCAAAGTTGATTTCTGCTGCAAGATTCGCAGATGAATTTCCTAATATCAAAGACTGGCCTACGAATCGGCTTAAAGCAACATTTCGACCTGATCATCAACAAGAAAACATTTTTTTTAAAGTTCTCCAAGAATTATATTTGTAACACTCTTAGCATATAGTCTGAGCGTTAACCTCATTTTACAAACACAAATTACTTGATTAAAGTCTAGAGACAACTTCTGATCATTCATTCAAAAGGTGAGTGTATTCATTCAATTCGTTCGTCTTGCTGGCTATCTCTCAATCTCATGTTAACCGAAAACTCTACACAAATTCAATGCAACAAACCATCTGTTCATATATTTAGATAATGTATTTTCTGTTATCATATGTGGGTTGTTATATCATTTATAAACCTACTTACCGCCACTTATATAGAAAGAACAAACCGAAGTGTAAGTCGACGTCAGCTCTCTGTTCCATGTCACTTGTACCACTTCAACGGTCCCATTGGACTGACAGATGATGTCAGTTACACCATTTGGTTTGTAGGTTTTAATAACTGTCTTGTTGTGGCACTGCCCCAGAAATTCAACATCGCTACGGTCGGTCTTGAGTCGTATGTTCACATCATCTGGAGATAATAATTCAATTATTATTCCGTTATCTCTTCGTTATGGCATATTTTCTGTTTAAAAGACTTGATTAAATTATCAAATAGGTGTACCTAAAAACAGAGTAACAGTGCTTGAATTAGAAGATGGTTACTTTTTATACATTTAATACATAAAATCTACAATGAAAGTGGATCTTCATTAGTAAACTTACATTTTTTTTTAAATTTTCTATACAATAACAATTTTATTGGAATTTATGCTATAAGTATATTTTGAGATATAAAAGAGTTGACGAGACAAACATACATTAAATGCAAAGAATAAACATTTTTCTAAAAAGCAAATATCAATCTTCAAGTCACATCTTTTTTAAAAAAATTAATTAACTAGGTGCTAAACAATGGTTGGCCAATGGCATAAGGGAAACTAGTCTAAACTAAGACATTATGCAGGAGAAGGCCGTGTACGCAGATAGGTTTAGCTAAACTATTATTGTATATAGATCCGCCATACTGTAGTTCTGGGAGACTCAATGCAGGAGGCAGGCGTCAACAGGTAGGCGTCACAAGGGACCTGAAAACTGGCCATTGTAGCACCATCCAGGTTTGACAACAGCTCATCTGTTGGCGTCATGAGCCAAACGAGAAGGCTCTGACGGCTTAAGTCTCTTATGTTTGAGGAATGTATTCAAAACAATACACATGGTATCTACTGTGCTTGACATTCTTAAAGAGACATTCGCTGGCCCCATACCCTCTTATATTTTGTGTGCTAAATAAAGTAGGTGTACCCATCCATAATGTGTGTTAGATTTAGATCATTTAGCTGCACGTATCTATTGTGTGTGTGTTAAATCAGGTATATTTGCTCAGCCACGTTGTGTGTTAGAGCAGGTAGCTGTACTCACCTATATCAACTCCAACCAAACGAAGCCACGTTGTGTATTAGAACAGGTAGCTGTACTCACCTACATCAACTCCAACCAAACGAAGCCACGTTGTGTGTTAGAACAGGTAGCTGTACTCACCTACATCAACTCCAACCAAATGAAGCCACGTTGTGTGTTAGAACAGGTAGCTGTACTCACCTATATCAACTCCAACCAAACGAAGCCACGTTGTGTATTAGAACAGGTAGCTGTACTCACCTATATCAACTCCAACCAAACGAAGCCATGTTGTGTGTTAGAACAGGCAGCTCTACTCACCTATATCAACTCCAACCAAACGCAGCCACGTCAATGCGTTTGCCTCCTTAAATTCAACGGTGATGACATTTATGTTCCTAAGACAAGTGTTATCATCACCATCTATTAGCAGGGACGCATCGTGACGGGGATTAGTGGTAATCGTGTTGTCTGCCAATGTACTCAAATCTTCTGTTCATTGAAGAAAGTACACATAAACTAACCAACAGTACAAATTACTAGGCTTAATACTTACATTCTAATATAATACATTTTCAAATAAAATTTTTTCTTAAACTATTACTATTTTAATTTAAAGACTTAAACGTCCAAAGAAGAACTATGTAGAATGTAGATCTAAAGTCTCATTTAAAACCGAGCTTTGCCTAGAGCGTTCGTTAGAAAATATAATTTCGGAAAAACATTAAATACGTTATTATAAAACTGCTTACTTTTCATTATTTTAAAACGCAAAATTTGCTGGCATTATTTCGAAGTAGTATCGATTTATAATAATGATGTACCATAATAGATATTAAAATTAAGTTACATAATTAAAGAAACATTTTTATTTTTATAGAATTTACTTATTATTAGGGCTGTTAACATTTAATTTAATACAACTGGTTAACCTTTGAAACAATAACGATTAATTAATCAGTAATTTCGATTAAAGTCAAAAATTAAAATTTTTCATGTCATAAGTAACAATTATTAAACGTTCTTGTTGAAAATCCAAACAACACTGGAATGTCTCCTTTATATTTCATCTTTTAACTAACTAAGCAAGAAGACAAGTGTGTTGACATTATTTGGTTCAAGTGATGATCGGATCTAATTGACAATACAACAAGCCGAGCTGAACGATTATTCACATGGAACTGAGGTAATGCACAAAATGATCTTGGCAAGAAAATACATTATCGGATATCGGTGTTCCATTAACCCTCTACTATTGTAAAGGGTCAATGGATTCAGGAACTTTCTTCTCCATTTTGTAACGCAGTAATTCATCAGAAGAGCTGTCGTCATTTCATTTTCAGTAGACTCCAATACTGCCATTAGCTTAATAGGTTTTTCATTTGGTTTCATAAGTAGGCGAAGTGTTAGAACCATGGTAGGCAGACGATTTCTCTCAATGGATACAATAAACTTTATCAACATTTTGAACATTCCCGTCAGTCAATAGTTGAAAACCAATATGTTCGTGTAATCGTCAGGAAATTCGTTGTTATTTATCGGCCGCTATTTTTAAATCCCTTATATTAACTTCGCGGCCGTCTCTCTCTCTCTCTCTCTCTCTCTCTCTCTCTCTCTCTCTCTCTCTCTCTCTCTCTCTCTCTCTCTCTCGGTCTGTCTGTCGTCATCTCATCATCTCATGGGCTGGGCGGGCGGAAAAAGAAAAGTCCAAAATGACCCACTTCCAGTGATCCGATCGAGCTGATATTTGGCACACGGACCCGTCTGTCCTAACAATGCATCGTATCAAAATTTCAGATCAGTTTCTGCGGCCGCCCGCCCGACCGCCCGCCCTTGCTTGTCGCCAAAACTTTTCATCGATTTTTAACCCATTTATTCGTAAGCCAGCGAGCTGAAATTTAGCAGACAGTTTGGTGGCATTGATAAAAACTATGTCTCAAAATTTCAGATCGATCACATGTACCGAAATTAAATTATTGATTTTTTAGATTATTTTATTTATTCCTATGTATCATGCTATTTTTTTAGATAGAGCGTCGCGGTGCGTATTATATTGAACAACCTTTCTGTCGCGCAATAAGGTGCGTATTTTATTGACAACTCTTTTTATAAACATTCCTGATCGGTGCGCATTATATTAAACATGTTTTACGACACAACTGCAATTTTGTATTTTTGGGTGGTCTTGCGCTGTGTATTATCATGAACATTCTTTTAGTTACTTCTCGTACATAAAGGATCTATAGTCAAAAACATGGTTTTTTACGGGTTTTTAAAATTATTAAATCCTTTATATTAACTTAGTGGTGTCTGCACCCGCCCTTGATTGCTTGCTTGTCGCCAAAACTGTTGATCAATTTTTAACCCACTTGCTCGTAAGCTAGCGAGCTGAAATTTAGCAGGCAGTTTTGTACCGATAATAAAAACAATGTATCAAAATTTAAGAGCGATCGCATGTACCGTAATTAAATTATTGATTTTTTAGATTATTTTATTTATTCCTATGTATCATGCTATTTTTTGAGATAGAGCGCTGCGTATTAAAATGAACATTCTTTTATACTTACGTCTCGTACATAAAGGATTTATAGTGAAAAACTTGTTTTTTTTACGTTTTTTTTAAAAAAAATCCTTTATATTAACTCGTGGTGTCTGCGTGCACCCTTGATTGCTTGTCGCCAAAACTTTGGATCGATTTTTAACCCACTTTCTCGTAAGCTAGCGAGCTGAAATTTAGTAGGCAGTTTGGTGGCGATAATAAAAACTATGTGTCATAATTTCAGATCGATTGCATGTACCGTAATTAAATTATAAATTTTTTAGATTATTCTATTTATCTCTTTTTAAATCCTTTATATTAACTCGTGGTGTCTGCGGCCGACCGACCGACCGACCTTGCTTGCTTGCTTGCTTGTCGACAAAACTTTTGATCGATTTTTAACCCACTTGCTCGCAAGATAGCGAGCTGAAATTTTGCAGGCAGTTTTGTACCAATGATAAAAACAATGTATCAAAATTTCAGATCGATCGCATGTACCGTAATTAAATTATTGATTTTTAAGATTATTTTATTTATTCCTATGTATCATGCTATTTTTTGAGATAGAGCGTCGCGGTGCGTATTATATTGAACAACCTTTCTGTCGCGCAATAAGGTGCGTATTTTATTGACAGCTCTTTTTATAAACATATTCCTGATCGGTGCGCATTATATTAAACATGTTTTACGACACAACTGCAATTTTGTATTTCTGGATGGTCTGGCGCTGCGTATTATAATGAACATTCTTTTAAATTCTTCTCGTACATAAAGGATTTATAGTCAAAAACTTGGTTTTTTACGGGTTTTTCTTATTAAATCCTTTATATTAACTCGTGGTGTCTGCGGCCGACCGACCGACCGACCTTGCTTGCTTGTCGCCAAAACGTTTGATCGATTTTAACCCACTTGCTCGCAAGATAGCGAGCTGAAATTTTGCAGGCAGTTTCGTACCGATTATAAAAACAATGTATCAAAATTTCAGATCGATCGCATGTACCGTCATTAAATTATTGATTTTTTAGATTATTTTATTTATTCCTATGTATCATGCTATTTTTTGAGATAGAGCGTCGCGGTGCGTATTATATTGAACAACCTTTCTGTCGCGCAATAAGGTGCGTATTTTACTGACAACACTTTTTATAAACCTATTCCTGATCGGTGCGCATTATATTAAACACGTTTTACGACACAACTGCAATTTTGTATTTTTGGATGGTCTTGCGCTGCGTGTTATAATGAACATTCTTTTAGTTACGTCTCATACGTAAAGGATTTATAGTCAAAAACTTGGTTTTTTACGGGTTGTTTTTATTTCTCTATGTATTATGTTATTTTTTGAGATAGAGTGTCGCGGTGCGTATTATATTGAACGACCTTTCTGTCGCGCAATAAGGTGTGTATTTTACTGACAACACTTTTTATAAACATATTCCTGATCGGTGCGCATTATATTAAACATGTTTTACGACACAACTACAATTTTGTATTGGTGGATGGTCTTGCGCTGCGTATTATAATGAACATTCTTTTAGTTACGTCGCGTACATAAAGAATTTATAGTCAAAAACTTGGTTTTTTACGTTTTTTTAAAATTATTATTTTTATTAACCTTTTTGATTTCCAATAATTTGAAAGTGATGGGTCGATTAATCGTTAAAAATAATTTAATCGCTAAAATTTGTAACCATTAATCGAGAAATTAATCGTTAATTTCCGCAGCATTACTTTTTTTTTATAAAAAAGGTTAAAATGGTACATTATTAATTGGTTATAAATTGTGAAAACCAGTGCTTGAATGCCGATACCTGTTAGTAATACAAATTTTCAATTTTGATGACAAAAATCAAAAACATGTTTCTGTTAAGAGATTAAAACTCTACATCTTCATTAGGGAAATCTTATATTTCTATTTTGTGCTTTTGACGAAATTGCACTTAACCAAAATATCATTTAAACTGTTTGTCACTTTATTTAAAGCCTTTATTTGTCTTGCTTCACTGTTAATTTTATTCACACAAAATGGATTCCTTATTTATAATTTGTTAAATATATTTTTTTCTCAAATCGTTTACTTTTTAGGATACGTTTTAAAACTAATTGAATATTGTCATAACTTTCAACACATGTTCATTATAACGTTTATGTCAAATAGAAAAGTAGTATTTAACATAAAAGTATTGATTTAAGGAGGATTTCAGTTTGACTATATACTCTTTCAAACGTTAGTATTAATGAAAAGTCAATGTTATTTCTGTACCATATCGTTTATTTACTGTCGAGAAGGGGTGGCCTCTACGGGGTTCCACAGATGAGTAGGATCGCGGACCTGACTGCGACCCGAAACCGACAACTCCTGGCAAGCAATGCCGAAGTCCTTTATGTTAGGTGTTAGGTGCTAGTCACATATGATTACAGTCAATTTACTGATCTTAGGCAAAGCATCTAGATGCAATGCCGATGATGAAAACCAAAGTAACCGTTGAGGGTCGGGTTACTCCGAAGCGACTGTTTCGACCCCCTCATTTTACTAGCAACGCCATTGAGCGGTGCCGGTTTAAGGCCAGGAGCGCCAGCACGGATTAGCAAAAGGTGCCGCGATGAATGCCATGGACGCCAGCTCTGAGGAAACCTTCCCGTGGGGGTCACACCCTAGGTTGTGATCCCCCCTTAGCGGCGGTCCTAATCATAGAGACTCATGTGCTTTGCCGGGGTGGGACTAAAGTGGTAGAGGGTTGTAGTAAGGAATTGCACCCCTCCTTGTGAGGTCAATTTAGTGGAAGGCATTTTCGACTGTCTGCCCTTGATGCCCAGGTAGCCGTTTTAGGGGAAAGGGGGGGGCGGTTCTCAGCTGTTATGTCCACTTGTGGCCAGATAGCTGAGAGGGTCTTCCGGGAAGACCCATAATGAGCACTAGGAACGGGGCTACAGATTTTCTTCTAAATGTATGTTTATTTATTGTGAACTGTCCACTTATTCGATAGTATGTCGTTAGCGCATATAGATTACTTCAAATAGTTATAATAAAAACTAAATGTATGTGAACTGCCTACTGTATTGACATGACGGACCAAACCATCCCTTCTCACACCGGCCATCAACTTGGCATCCACCGTCAACATCACATGACACATTTTGTCTGCAGTGACACTTGAATTGACATCTGGATCCAAACCATCCTTCGTCACACCGAATTATACCTGTACACAGAAAAACAAAGCTACAACTTGATACATTTATATCTGCACACAGAAAACAGATCACGAATTTATAGATTTTTGCCTGCACAAAAAAGGGTATAGTTTTATAGATTTGAACATACACAAAGGAAAAAAAAGCTGCAACTTTATTTATTATTGCCTTAACTAAAAATCTCATTTAATATGCATATTTAGTGAAAACTGTATTTCAGCTAATGTAGGCTAAATGCAAAATATCATTTTATTTTCCTTCAAACCAAGATGTCAGTAAACTATTTTGTCATTAATCTATGCTGTCAGTAAACGATTTAGTCAGTAATCAATGTTTTCTGTAATCTATCGTTTTCACTGAAATTAAGAACATAATAGTTTCACATTGATTTAAAAATCTAAAAAATTAATTATCATTTTAAATATATATGTTGGTGAATCAAATAAAGGAAAACAGAAGTATTGCTAGATATTTAGGCCCGTGGCACAGAGGCGTAACTATGTTTTTGGCGCCCTTGGCTAATTTATTCTTGGCGCCCTTGATAAATGGACAAGTTACAGCTTTGCGATTTTTTCATTTGTTAGAAAAAATAATTGAATTTCTCTTATTTTATTTATGACAATAATTACGTAGTCTGACAGTGACAGTCATACAACGTGAATATAAAAAATGCATAAGAAAATATTTATTTGCAGTTTATTATTTACTAGATAATACCAAATAAATTGGTGGATAAAACGAGATATTGTTGCGTTAATAAAGAATGCAGCAAAACTTGAAGTAATATATAAATACAAATAATAGTGTCAATGTGTCATACTCATTATCTCATACCTAACAATAGAAACTCACAATTAAAAGTAAATTTAAATAACACTCCGCCAACAACAGCTCAGCACTTTAGTTAGCTGGCGAATTGGTGTGTATACGCAACAGTCAGACCTCTTTAAGTCCATCTCAAGGGGGGAAAATTCGACTTACGGAATTTCCGAGTTAGGGAAACTGGCGTAAGAGGCGCAGATTAATCAAGGACAATGTTAATATTGAGGGGGGGGGCAGCCGTAGCTGCTAGAAAGCTTGACAGGAAAGAGGGGCGGTGATGTTTCATTTGAAATGAGGCAACTTGCTTTGACATACCGACACAAGCCCTTGAGAGGAGACACCTTCCCTCCCCTCCCCCACTTTACTCCCTCTACAGTGGGATGAGGATAGTAAGATTTTTCTTTTTAAAAGAAAGACTGTAAAATCATATTGACATTTGTATGATAAGAAGCCCCGCAAAGGCCACAAACATAATACAAAATATTATGATGGTTTCAATGAAATATATTTAAATATAATTAATTATTCACTTTTTTATTATTGAGGATAAGAGTGAAATACAGTCGGACCTCGCAAAGTCGAGTTTCCCTAAGTTGAAAACCTCCATATATCGAATTAATTGTTATGTCCCGGCCAAATTCTTAACTCCAAGATTTTTGGCTTTCAACCTCTCATAGTCGAATTTTCCAAGGCGTTTTGGTTATTATTCTGGAGTGACATTTCGGAACGAGTGGTCCGTAAAGCCAAGTAAATGGACGTAAAATCTTATCCTAGTGCATTCCAAGAGTGATCAAGCGACCCTTCCAAGTACAAAAAATGACAATAATAAGAATAAAAAAAACTCCGTAAAAACCAAGTTTTTTACCTAAATCCTTTATGTACGAGACATAACTAAAACAATGTTCATTATAATACGCAGCGCAAGACAATATACAATACAAAATTGTAGTTATGTGGGGTAAAACATGTTTAATATAATGCGCATCGATCAGGAATATGTTTATAAACAGTATTGTTAATAAAATACGCACCTAATCGCGCGACAGGAAATGTTCAATATAATACGCACCACGACACCATAGCAAAAAAAAGTTAACATATTGCATAGAGATAAATAAAGATAATCTAAAAATTCATTAATTTAACTATGGTACATTAGATTTATCTGAAATTTTGATTTTACATTTGTATCATTGGCACGAGTCTGCCTGCAAAATTTCAGCTCGCTAGGTTACGAGAAAGTGAGTTAAAAATCTATTCAAAGGTTTTTCGGCACCGCCCGCCTCAAGCAAGCAAGCAGACACCCTGAGTTAATATAAAGGATTTAAAATGGAGTGCTAAGAGTTAATTAATTCCTGTCCCTTTGCTGCATGCTGTGACATTTTACAAAAAAATCGGTCTCCCCCCATCCCACTGTGAGGTAGTAAAGTGGTGGAGGGGAGGGAAGGTGTCTCCTCTGATGGGCTTGCGTCGGCATGTCTACGCAATTTGGCTTCCTTTCATATGAAACATAGACACCACCTCTCGTTCCTGTTAAGCCTACTAGCCTGTATGGCTGTTCCCCCACACATATCAATATCTACATTGTCCTTGATTAATCTGCGCCTATTAAGCCATTTTCCAAAACTCAAAAACTCCGTAAGTCGCATGTATTTTTCGGGGCCTTTTCAGTTCGACTTTTAGAGGTCCGGCTGTATTTATTTAAATACAAATTTAAAAATTAAAGATTTAGTCACGCCCTTTTCAGCTGGCACCTTGTCAACTGCCTCGATGCCAACCCGTTGTTACGCCACTGCCGTGTCATATTAAAATTGGGATTAAACTAAGTCTAAAGTTACTTATTAACGAGAAGCTTACAATTTTATGTCTATGAGATTTACATTGTTAGAGTAAATATTATACATTTACTCTTCATGAAATCTCGAATATTCTTTCTTTACGTTTGAAAAAATGTGTTTCGTTTTTTATACGTTATGTTGGCTTTATACAAAGAGGGGTTGCAAGGTAGCTTATGGTTTACCTTAGTTGAGCAATGTGATTAAAAAAAATTTTCCTAATCCATAGTTAAAACAATTTTTATTTTTTGAATTTTCGAGCTCTAAAAGAAATTTTATAAAAGACGATTGCATTTTAAAGTCATATAACAATATAAAACTTGCCTTCATTAAAAATACATAGTCCTAAAAGCTGAAAGGCCAAGTGAAGAAATATTTCCATTTGACAGTCAACTTAAACAGAAAACTTGATATAGGAACATTTTTTAACAAATATATATTTTAATGAACATTAGAAATAGTATGGTTTGTGTTTATACATAACAAAATGTTGCATTAAAAAACTATTAGATCTTGATTACAAAATTTAATACATTATGACTGTCAATCGTATTTTAAAATAGCATAAACTATGTTTACTTTAAAAAAAATATCTATGTGATTGCTAGATACATGCTTTCTTAAGTGGATTTGATGTTAGTATTTTCTGGCCCCAGTTGCTATCAAGGGTGACACCGTATCATGGACTGATTATTCAGCTTTATTAACATGTTATCTAAAACATCATGAAATGATGTCGAAGATTAAATACACATATAATTACATATCATTGACCATTTCCCTACTGAATATTTTGATACTGGTGTATCTTATCTTATCTGTTTACAGACGCTCCTTCTATAAAGAAGATTATTGCGTCCTACGCTTATCTATGGTTTGTGTTTAGTCCTGCATTTTGATTAGAGATTTAAATGTTGAAAAGTGTTGGTTTTCCTGGATTCTTCAGGCAACCCATTCCACGCCCGAATTCCGGACGGGAAGAAGGAAAACTTGTATGTGTTTGTTCTTGCATACGGAATAAGAAAGGTGTTTTTATCCTTATGTCTATCTGAGGGTTGTATTAAGTTATCTTTGTGTTGTATTTCTAAATTAGAATTAATTGCTTTATGTATGATTACTACTTTGCTCTTGGTTCTTCTATCCTCTAGTGTTTCAAGGTTTAATGATTTAACTAATGGTGTTACTCTTGTCAGTTTCGAATATTCTTCAGTAATGAATCTGGCAGCTCTTTTTTTAATTTGTTCTAGTTTATCAATGTTTTCTTTGGTGGATGGGTCCCATACAGAAGATGCATATTCTATCTAGTACAGGTCTCACCAAAGTGATGCAGCATTTTAGTTTTATATCTCTATTACATTTGTTAAAGTTCCTTTTTATAAAGTCTTAGGTTTTGTTTGATTTTTTAATAACTTCATTGACATGGGGATTCCGTGATAGTTTCTCATTTATTAAGACTCCTAAGTATTTTGCATCTTTAGTTTGGGTCAGTTCTTTTCCATGAATGTAATATTTTGAATTTATTTGTTTCTTTTTCTTTGTTACTCTTAACAGTTGACACTTTTCTGGGTGGAAAGACATAATCCAGTTAGTTTCCCATTTTATCAATTCATCTAAGTCTTTTTGTAAAATTTTGCTATCTTGTTCTGATTTAATTGTTCTATAGATTATACAATCATCAGCAAATAACCTATCTTTTGTACCTGTTGAGATGTTGTTGGGTAAATCATTTATATAAATTAAAAAGAGTAAGGGACCTAGCACAGTTCCTTGTGGAACTCCTGAGTTAACCTTTATTGGTGCAGATTTAGATCCATTAATTATTACAGTTTGCTCCCTGCCCAAAAGGAAGTCTTGGATCCAGTGATGTAAGGAACCTGAGATTCCAAAGTAGTTAAGTTTTTTAAGTAAACTAAGGTGGTGAACTTTGTCAAATGCTTTTGAGAAGTCTAGTAATATTGTATCTATTTGATCATTTTTGTCCAAGCCTTTTGATAGTTCATCTATTAAACCTATTAATTGTGTTTCACATGATCTGTTTTTTCTAAAGCCGTGTTGATGTGGGCATAGGGCATTATATTTGTCAAGGTGGTTAACTATTCTACTATATATTATGTGTTCTAGTAATTTACAGGTGATACTAGTAAGTGATACAGGCCTGTAATTACCAGGGTCTGATTTACCCCCTTTCTTAAAGAGTGGAGTTACGTTAGCTAATTTCCAATCCTGGGGCACTTTACCCTGGTTTAGAGAGGCTTGAAAGAGAACTACAAGGATTGGGGACAGTTCATTTCTTAGTTCTTTTAACAATCTTGCAGGCAAATCATCTGGGCCAGTAGCTCTGTTTATTTTTAAGTTTTTTAGGAGTGAATGTATACCTATCTCATCTACAGTTATGTTACCTATTTCCTACATTTTATTTAAATTTATTAAAACTTTGTCGAAACGTTCGCTTTTGTGTTACGTCCTGTCAGGCCTATTAATACCCTGTTTTTATGTTATACATTTACCTATTTAAAAGCCTGATTGCAGTCTCACCTCAATTACTTTGGAATCATTTTACCATTATTTAAGTTTTTATATTATATTTTTCACATATATCAATAGGCTTGAAACGAAACAAGTAATGTTTAACTCATAAATTGTAAATTAAATTTTTACTGCTGTTGTATCCATGATAAATCTTTCTATAAGAATTCTGTTACTTCATATTTGAAAGTTTCATACAAAAATATAATTTAATTATTCATTCACGACTTTCATTTCATTGTCTTAGTTTCTTTTCTACACAAATACTCTTCTGTACAATGTCTTCTGATAGAGGGAGATTTTTGTATCCTACATTCTGGTAAGTTTCGCAGTGGTCACAGGCCACGGCTATGAGGAACCACGCTATTACCAGCCTCTTTTGTTTCCGTAACTAGTGTCAGGTACCCATTTGGATCTGGGTGGACGCATGGACACCCTTGGCCTAGGGGACAAGTACCCGCCATCGTGCCCATGACCCCCAGTACGCCTGTCTAGCGCGCATGCCCCTCGACCATCGTACCCCTTTCCAGTTAACACATAAAGGTATTGTCAGCCGTTAGTTATCGGATGGCAAAAAGGCCTTGTCTATTGGTTTTATTTTTCTGCATCACTCACTTTCATCTCTGTAATTATACAGCCAGGTGTATACATAGATGTATACGCCAGAAACCAGAGCAAACACGCCAGAGCCAGCAAGACGAGCGCAAGCTACCGCCTCCCCTCCTGCTCTGCGGCGTATGCTACGCCGCGGGTTGGATCTAGTTTCTTCGTATATATTTGTCGTAATTCTGCCATGCAAGTATTTTAATTTTAGCGTTAAATTCAAATAAGAAAAATTACATTATTTGTCAGCGTAATTGCTTTCCTTCATTTTCCAAATTACAATTATATTTATTAAAGTTAAGTTGGACATTTGTTTTAAAAATTATTGAAACCAGAAGACACAAATTTTAAAATAGTTTTATTTCATAAAAAAATATCAAAACGAATTTTTAAAAATTGTGATGGTACACACAAATTTGTTACATGTGCATGTTTAAATTATAAATATACAGAACAAAATGATTTGGAATGGTTTTTTTAAAAATGTGCCATGACTTTACTAGAAATTGTGTTAAAAACAACAAAACAAAGACAAAAAAGATTAATGTACAAAATGTTCTTGATCTGGCCGTACTTCACCTGAAAATAATTAAAAAGAGAAAAAAACAACAAATTATTAATTTAAAATGTGTACTGTCTTTGTCATTTTGTTTCTTCAAATGTTAAATTTGCTAATCAATTTACAGTTTAAAATGTTTCTCTGGCTCATAAACAATAGCTTATAATCAATGTATTTTTTTTAAAAATGTATTAATTGTAGTAAAGTGCTAATTTATTTCTCTAAGAATGTGATATATAATAATTTTTAAAAAAACAATAAAGTCACTGGCCAATCTTCTGGTGTGGCTATGAAACTGATTATTTTATACAAACGCATAGCATTTGAAACAAAAGACTTTTTAATAATAATCAAAATCTAATAATGAAGCGAAAATCAACAAAATCAAGAAAGCCATCCTACTAATTATTACTTTATGAAATAATTTTTAAAAAATATTTAAAATCTGATTTGATTTTAAGTTAGCAAAATCTGATTTGATTTTAAGTTAGCAAAATAGAATATAAAGTTAAATGTAAGCTCAGAAATACAACTTATGCGCAAAGATTGGACCTTTTTTGATCACTTACCTTCAGAGACTCTACATTTTTTAATAACTGAACTTGAGAGATTGGACGATTTTTCTACAGTAGATCTTACCTTTAGAGATAAGACCATTCGTCTGTTTTCCATCCTATAAACATGCACCAGTTACTTTGTCACATAGTCGACCTGGACACGCTTCACTACAAATAAATCTGCAGTCTATGCCCCAAAACCCTTGTGTACAACCTGCGGCATAGAGAGTGCAGAATGATCATTGTATAGAAAATTATGGGTACACTTAGCCAAGAGTGGCTGCAAAACTATTAAGTTATAGAAACAAGGGGTGCACTTTTCCTTTAGAGAATGCAGAATAATCTTTGAATAGAAATTCTTGAGTAAAAAATAGGAACTGATTAATTATCATGAAACAGAAACCCTAAACCTTATCTTGATCAAATATAATTAAGTGCATGAATTATAGAAGCGCAAATAAAATGATTTTATCAACTATGTTTAGATAACAAAATTTATTCTCGTTCGATAACCTCAAAAATTAATAGACATACGTGTTTGACATCCTTCACCATAATATCCTGCTGCACATCCGGATAGACAGCCTCCACTATTGACCAGACATATCTCACCAGCTGTGGCACAAGTACAGTTTCCAAGGCAGTCTGGGCCAAACAATCCACCAGGGCAAATGTTATCTGAGTCACAGATGAGATTTCAGAAACATTGGTATAGATATTTCAAAAACCTTGGTATAGAAATGTTCATAAACATTTGTATTGAAAAGATCAGAAACATTGGTATAGAAAAGTTCAGAAACATTCTTATAAAAAAAGCAAAGAAACAGTGGTATAGAAAAAGTTCACAAGCATTTGTAAAGAGAATAGAAATTTAAACTAATAATTTATGCATCTATACACTATAGAAATGCTTATGGGGAAAGTGAGTACAGACTTACCTCCGTAAATCTCGACCTCACATAGAGTTAACATTGGTACCGTATCATCTGGCAATGGAACTACTTGAACGTATGTGATCAGCTCAGCAATGTTTGGTGCGTGTATAACAGAGACACCATCTGTATCATTGACTGAATGGACGGTGTAGTTGAAGACTGCCGTGTAGTTGGCACCGAAGCTGGTCAAAGTGAATCCCTGGCGTTCACCTTAAGACAAGACACTAAATATTCAGGTACGTTCTACATATTGTACTTTGACAATTAAGTGATTGCGTCATATATGTAATCACCTAGACACGTAATGTATATATCTACAAAAACAAATATTTAAGGGCAAGTCTTACTTTAGCGCAAAATCTATTTGAGATCTACCAGCAGTTGGGCATGTTATGTTATAAGATCTTAAGTTGCTTTGCACATTAGTTACGAAAGTTTTTTTGGAACGTAGAAAATCTTCGTGATAATAGTTTTGATATGTATAGAAGGAGCGTCTGTAACAGAGAAGATGAGATACAGTGCTTACTGTCCATGCAAATCCCGCATGGTTATGGCACTTTTTTTCTTTAAAAACTTGCTGAAATAAAATAGGCTTAACATTTTATTTTTCTTATATTGTTCTATGTTGTCACATTCTCTCATCGGTTTTTTGGAACATTGTTACATAACTTTGGTGCAGCAGATTCGAAGGAGTGCGGGGCAAGTGAAATCAGTATTGGTCCATTCACTCCGTTATGATGTTAATGAAATATAAATATATTAGCAAAAAAAAATCAAAATTAAAAAGTCTACTTATAGAAATGAAAGCATCTATGGTAAAGTCAGACTCTTCTTAGGACACGGAAAAATAAATGTTTAAATGCATTTTACGAATAAAAAATACAACTTTATGACACCTTTATAAAGAATTTGTTTTTTTTAAAATTCCAATCATTGCCCGGTTTAAGCGTTTAAAAGTTACATGCTCTCATTTTTTATGATTGCATTAGACATTAACACTGTGAATAGCAAGATTGGCAATCCTTGAATCGAAAATATCATATAAGTTGTCATATTTCAATTTTACTAAATTCCACTTACCGAAAATTCCATTATGCACAACGAATTGGTACACGTAGTGTGGTTTCATGAACTGAACAACCCAGTATGGCTCCACACCCCCCACACCACCAGCACGGGCGCACCTAGCATCACCCAATACACCATCTACAGCATTGGAGCTTGTGACGTTAATCGGAGGCATACCGCCGTAGTCTGGTCTCTGGTACGTCCACTGCCTCAAGGCGATATTTCTTCCTTTTAAATGAAAGGCAAACCTATGTAAGCCATTGACAGTCAAGAAGTCACACGGACATATCAATCAAAAGAGGTGGCTGTTACAATGAACATGCCATTTTTGTGTGTGCAGCTGAGATCTCCAATCTCCTATTATTTGCTTAAACAATACTTATGATTATATATATATAAATATATAAATTAGCCGCACACACAAAATAAAGTACATGAGGTTAACAATAAAAAAAGTTAAGCAATTGTAAGTCGCACAGCTTCGTGGTAAATGTAATTAATGAAATCCTGAATTTTATCCTAAATAACTTCCAAACGTATTTGAAAGCACAGCCTACCTCCACTGATTGAGACGGCACACACAGATCTCGGTTCTTTCAGCGTTATGTTCACGTGTGTGACGGTCGTGTTGATTTGACAGTATATATCGGTCGTTCTTTTATCGATGACGTCTTCAACCATATTTTCACAGCCAATTTCCTGGCCGGTGGAGTCCAAGAAAGTCAGGACTGCGGTTATGTGATAGTCTGTAAAACATAAAGGAGGATTCTTTGTTTAAATAAATATTTAAAAAATAAAATAATAAATATCTTATAATTAAATTAAGTAAAAGCAAAGCCCCATTCTCAGACCATGATGGCATATGGGGGCAAGGGAAGAAGCGTTCACAGGTTTTTGTTAGCCACGGTATACGAGTGATTGCGTGGCTAGCACAATAACAAGCCGCCTTTACTTTCCCAAGCGATGTCAGGTATAATACTCTGAAAAGAAATCTTTTAAACACTTTATTGAGACTAAAAATAGTCCACATCATCAACATTATTATGAATTTAGTGAAATAAATCTGGTAGGTCTCATAGCCGTGACGTAACAAGTTAATACCAGGCTCAAGAACGACCAGCCTCATCCAAGTAAAGGTCAAAGGTTCCGGGAAGTCGAATAGTAACTTTTGCAACTCAAGAAGACAAGTGGCGTCGTCTGCGTCAGTGATGAGTTCGGGGTTGTGTCTCGGTACCGTTGTTAGTTTGCCATTGACAGCCAGGTCTCCTACAAATCAATCAATTTAAAAAAAACACTTACAATTTATAGCTCACATTCACATACTACGAAAGGCGATACATATCTCCTAAATTTACAAATTTATTGATTAAAACATAGTATTCTATTTATTTTTTTCGATTGTGAACAATTTAAGCCGGATACTTTATAAAAACCAAAGTCAATTTATTTTGGTCATTAGTCTCGCAATTTTCTCTATGACTCTGTTTCAACTGTAAGCCTAATGTAAACATTGTAATAACGTCGTTTTCAAATAGACATTTAAAATATTTTCCTACAACGTATAATGAATTGATGTTTTCTTAAAGCGACTGCCTTGAATATTTGGATGATCAGATGTCCAGTAAACGTAGTAGATGAAACCATCAGGCTATCCTTCAACGAATTTTTGGCGTCTTATATCCACTACTAGAGTAAAAAAAAACAACTTACGATACTGGCATCTGGAGCCGAACCATCCTTCTTCACAACTTGAATGATCCTTGCACTGGCCGTTCTCATCACATTTTTGGTTCCTACAGTGGCAAGGAAGATTGCAATTTTCACCAAAATAATTGTTACCACAACCTGCAGGAAAAATGTCTTGATGATTTTATAGTTATCCATTACTTGTAATTTGCTGGATAAACTAAAACAATTTACCAATTATTTTTTTACATTTCGCAAAGATGGGTGTGTGTATTTTTTTACTACAAATATGTCTAGGAGCAATTCCAGGCAAAGCTCTGTTTCTGTGTTATTCTGTATGAGATCACATTTACTATGTAGTTTTTTTGTTTAGTTTTTTTTTAATTTCGTTCTTGTTATTTTAATGTGAGGAAATTATTTTCATCCCTCCCCCACCCCCATATTTCCACCATGACAATAACGAAAATATAACGAGTCTGATGTCAAATTTTAACAGAATCACGATATGAAAGAAGCGACCGAAGATACCCAACACGTTGACCTACCTGGCGTACACTCTGGGCTCAGACTGCTGCTGTTGAGACAACCCTCCAAGCATTTGCCTGTGATCCTGTTACAAGATGAGTTAATACAGTTGGCACTGCAGGGGGGAAAGCAGCTGTCGTCTAAGGGTTTTCCTGGTTGACACACTTGCGTTTCTACACAATACATGAACGTAATACACGTTAACCTAAAACATGAACGTCATGCGTGGTTACTTAACAAATACAAGTCTTACGTTCTAACTTAAATCATGAGCGTAACGTTGCTTTATAAAACATGAACACAAAGCAAGGAAACATACAACATGAAGATAAAGCATGGTAACATAAAACATTACTATAAAGCAGGCTAACATAAAACATTAACAGAAAGGATTGTAACATAAAACATTACCATAAAGCAAGGTAACATATACATGAACTTTATTAGCAGTTATTTAACACAGATATAGGATGCGTGGAAACATGACAAATAAACAAAATACGTAATAGCAATACAAATAAACATGTATGTAACATAATAAGGTTACGTCATTTGAGGACGCTATAATAAGATAGTTAAGTGATATAATAATTTACATCTCATTGAATCACGCACTATTTAAAGCTATTAGTATAAAATATAATAAATATTATATATTTTAATTTAGAAGTTCTGCAAACAAAGACTATAAAAGTATTAGTTAAAAAATAAAGCTTAAATTTATTGTTTTCATTTCACAATTTGTGTACTTTGAATTTTAAAGCTAGCTTTAATATTTACACAACATCAAAATAGTTAAAAACCACATTTATAAATACAATGTCAATTTTTATCTTATCTACTGAGGACAAGACAAAAAACATACATTAATTTTTTAAGACTAATATTGTAAGAATCAAGAAATTTAAAAGCGCAAATGCCGATGATTATTTTAAGCGGAAAGAAAAACAAATGCAATGAAATAAATCAATGCTTCGTTTGATGGGAGTGTAAATGAGTATATGGAGTGTAAATGAGTATATGGAGTGTAAAACATGAAATGTATATTGAGTAGTTATAACAAGCATTACAAGGAGATCAGCTGGAATAATTTGGTAAAATTTTAGTTAGTAAAGTTTAAATATCATGCAAAGGAAAACAGAATAATTAAAAAACAAAGTTCTTACAAGGTTGACATATCTCAAATAAAATTAAAATTACGCATGTGTAAAATATAATTAATATCTTATAGTTTACGTTTTTGTCTAATAAATTTCATGATATAGCAAATAACTAATTTTTTTACAAAAATTTACTATTGTTAGGGTTTTATCACTAATATATTACGAGTTCATGCTGTAACCATTACTAAGTTATGACGAGATAATTACCAATGTCACAGTCTGACCCGCTGAAACCATCAGCACATCCATACTTGCACAAACCATTGATTTCATTGCAAGTGTCATTCTCATATTTACAATGGCATATTTTACTGCACTCGGGGCCGTATTTACCCCGCGGGCATTGGTCATCTGTGGCGAGAACATGTCAGAAGATGGGAAGAACAAAAATTAGTTTTGTTTTTAAATGAACCAACACTTAACTTCCAATGTAAAAATGCTAATCCTTGTTTCCGATTAAGGCGATAGACAATTTGTCAAGACACTTCTCTCTGAGACCTTTTGCTTTAATGACACATTAATAATAAAAAAAAGAACAACATCTTTCGTCAAGACACCGTTAATGCTACATTGTGTAGCGTCATTCGCTATATGTAAACCAAACACTGACATGATTTAGTAGTCTTGTGAGGTCAACTTTAGTGGGAGGATGCGCAGGTGGCCGCTTCATAGAGACCGCTCATGGGAGGGGGGGTTGTCAAAGCTGTTACGTCCCCTTGGGGGAGGGGGCCAGATAGCTGGGCGGGTTCTTCCAGGACGACCCATGAAGAGCACTAGGCTCGGGGCTTCTGATTTTCTTCCACATGTAGGTCATTAAGTAGTTCTATTAGATAAGACTAAAACTTCAGCTTTAAGTCTGAATGTTATCTTATCTTATCTATACAGACGCTCCTTCTATGCAGAAGATAGTTGCGTCCACAGACCATGACAGATGATCTGTTGGCAAGTGATGCAGCATTCACAGGCCACGGCTTTGTGGGTTCCACGCATTACCCAGCCGCCTAACTACATGTAGTGTTAGGTACCCATTCGGAGCGGGGTGACTCAGGGACGCCCTAGGCCCCGGGAACAAACCCTTGCCTTCACACGGATTCAAACCCGTTACCACCGGTTTGCTTCAGATCAAATCATTTAACTGATGCGTCACCGTTATTGACAATGGCGTCTGTTTAATATCATTAATCATCAATTTAAAATGAATTCCATTAAATTTTTTTTTGAGCAAACCAAATCTTATCCCAACATGATTGTAATGAAAAAAACTTAATTATTAAATTCATATATTGTAAACAAAAATCAAATAAAATATCAAACCAATAAACCGTACAGCTATATACTACATTCTTCTCAATAGTTGGAAATGAATAGACCAGCTTACAGATTCCAACCTACTTACATCCGTACACCTCAACTTCACACAATGTAAGCGCCCCGTATCTGTTGTGAGCTGATATGTTCACAAGAGCCGCCTCGACAAAATTAGGAGTGGTCACGTTGTATATTAGCTCCCCTTTGAAAGTGATGCTGGGCGGGTGGTCCGTGTAATTGAAAACTCGCGCCCCTGAAGTACCGACCACGTCCATAGTGAAACCGTTGAGCCTCTCTGGGCAACAGATGGCTCCTGAAACAAGTAAGTGTGTTTTGTCTAATGTGTGTTCATATGTACCCGGGAATTATTGCGTATTAAGAAGAAAATGGGAGGCCCAGTAATGAGTAAACTTGAAAAAAATTATTGTATTCTTCTATTAGAAAAGTGAAACGTAGACTTATTTTTGTGGAATTCAAATCGCTGACGTTTGTAAAGAAGTTGGGCTTTAAACAAGTGTTTCAAGGCCTTAAGTTAATATTCCCTGGATTACAAGATGTTGAGCCTAAAACAAGTGTTTCAAAGACTTATGCTAATATATTCCCTAAATTGCAAGAATTTCAGCCTAAAACAAGATGTTGTTATACCCTGTGCTGATCCAACGTCTAATCTGTTGTAGATGACGATTCGGTTCACACTTTGTTTCACATCAAGAAGTTGAAGATTCCACCACGGACTACTATAAGGGCCTTGTGAATCAGTGTGTGAGCAGGTGTGTGACTGAAAGTTTGAGTTCGTGTTGCCGTCCACTGCTCTGTTGGCCTCGGCTGGTCCACCGTCCTGATCACCTGGCAATGTGCTGGATTGGGTCGCATGTCCAGACATTGCTAGGTTACGACCTGCATGGAAATTCAAACATTTAAAATCGAATTTACTGATGGCTGGTTGGTTTGGATATCAACTCAAATACATAGAAAAGGGCAAACATAAATGTTACTTACACACATTTCGACAGACAGACATAAAGACAGATGTACATGTAGATTCCAAGACAGACACATTGACTAAATTGTCAGAAATGGAAGAAGGATAGATCTACAGATTCTCTAAATAACAGCACTTTCAAACAAATGACGTCTCACCGCCGTTGATTAACAAAGAGCAAATCTTGACTGGCGACTCCATCTCAAGTCTCATCACTTCTACGTTAGTGTTGCTGTAACAAATAATGTTCACCAGATCGTTTGTTCCTATGTCGCTCTGTCTATCTTTACAAGTTCCGGTAAATTGTGCACCGTTTTTGTATTCTTTGAAGCTTACTTTTATTCCACCTGTAATAAGAGAATTTAAATTTTAAAAAATTAAATTCTGATTTTAGTTTTTTAAATTAGGATTTTTTAAAACTTTTTGAAATGAACTTATATATTTTACAGAATAAATATTTCCTTTTTCTTATTTTTACAGTTACTTACTTAAATTTTCTCCTATTAATTGCAACCAAGTCATGCGACTTCTAAACAAGAATTCAACTGTTACTTCTTTGACGCCCTTAATACATGTGTCTTGATCACCATCCACAAGCAGAGAACCGTTGTGTGAAGGCACCGTTGCAACACTTTTAACACCAAAAACGCCCAGGTCCTCTGAAAAAAGTCTAAGCTATCAATTTTAAGGTCAAGCTGCATTTCTGTTTGTTTACAGTGTGGTAACATTTAATTAAGGATTTTTTGATATGTTGAGTTAAAATTACATCACTAACACAAATTATAACATCATTTCTGTCCATTTAAGTTTCCAAATTTACTGAAAGGTTCCAAGCAATTTACTATACTGACATACAAGTCAATCAAATTACAATATTGGCACATCGGTCTCATTTATGTGTTGTAAACATTCATTTTAGACGATATTGACTCGATGGTCCAATCAAAACTTCCAGCAATCAAACGTACGATATTGACACATTGGTCCCCATCCAAATTACGATATTGACACATTGGTCCCCATCCAACTTACGATATTGACACATTGATCCCATACAATTTACGATATTGACACATTGGTCCCATACAACTTACAATATTGACACATTGGTCCCTATCCAACTTACGTAATTGAGACAATGTTCCCATCCAACTTACGATATTGACACAATGTTCCCATCCAACTTACTATATTGACACATTGGTCCCATACAGCTTACGATATTGACACATTGGTCCCATCCAACTTACGCTATTGACACATTGGTCCCATCCAACTTACGATATTGACCCATTGGTCCCATCCAACTAACGATATTGACACATTGGTCCCATCCAACTTACGATATTGACACATTGGTCCCATCCAACTTACGATATTGACACATTGCAACTAATGATATTGACACATGGGTCCCATCCAACTTACGTTATTGACACATTGGTCCCATCCAACTTACGGTATTGACAAATTGGTCCCTATCCAACTTACGATATTGAGACAATGTTCCCATCCAACTTACGATATTGACACAATGTTCCCATCCAACTTACGATATTGACACATAGGTCCCATCCATCCTTTCTCACATTCAACACGATACTGGCATCCGCCATCAGCTGTACAGAGGGAGTTGTGACAGTGACACTTATATTGACAACTTGCTCCGTAAATCCCTGGATTACACGCTGTGACAGAATCAAATAAAAATTAGTAAATCAATTTAAACTCGTAAAATCCTAGATAAAAAAAAATTCATGTGTGGGGCCGTCCATAAAGTATGTCACGCTCCAGAGGGGGGGGGGAGGGGGGTGTAAGAAAGTGTGACAGTTTGTGACAGGGGGAGGGGGGTTCGGCCATGTGTGACGTCACATTGCTTTATATTAAAGTTTAATTATCTTGTTAATAAAAAACATGTTTGTTTTAAAGCGTGACGTACTTTGTCCAAGATTTGTGACAGTTTGTGACAGGGGGAGGGGGAGTTAAAATGGCCAAAAATAGCGTGACGTACTTTATGGACGGCCCGTGTGGTCATCTCAACTCTTGGTTTGAATGCTTATTACTTAAGCACACACACTTAATTGATTTCTAATCGGTATTAATATGTGAGAGCACGGCACACGCTTATTATAGTAAGTGATGCTTTTAACTTTCTTATCAATTTGTTGAATAGATTGACCTTTATCTTATCTGAGCAATAAAAGACGCCACTTTTATACAGAAGATTGTTGCGTCCTACGCTTATAGATGGTTTATGTATAGTCTTGCATTTTTATTACAGTATTTTAATGATTTTAAAGATTTATTTTTTCTGGTTTCCTCGCAGCTTCAGACATTAAGTGGTAATTACACAAAATCGTTTAGTGCTCATTACAATGAAAATACGTTTAACATATCTTTATTATAAGCATTGCCCTTTACTAATCTGCTAAAAAAAATAATTAAACTCTTATTTATGACTTAGCTGTATTTTAAGACCGTTAATGATCAATGATTAAACATATAATTCGAAAGGGGGCCCATGATAATATGAACTGAATCACAATTACCATACTACAGATACTAAATTATTCAAACGTTCTTAAAATTTGGAAACGAATTTATAATAATACAATTTTGAAAAAAGAATAAAACCTGGAAGAAAATGTCATAAGTTATTAGCATAGGTCATAAGTCAATAGCATAAGCTATTTTACAAGATATTTTTGAGAGTTTACATCTTAATTTGATCTTTAATTACATTGATATACATCAAAAACAATGAAACTTTGATGTGAACTTACGGAGAGCCATTAATGTGGTGAAGCATGACACAATAATCAGAACGGGAATCCTCAATGACGTCATTCTGCATGGATTCGTCAACGATGGAATTACATCTGTGACGTCAAAAATAAAAAGCTTATAACAATATGGTGTGTTCCATTAAAATTTGTTGATGTCAATAGTTCAATAACCTAGTGAATAGATATCAAGGTCAAACAATGATGACAGTTTTATATAATTTCCTACAGTTGAATACTTTTCAAATTTATTTTATGGAATTAACAACATTCTTTTCTAAGATAACCTAAAACAATTACAGACAACAATTTTCTCACTACATTTCTTGATGATTGTTATTGTTTCCGTAGTCCTGTTGTCAAGATAAGATAGAAGCCGCCACTCCTACATTAAGCCTGACTAGGAGCGGGTGGGGGGAGAAGAGAGAGATTAAATATTTTATAGTTTTAACAGAATTTACTTGATCGTGTTTTAGAACCTCATGTGTTTGTGTTACATTATAATTTTAACACAGTTCTATCTTATTTAAACACACGCACAAAGAAAGCTGGTTGCTGATGTTGTACTTTGTATGATTGGCTGAGCTGCAAATTTCGTATCGTGAAGAAAGAATTTTATACTATACTTTATTTTCATTACAACGACATACGGATGCCTGAATGCCCATATGCTTTATCAGCAAACAACATATATATCTGTATAACACACAAAAAACAGCATACAGAGAATTGTGTTGCTCCTACAATATACGTATTATTTATTTCCTTCTGCCTCATCCAGACAAGATTAGCTCTCTTGTAATCTAGGTTATCAGAGTTAAACACCTGTGGATTGTTTCCTGGTCCCATACATCCCAGGACACGAAAAGAAAGAACGGTTGAACTTAATAACCCAGCATGTGGTTTTGTCCGGTTTCACTCACAAATTATAAGTACATTAACAAGTATTTTTTTCCCCAGTAAATGAAAACGGAGTAAGGAAGTTCAGGTTTAACAAAAGAATTACATTTTAAAGATTTTGGATACTAATTCAACACATCCATGTAGATTGAAATAGCTAAATCAGCTTTATTCTATGTTGTGATTAACGTTATTTCGCTATCAATTTTATTGGGGTTCGGTTTGGTTCAAAATTCCCGAAAATTCTCCTGTATGGTCATAAACACGGGAATGCAAATTTCCATTACTTTTTTAAATTCACCATATCAAAGACCTCAACACAAGATCTCCTTACAGTTAGACATTCGAATTTTCGTTTACCTTGCCTTAATTATTTAGATTGAAAATCTAATACAATGGTTCTAAAGTTTAGTACGTCAAACCCACATTCAAAGGTTACATGGATTAAAGCACTAGTAAAAAATGATTAAAAATGTTATGTTAAATTTCTATATTTAAGACGAGATTAACATTGCCAGTCTAACATAGTGACAAATATTTTACATAAAATCCTTATTCTGTGACGTTAAAGCCAAAGAGCGTCGCCTTGCCTAGCGGCTTTCTAAACTCAGACAAATTAAGTTCTCGAGATCTTGAAATCCTTCTAACCTAACCATGGACGAGAGACAATATTGACACCCTCTCTTGACTTCTCCCATCTAAATGGTCAGCCAGAGGCTTTAGTGAGAGCTACTGTTTACACCCCCCCCCCATCTAAACTCTGCGTCAGATACTTTGATGATACCATCTGTTGCCTCTTCCAGACCTACTTTGCACCAGGGTCTTTTTTTAAACGCTATTTCCCATAGAAAAAATTGCTTTTATATTTTTGAAATGTCTGTAACGCCTGATCCTGCAACTCCTCCTGAACCATACCAGACAGAGGGTTCGGGTCTTTTGCAAATATGGTAAGGAGGTCTCAAGGATGTGCAAGTGCCAAAAAATACCGAAAAAGGTTTACTGGATTTCCTGGAAAATAAAAAAAGGCGGGGGAAAAATATCAGTAGTTTGTCAATTTCTCGCCAACCATAACAGCTATCGGGTTGAAACAAACGCCAAACAATAGCTAATAATATTTAGAGCAATGTTGGAGCAGGAATTTTTGAAAAATCTATTTTAGTTCGACTCCCATAATTTTAGCAGCAATTTGTAGATTGCAATTGTGTTATTTACTTTCATAATTATTGATTTGAAATGACTTTTAATGTAATCTAGAACGATAATTAATGGGGTTTTCCCGCTTTGTGAATGCTAATGTTAGATTGTTGTGTGGTGCGCATTATATTGACACATTATTGGTGTGATGTAGAGCGAGGGTTATGACGTCATTTTTGTTTACTTTCAAAATTAAGGATTTGAAATGACTTTTTTGTAATCTAGAATGATTTCCCTTGCATAAAAAAAAATCGGAAATTCTTTGTTGGAAACTGCGTTTAAATACTCATTCGAATTCGAGTTTTTATTACTTGTTTTGTACTCAACTCTTCACTCTTATGTCACATGGATTAATTATACCTTAACATTCTGCTAATAGCTTACATTATGGTATAATCGTTATATTTTCTGTTTCGTCCTTATTCAACACCTATGATCAACCATAATGTTCCTTATATTCCCGATCAAAGTTTCCCGCATATGTAATTGAGGTCAAATGAATACATTACGCTAGGACAGCGGTAGATATAGATATTTTTAATTTTTTTTAAATATCGAGATATTTTTTTGTATTGCGTTCACCGAAGACACGTACAATGAATATGCAATTTGCTAACTAACCAGCACTGGTTAAACGTATAGTTCATTTAAATGCATTTCGTTGTCATAATAATGCAGGATAATAATGACTTTTTTCCCGTTTACAGAGATACTTACAGCTATATTTTTTTCATTTAAATTTTACAAATACTAAATCCTAAAGAACAGTTTCGTGGCCTAGAAAAGCACGTGATCATATCATGATTTGTTGTAAGGGTTGCTGTTTTGAAATCAATAATAATGGATTCGGTTCTTAAAAAACTGAGATTCGATACGAGAATCGGTAATTAGAGTCGGCCCGGATTTTTGAAAACTCTGCTGCCCGACTCATCATGACTTATGTTTAAAGGGAGACAACCAAAAGATATTATTTTTTCTTCATTTAGTCCCCACTATAGACCTATTTTATTGTTACCTCCAACCTCTGTAAAGAGACCTCTGATATTTCAGGTCGAGGAGATAACCTTGAAATGTAACATTTTTGTTTTAGTCAAGCTGTCCCCATGGATGATAAACAGATCTAGGCTCAAGAGTAGAATGATTGCATCTCTGACTGGTGTGGATGTCACATCAATTTTAGTCACTCTGTATCCACTGGACACAAACAATAACTGAATGTCTGCTGCCAAAAAACATCGTTTTGGTGAACTTCCCCCAGTTTTCTTCTAATTATTTTACTTTATTTAAAACTCCAACTATATTTTTAAGTCTGTTTCTTTGTTTGCTTTGCATGAACTTGCAATCCAATTTTATCAACTCTTTCTCTCTCTTTCTCTCTCTCTCTCTCTCTCTCTCTCTCTCTCTCTCTCTCTCTCTCTCTCTCTCTCTCTCTCTCTCTCTCTCTCTCTCTCTCTCTCTCTCTCTATCTCTCTCTCTCTCTCTCCTGGATGACAGCTGTGTTATCAGGGCATGAACATTTGATGATAATAATTTTGTCAGGGCATAAATGGTAGATGACAGCAGATGCGTCAGGGCATGAACCATGGACTTTAGATGAAAGCCATTTTGTCAAGGCATGGCGTTTGGATGACAGCATATTTGTCAAGGCATGACGTTTGGATGACAGCATATTTGTCAATGCATGACATTTGGATGACAGCATATTTGTCAATGCATGACGTTTGGATGACAGCATATTGTTCAAGGCATGAAGTTTGGATGACAGCATATTTGTCAAGGCATGACGTTTGGATGACACTTCCAGATATTTTGGTGTATGATGGTTGTCTTGTTCTATTTATCTAGAACAATCCCCCATTTTCTTAAGGCATTCATAACCCAATAATTCAATAGAGCAATTTTTAAGAGGTAATTGAATGAATCCGACTAATAAACACATCTAAATTCCAACTCACCAGTAATTTTACTATCACCCCCACCTCTCTTCCCCCACGATGTACCCGATTTTTGCTACTGATTTCTTTCCCACGTATGTTCAAGATTTCAGTTATGTAAAGTTATCTTCCCCTGAGATATGATCAAGAGGACAGAGTGCTCTCCTCTTATCGTTCACAATTAGGTTATGGTATAAGATCATTTCCACAGTATCAAGGCTTAGGAAAAAAATTACATAAAAATATTAATTAAGTAATGAAAAAATATTTTTTTTTATATCTTGTCCTATATTTTATTTTAAACAATAGAATACATTGTTATCTCAAATTTTTAAATTTTATTTTAATGAACATTTTTAAAAGTTTTAGATTTCATTTTCAAACTCTACAGAAAGGGAAAAAAAATACTTTGTTATGAACTGAATTGATGGCGAGTGAGTAAATGTTCAAAAATTCAGCCACTGAAAACTTCCGAAATCCAAATATACCCCACGATGGCGATGCAAGCCACTGTGCTTATTATTGCGGTATCTGTTTTTCTTACTGAAGGTAAATCAAATGAAAAAAAAAGTATCTTTAAATAAATTTGACAAAAATAATTGAAGGTTAAAATATATTTCTATGACATTTATCAGATTTGCATTCATACATATTATTTATGATAATCAAAATTAGAATGTTAAACGTCATTTTAAATTGATTTTTAAAGACATTGTATAGGTAATAGTGTCAGGAATGTATTATACTGTTGGCTATATAAATTGTCTTTAAGTGTAAGGGAAGTTATATACTGTTTAAAAATTGCGAAGCTACGAAACGATAATCTGCCTTCTCATTTCTTCAATGTTGATCTATTTCAGCGTGTAATAGTGGAATCTTCGGATCAAGATGTCAATTCAAGTGCCACTGTGAGAACAATCAGTGCGATTCTAACGGAGAGTGTATAAATGGTAGAGTTTGTGCCGATGGATGGTTTGGTCCGTTGTGTCAGTACCGTAAGTCGTATTTCATTATAAAACTATGCTGGCCCATAGTGTTGTTGTATTTTGTTAGTCTTATATCATTCAATAAATTTGGTGTTCCATTATGTTGTTACGGTAAGTCTTTTGTTATGATCCACCTGTGGTGATTCATTAGCTCAGCGCCTTAATTATTAGCTCAAAATAGAGACAGGTGACGTCAATAAAATAAACTCTATATAGTACTAAAAGTCACCTAAAAAGTGCCAGAAGAAACGAACAGAAAAACACTGAACATGTCAGCAATAATCATTTGACTACAAACAAACAAAGCTTATAATGAAATGAGAAAATTAAAAACAATGCGTACAAAGAAATGACACAATTTGAAAAAATGCTTACCATGAAATGATACAATTAAAAACAAAGCTTACAAAGTAATTAAAACATTAAAAACAAAGCTTCCAAAGAAATTACACAATTAAAAAACAACGCTTACAAAGAAATGACATATTTTTTTTATAAAAAAGCAGCGATAAATAACCCATGAGGCCTCAGTAGGAGCCTCACCCCGTTACTATACAATTCTAAATGTTATGCTGATATGTTAGTGCACACAAGATATATTTCGGACAATGGTCATGCTGGTCAATTATTTGTGGATAAGCGGTTTTATTTCAAGCGATTTCGATTCAGCAAAATTGTATGAATATTCATAAAGACTAATTTACATTTCAGAGGACATCGCGTTCCACACAAAGACCGTCACGACGAGTCAAGGTCACGACGCTCGCGTAGTGGCCGATGGAGACGACGACAGCTGTCTGAAGAGTATCAATTATGTCATTGTGGAGTTGTGGTCAGGGGCCAGGCTCAATTGGCTGCAACTAAAGGGGGAGGACATAGGTGAGAAAATAATTTTTTTGAAATTTTGTCTTCAAATGCAGCAAGATTTATTACTGGTAAATAATAACATTAGTAATGCGCACTTATCCTAGAAACACTAGCGGGGAAATAGAACAAAGTGCAAAGTAGTAATAATACTTAATGGATAAAATTCTAACGTCGAAATGCAAAACAACAATTTAGTACAACAATCAAATATACATAAGGATAAATGAACTTTTCTTGGTTGGGATGTGCGTACGTGTTAGTATACTCGTTCTATTCGTCGGGAACTCTGTGTGAAATAGTATGTCAGAACAAAAGATGAAAAACCACTCGATATGAAAATTTAAAGCTATTAAAAGATGAAAGACTAGATACAAACCATGGTTAAGCGTATAAAGCAACAATCTTTGATATAGATGAAGTGTCTGTAGATATTTAATATAAGATAAGATATAATCAGTCATTATATACATCATTTTTATATTTGATGTCTTCAAAAATTTACAGGCATAAAAACTATAAAAGATATTTCACCAACTTTATCTTCATAAAATATAAATCAGTTAATTGTACATACAGCAGCTATAATAGAATAGAAGGGCTGCGGAAATTAACGATTAATTTTCTGATCAATCATTTAAAATTTTAACGATTAATTTTTTTAATGATTAATCGACCCACCACTTATAAATGTTCTGGAAGTGAAAAAGTAAAATATTATTATTATTATAAAGTAATTTCCGGACGATTACACGAACATTTTGGTTTTAAACTATTGACTAACGTGAAGGTTCAAAATGTTGATAAAGGTTAGTGTGTCCATCGAGAGGAATCGTTTGCAATGTTCCGTCTAAGTCTAAGCTTCGTTGGTCCGTGTGCAAAGTTTTTAAAAAAATCATGTGAAAACTTGCACACGTCCATTTTTTGTGCAAAATTTTACAAAATTTACATTTACTGCGCGGTGATTCTAAACTCCTGCGTGGCGTCGATCAAATATCTGCACAGCCGCGCTGCTTAATAGGAACATTGTTTCCATGGTTCTAACACTTCGCTTACATATCACCTGCAAACCAAACATCCACTACAGTATCGGAAACTTCAGCTGAGACAATCTAAAGCTATGTGAACGATCGTTAAGCTCGGCTGGTTATATTGTCAATAAGTTTCAATAAGGCCCGCTCATCACTTTAACAAAATAATGTCAATACACTTGTCTGTTTGCGTTGTTGGCTAAACCATGTCATATAAAGAAGACAGTCCAGTGTTATTTTGATTTTCGACAAGTATTTTAATAAATGTTACTTATGACACCATAAATTTCAATTTATGGCTTTAATCGAAATTAACGATTTTTCAAAAGTTAATGATTGTACGTAGGTCAATCGTTAACAGCCCCATAGAATAGTATTTCCTTAAATTAAAACACTCATTAATTCTAAACCATCGAATTAAAAGGAGATGTAAGTATTCACTACAAAGCTCTGAGAACGGAAAGTGGCTTCACAAGAACATGTCAGGACATGCGCGCAGTGAGGAATGGGAACAACTTAGTTGAGGTCTTCTGTCAAACTGATGTCAACGTAGAGGCGTTCAACATCTCCTGGACCGGAGTCAGCACACTGTGTACCTTACACGTCAGTGGAGGTTGGTACTCACGACAGAATCTGTATATGTCAATAGTTGAAAGGTATTGTATTCAATATTTCTTTATTGATGCCCTTAAAACTACGCATGCTGCTAATGCAGTAAGAAAGCAATTATACTTACTACAAACTACAATATTAAAAAAGTTGTCTAAACTAATATAACTAGCTTAAATAAATGTTGTTTTTAATTTCTTTTTTTAACAGATCTTTGACTTGCTCTGATATATATATATTTGTATCATTTCTAAGCTAATGGTTTAATAGGGCCTGTGCACTAATTTAATATTTTCTTGATGGTAATAAATGTACACATGATTTGGGCATTACAACGTTTTCATTTTAAACTTACACAAATCATCTATCCAGTCAGCACGTGTAAAATTGAGAAATTGTCTTTACCAAACTATTTTTACAGTGTGAACATTTTTAACATATGGTTCTGTATTCTCGGACATAATAGCCTGGATACCACAGGCCATCATTTATATTTATTGTCACACGAAACCTTTCTCCATCAGGACCGCATCCCATCTTTCTCTTTCAGGACCAAATGACACCTTTCTCCATCAGGACCGCATGACACCTTCTCTTACAGAGTCACATGCCACCTTCTTTTTCAGGACCACATGCCACCTTCTCTTTCTGAGTCACATGCCATCTTCTCTTTCAGGACCACATGCCACCTTCTCTTTCAGAACCACATGCCACCTTCTCTTTCAGGACCACATGCCACCTTCTCTTTCAGAGTCACATGCCACCTTCTCTTTCAGGACCACAAGCCACCTTCTCTTTCAGGACCACATGTCATCTTTTCTTTCCTGACCACATGCCACCTTATCTTTCAGAGTTACATGCCACCTTCTCTTTCAGGACCACAGGCCACCTTCTCTTTCAGGACCACATGTCACCTTCTCTTTCAGGACCACATGCCTCCTTCTCTTTCAGGACCACATGCCACCTTCTCTTTCAAGAGAACATGCCACATTCTCTTTCAAGACAACATGTCACCTTCTCTTTCAGGGCCACATGCCACCTTTCTCTTTCAGGGTCACATGCCACCTTTCTCTTTCAGGGTCACATGCCAATTTTCTGCTTCAGGGTCACATGCCGACTTTCTGCTTCAGGGATACATGCCACCTTTTTCTTTCAAGGACACATGCCCAATTTCTGCTTCAGGGCCACATGCCACCTTTCTCTTTCAGGGACACATGCCAAATTTCTGCTTCTGTCTTGTCTTATCTATACAGACGCTCCTTCTATGCAGAAGATAGTTGCGTCCACAGACCAAGACAGATGATCTGTTTGGCAAGTGATGCAGCGTTCACAGGCCACGGCTTTGTGGGTTCCACGCATTACCCAGCCACCTAACTACATGTAGTGTTAGGTACCCATTCGGAGCAGGGTGACTCAGGGACGCCCTAGGCCCCGGGAACAAACCCTTGCCTTCACACGGATTCGAACCCGTTACCATCGGTACGACAGTCCAGTGCGCTGCCACTCGACCACCGCGTCACCCACATGCCACCTTTTTCTTTCAGGGACACATGCCCAATTTCTGCTTCAGAGCCACATGCCCCCTTTCCCTTTCAGGGACACATGCCCCATTTCTGCTTCAGGGCCACATGCCACCTTTCTCTTTCAGGGCCACATGCCACCATTCTCTTTCAGGGCCACATGCCACCTTTTTCTTTCATGGACACATGCCAAATTTCCGCACACAGAAAAACATTTTTAAAAAGTTATATTATTAATGAAACGAGCGTAAGTCAAGCCATTTTTGTTTACGCATAAACATTTTCCTCCGCTCTAAGACCTACACGCTATCTGATTGTCAGATATTGTTAACTGCATATGCCCTTCATTGATCTGATTGTTGTTGTTTTCCAGGGAGAAATGTCGCTATAAATGAGCATGCTACGCAGAGCAGCACAAAGAGTTTCATCGGAATTGGCCTGGCAAACGCCAGTAGAGCTGTGGACGGTAATACAGACACACACTTCGACAGTAAGAGCTGTGCCCACACTGAGAACAACACTCTCCCATACTGGGTGTTACATCTGTCCACGCCACAGCACGTCAACAGATTTGTGGTGACAAACAGACTAGATGTCGGGGCCTCATTTAGTAAGTCAAGATTTTTCAATATATTCTAGGCCTTTCTAATTTCAACTAACGCAAAATTAAACGATACGTTTTTTAAAATTAATCATTATATCCTTCTATCAGTATTTTAATTTTCGTATCTTCCTTTTACCTTCCTGCTACTGATTAACGTAATGTACAAGAGCAGTTCTTTTTTTCCCGCGAAAGGCTCAGGGACGGCGTTCCGGCACCTTTTTTCCCCCCGCATTGTTATTTTTATTACTGCCTAAAATCCTTTTTCAGGTTGCGTTTCTATACCCTTTTTTCATGCGTTCCGGTACTTGAAAAAAAAGCACAGATTATAAGCACTCATTATTAAATATAAGCACTCATTATTAATTAATGACACCACATGGGCATTATTATTATTGATGTTTTCCTCAACTTCACTGTTAAAGCTGGTGAAATTACAATTTATTTTCATAATAAAATTTAGGAAGCTCGTGATCAAAGGAAGTGAGACAGCAATCAGTATGGATAATTACAAAGTATTGAATAAATGTAAGCCTGAAAAAGACGCCAAAAATAAATAAAAGAATGAACGTTTCGACAAAAAACTATAAGTGAACAAACATATTTAAACAAAAGTTTCGTAATTTTTATACGTGTATATTTTTTGTAAACGGATATAATCAAGTAGTCAGGTCAAAGGTAAAAATACGTTCTTGTGCGTAAAATAAAAATAAACAAAAAACATAAAAATAATTTAGTTATATTTCTCTAAAGTTGATCATTTTCTTTTCAATTGTAGGGCCCGATTGCTGTCCCGAAAAACTAAAAGGTTTTAACTTAAAGGCGTTCGACGTGAACGGACGTCAGCTGATTGACTTTACTGACCAGCTCGCCAAACCGCAAGTTATTTACAATATTTCTTCTCCTGACTACCTGGAGGTTTCCACAGTGAACATATCCGTGTTGAACTCTGAGCACGTGTTAGTCATATGTGAAGTTGAACTCTTCGGATGTAAGTTTTGCCTTCTGTCTTCTATTTGTGTTTCTAATGCTCCCCGAATAGCGTCATTTGTAGTTCAATGGGGAGCAGTCGGTTTACTTAACATTGTCACGAGAGAAGAGAGCTAAAAGAAAATGATGGGTTACGGAAAATGTAGTGGGACAGGGTTAGTCAAAGCAATGTTCTAACAGAGCGAATAGTGAGCGTGTGCCTCACTCTAAGGTTAAGGTCATTTCAACTAAGCAGGACAAAGCGTTAAAAAAAATTTGTTAAATTGATATCAAATTTGGAAGGATATTACATGATAGACCTAAGCTGTTTTTGGTTCATCATTTTCCAGCTGCCCTTACTGTTGAATCAGTGCAATGAAATTGTTTGTCTTTCACGTCACACTAGAGAACAATCATTTAATACTGTGGTCACAGAGCAGAAATGACAAAATATTTTCTGCTCTATTATTAGAAACAAATTTATTGCATCAGGAAACAGAAAACTTAACTTCCACATGCAGACAAAAGAGTATTACAGATGAGAGAAACTTGATGTTAAAGATCAGACTTTGATGTTACCCATGAGTTGACGCTGGTTTGATTTAGCGGGCAAGAATGGGAAATTAATTTTGACAACTTTGGAAACAACGACCCCTGAACGTGTTGCAACATTTTCTTTCAGACCGTTCTCCAGGCAGTGAGTTGTCAGAAAATGAGCATTTGCCTAAAACAAATATGGGCGAAGATCTAGACCATTCAAAGAAATATTTTACTATTTGAATTTCCCAGGATGAACAAGTGTTCATGCAAAGGTTGTGAAACACTAATGGAAAACCAAACCTACTTGACAATAATTGTTTTATTGAAAATGATGTTGAATGATTCCAATTTTTTGTTTTTTATCGTTTTAAAATAAATATATTAGATAAATCAGCAATTACAATCTTTAACATACCGTATATACGAGATTTCACTTTTTCGTATCCAAAGATGATGTTTGTCCAAGTGGGAAATATGGACCTGAGTGCATGTTCACGTGTCATTGTTTGGACGCAACAGAAGCCTGTCATGTGGAGAGTGGCTCTTGTAGAACAGGGTGTCCTAGTGGTTTCCAAGGGACCCATTGTCAATTAGGTGGCTTTGTTATTTACTATTATTATTATTAATACCTGTTCAATTTATAATAAATTTAAAATTAACAATAATTATGTGTATTAAAACATTGTGTAAATTAGATGTTACTGTTAATTACCCATCTACTTATTTAATATTCATGAGTTCTCCACTGTTAATATTAATAATCAATTAGGAAAAGGAAAGAAGGACAATCTGAAAGTTGTATATTAAGTATTTCAATCAATTTAACAGAGTTTTTTTAATTAAAAAAATAAGTTGCAAACTATTATAAAGAATATAGCATTTTACCTCTTTAGAACTCACTGGACGTGTGGTAAATCATATTAACTGTTAAATGAAATAATGACCTTCTTATTCTTATTTGAATGTATAAATCACAGACTGTAGACCTGGGAACCCTTTGCCAGCTGCCTGCATAGACCATCCGTGTAAAAACTGCATTAATCTAGAATGTGATAGCGTCACCAGAAAATGCATAAAAGGTTGCGTGGACAAAACAAGCACTTCCCCGGAATGTATAACATCAGGCGAGTCATAGATTGTAGCTTAAATTTGATAAATTTAATCTGTGTGGATCAGCAACGGTTTTTACATTTGTGCTTCAAATTCTGCTTCGGTAAAAAATTGGGACATAGCGTTCAATCTTCAGAAAGACAACCCGCAGACCGCCTCTGATATTTTCAACCATAAACCCTTTAAGTATTTTGTTATTCTCTCTTCATATACTTTGAATCTCATGACTACTTTGTCATTTGTAAGAATAATGTTGCGACAAACCTCTTGAGATAATTAACATTAATCTGTGTAGAAAAACCCAGTTACGGTACCATAATTAACTCTTCAATTGTCTACACATATACGCTGCTCTCATTCTATTGGCTCTACTCCTGAGGGCCAGACTGAAATAGCTGAACGACCTCACACATTACCCCACAATTCCCTAGGTCAAGCAGCCTTACAATGTGCTTTTCTTCTCTGATCATTTTAAGACTATAAAATCACTGATATCTATTGTAAAATTTAACACACAAAAAATATTATAATGGACAATTTAAAAAAAAATTCTAGAAAAAAAAACAACATTACGAACATTTGTCTTCAGGTCGCAACAATAAATGATCTTCTTTTATTTGTTTTACTTTTTTCTATTTAATGTATAATATAGTTTCAGAAATATGTATATATTATATAAGTTAATTTCCTTAACTGTCATATTTTTTATTAAACCACATATTTATGTTGCTATGTTCATATTTTTATTAGGATTCGAAATTATATTTCCAAAGTATTGAAACTGCATAACGATATCCATATAGATCTAATTTTAAAAAAATAAATATTAATACATTTCATTTTTGAACAAACTACTATAGAAATAAAATACCGTTGCAGAAATCAGACTCTATGGTTCATTTTCCTCGGTTTTCATGTATATGTTTATAGACTATTGAAAATTATTTACTAAACAACTTAAAACCTCTGAATTTGGTAACTCTGGATATAGGAAGCTAAATGCTTAAAATATTTTTTAGTTCTTATGGAATCAGTCAACAAATGTGAAATAGTTTACTTACCCTTATGATTAACAAAATTTGGCAAATGAACATTAGCATCTTTTGTCCTCGGGGCCGGTCTTAGTCTACTGCAACATATCTTATCTTGTCTTATCTATTACAGAAGCTCCTTCTATACAGAAGATTAATGCATAGACAATGCGGTCTTTTGGCAAGTGAAGCAGCGTTCACAGGCCACGGCTATAAGGGTTCCACGCATTACCTGGCCGCAGTTAATTTCCCTAACTAGTGTTAGGTACCCATTCGGAGCTGGGTGGGCTCAGGGACGCCCTAGGTCCCAGGAACAAATTCTTGCCTTCACATGGATTCGAACCCGTGACCATCGGTACGACAGCAGAGCGCGCATGCCACTCGACCAGCGTGTTTCTCTTATTATCCTTAATTCCTTATCCCTACCCAGACTGGGCCCCGCAAAATCCGTTTCGCATACTAAGCCGCATAGGGCCCTGCATTTGCTAAGACCGGCCCTGTTTTACCTTACGTTATTTTTGCTTTCGTTAAGGCGAAGATTAAGTCGCACTTAGATCTAGTTAATTTATTATGGTAAATTGATCAATATCAAATTCCATTTATTTGCTAAAGGCTTCATTTTTAAAAACAAATGTACATACTATTGAACTAGTTATCTATCATGTGATGAACATTACCAAGTTACTGCAGGCCCAAGTGAAAGTCACCGAAGTAGATGGACACAGGAGGAAGTGCATTGACCTGCGCACTTTTTAGATCGGCGGCTCCAAAATTGTGAAACAGTCTTCCGAAATTTTTGAAAGAGTGTGAAAAAAAAATACAAACAATCTAAAGTCTTTGGATTTGATAGCGTATTGGCAGTATTGGAACACCAGAGAGCAACGAGCATGATATGATATGCTATCTTAATACAGATAGTATGAAGTATGTTAGCGATGTAGAAGCAAAAAAATAATTCATTCATTCAACATTTTTTCCCCAGAGCCTTCGACATGCATACAGCAAGTGCCAACATGCAATGGTTCATTCTTTGGCACCAGTTGTCAGTTCAAGTGCCACTGTCAAAACTATAACTGCGTGGATAAAGGCGAATGTAAATATGGAACATCCTGCGAGCTGGGATGGTTCGGCATCGGCTGCCAATTTCGTAAGCATTATTTCGTATTTAGTATTTATTTCTGCGTGACAATTGCTTACAAATACAAATGAAGTGTAACAGTAACAGGACAATGTATCACTTACAGTTAACTAATTTCAGTAAATTAGTCATTCATTAAAAAATTGTAAGCATTGCGATCATTATGATTATGATTATCATTGTGATTATTTCAACAATAATTATTTTTTTTTATTTTTTTTTACAATTAGCACTAATGATATTAAAATTACATGTGCACGCTCACACTTCAGAATTGGATTAATGTTATCATTTGAAGAAGGCAAAAAGAATATTGTAGAGTGTGGGGTTATTTGAAAACCATTTTGTTATATTTTAATAGCAAATTTTCATTTGGGTTGATTTTCTTTCGCTAGAGGACATTGCAAGCATAGCCACATTGACAACATTCCCTAAACATAACCCAACTCTTATGGCTGACGGGGACGATGCTACTTGTATTCTGGAATTGGAAAACATTCAAGTGGATTTACCGCAGCCCTATCCTTTTACTTGGATGCGAATTATCGCCCTTGAACCAGGTCAAACAATGCGCTTAAAAATATAAATTTCAAACTAGAGCGTTATTGCAATTTAATTAAAAATTGAACATGAAAAAAAATATTTAAAGAATAGATATTATATCATTTAAAATCCCATTGAGATGTAGAAACAAAATTTACTTAAGTGCTTTTTCAAACTTCAAAACGTGTTGTCGTTTTTAGATACTGCAACAACTAATGTTGGTTCGTCCATTCAGCTGAGATTATAGAAAATAGTACTCTTCTTGATTTCCCATTAGTTGCGTGTTGCCGTCATAACATACAGTATTAGATGTTCCATTAATGTCATGTTGTATTATAGTATAAAGTACTAAACATCCAGTTAGTTGAGTGTTATCATTTTATGTCTACTTTTGTTTCAAAGATTACCACATAACTGCAGAAATAAAGTTCACTGATGGCGACACTGGTAAAGAAATAACGTGCTCAAACCCGATTGCCGATATTCTGGACAAACGGTCCACTGACTTTTATTGTGATTTAAATAGCACTATTAGGAGCATCAACATAACGCTGAAAGAGCCAAGATCAATTTGTTCCCTCTTGGTCAGTGGAGGTAAGGCAATTAAAAACTTTACTGACCATAAATGACTTAATTAAAACATAGAGTTGTAGAAGCTGATATGATTTCATAAGGCAAATATTTTAAAAATTAAAAAACGCTAGAATTTAGATATTTGATTTATTTGAAATATGAGTAACTTGAACTTGGTTTGCGCTTATATGTTCTCTGACTAGTACAAGTATATTTTAAATTTCTTGTACAATATCCACAATGTTGGCAATTTAAATTACGCTTAAATATGTTTGCCTCTTCCAGGGATAAACATTGGTCTTAAGCAACCAACACAACTGTCCACAAATAACGGTGAAAGTATCTACACTGTAGATGGCCAGCTATCACGGAACGGAGGCAAGTGTGCACAAACAGATGCACAGGACAAAGCCCCTTCTTGGACGCTGACCCTGCCACATCCCTATCGTGTGTTCAGATATGTTGTTCATTCCGGCATCAACTCCCTTGGTAGGTCTACTGTCACTGCCACATCAATATCATGTGCCCAGATTTTTTTTGATTTTTTATTAAACACATTTATTTGGTATATGGAACTTTGAAGACCAAAAAACGTGTTTACAAATATTAAACAAGGCCATAAAGTTGCGTTAAATCTTGATTTTATTTAAAATATGAAGAAAAAAATTGCTTAATATCACATTTAAATTCCGTATATATTTTATACTCAATTTATTAACCAAATAATTTTTAACAAATAATTTTTAACAAAAATATTTTACTTTTAAATTTAAAATTAATTTCTTTAAAAAAGTTTTCTTCTGAAGTCTGCATATTGTTTCTTGTTATTTGCAGCTAACACTTGTAACACAAAAAGCTTCATGGCTGACGAAATAAATCTAAAATTGTTTACTTATTCTTAAATCCATTCCATTTTGCCATTAATGCACAACATCCTCTTGTGTTGAACAGGTGAGCGCCAAGGTTTCACTCTGTCCAGTTACACCAGCTCTGGCACTCAGGTGTTCAGTTCCACAGTTCGATCCATCCTTGATTCTAACGGTGTCACATCCATACCAGTTGGTGATTTTACTCAGCTAATATCCAGCGTTAAAATTGAACCATCCACTGATTCATCTACACCAGTTCTCAATTTGTGTGAAGTGGAGGTATTTGGAGGTAAGTCCAATATTTTATACAGCAACATCTTATATTTTAAACTGAACTCTAAATAAATACCATATTTTAGCGTGTTCAAAACTTAAGAAGCTGCAAATGTTTATCGTCTGACACATTGTTTTCAAGGCACTCGAGAGTATGATTCTTTATATTTCCATTTTAATTAGTTTAATTTTGTATTTATAGAATCATCATATGTATACTGATAATGATGAACAGATGGGATGGGGTGCATTAACCAACAACACAACAGTGATTAATATAGACTTAACTATTCTTTAAAAAATTCAAGCACCCGATAACCGTTGGTAGTTAAATTGCATTACAAACATTTTTTTTAATGATCTTAATGATACTTTAGAAGGTCGATCGATGAAATGTTGACGCTACAACACAGAAGTCATGCAAGAAATATACGTGTATACAGCTTATTTGGGGGACAAAAATAAAAATGGTCTCATCTCTTTGACTTGCCACAACCATATCATAGAAGTTGTTCTGGCAGTTGTCGGTGTTAGTGTGAGATCCTGAACGGCATGTAGTCTATTCTAGAAAACAAAACGGGCACACAGATTTCACTTTTTAAATCCCTTATATTAACTTCACCGCCGGTCATCTCATGGGCGGGCGGAAAAAAGAAAAGTCGAATATGACCCACTTCCAGTGATCCGATCAAGCTGAAATTTGGCACACGGAACCGACTCACCTAACAATGCATCGTATCAAAATTTCAGATCGATCGATCGTACCGTAATTAAATTAATGCATTTTTAGTTTATCCTTATATGAGGTATGTAATTCAAATTCACGGTTTGTTATTGTTTTTTTCTTCCACTTCCACGTGAGTTTGAGTTGACGCCGACCGTCGTGTCGACACCACCTCACGTCCCACCCCCATTTATTAAAGACAAGGGACATCACTCGGTGTCAGTCTGTCAATGTTTGTAGCGTTTGAAAATAATCAATACTGTTAGTTATGTCTCATATATAAGGGATTTATAGTCAAAAACTTTGTTTTTACGGGTTTGTTTTTTAAATCCCTTATATTAACTTCGCGGCCGTCTCTGTCTGTCTGTCGTCATCTCATCATCTCATCATCTCATGGGCGGGCGGGCGGGCGGAAAAACAAAAGTCGAAAATGACCCACTTCCCGTGATTCGATCGAGCTGAAATTTGGCACACTGACCCGTCTGACCTAACAATGCATCGTATCAAAATTTCAGATCGATCGAACGTACCGTAATTAAATTAATGCATTTTTAGTTTATCCTTATATGAGGTATGTAATTCAAATTCACGGTTTGTTATTGTTTTTTTCCCACGTGAAATGTTTGAGTTGACGCATTGAGGCGACCCATCGAAGCACGGGGTGCTTTTGTTTACATTTTACGTGTCACGCTGAGCTCGGTCAAGCGAATCGGTGACCAGACTTTTCCCCTCTCCCCCTCCCACCCACCCCTCCCCCCCTAGGGTTATGAAGCAAACTTGAGTTAAGACAGATTCAGTCTGTAAATGTTTGAAAATAATCAATACTGTTAGTTATGTCTCATATATAACTGATTTATAGTCAAAAACTTTGTTTTTACGGGTTTGTTTTATGATACACGTTTGTTCTTTAGGACAAGGAGATGTCAGTTCGGATACTCATATGTCACTTTTGACAGTCAGATGCCACTTTTGACCCATAGAAGCAATTCTATGCAATATTGAGTTTTATGTCATTATTTATTGAGTTAGATGTCATTATTTATTGAGTTAGATGTCTTTATCTATTGAGTTAGATGTCATTATTTATTGAGTTTAATGTCATTATTTATTGAGTTAGAGATCATTTGTTATTTACTTTGATGTTATAAAATCCAGGCTAATTACATAGTTTACTTCATTGTTTTTTTTTACTAAAGCATATTAGATGATCAAACCATTGAAAATTTGAGATTTTTTTTAACGACTGGGAAACTACCCTATATAGCTAGATCATTTATAAAAGGTTATTTAGCATAATGTAAACATTTTCTTACAATAGCAATTAATTTTTTTTAGATAAACGAATTTCAAAAAGTGTTTTTTAAAACATACAAGTGTTGATTTTTTATATTCACTATTTTATTATTTGCACTATTTGTGTCTTTCAAATATATAAAAACGTTATACTTCTGTATCTGTTACAAGAAAATCCTTGCTCTAGTGGAATGTTTGGTCCAGATTGTGAGAGAAGATGTAACTGTGCTGACCCTAATGACGTCTGCTTGGTGCCCAGTGGAGGCTGTGTCAATGGCTGTGCTCCAGGATTCTTTGGAGAAGGCTGTGACACACGTTGGTTGATATTTATCTTCTTAAATTAAAAAAAAACTATAAAAAATTAAAGTTTTACGTTTTTTATTTAGTAATTTTTATTGCCTACAAAATTATAGTCATACATCATAATACACATGGAAATAGGATTATTTACTTCTGGGAGTTATCTGAAACTTTCAATCCCAAAGGTTGCCTCCAGGGATCATTTGGCGTAGACTGTCGCACACAGTGCAGTGATGCTTGCCTCAATCATCTGTGTGACAAAGTTACTGGTGCTTGCATTTAAGTCAAGCAATTTCTCTGATCAACTGCAGTAAGTATATTTTTAGTGTGTTGAATTATTTATGAAATATGCTTTGTTTATTTTTCAAGAGGTCATTTTTTTTTAAAGAACGCATATTCAGAAAAAAATTATGTTTTTGAAAAAAGTACTGTTTAGAAACTAGGTGGCCATCCATATGATTTTGCGTATGCATGCGTAAAGGGGGGTCTCAACTAAATGTTTACGTGCGCACAACAAATTCAATTTGCATAATACAAAGCATAATAACGTAAACCGCTCTGGCTTCAAACGGCATTCGAGACCGACTCAGTCAAGACTGATATGCAATAATGTTTATAATTTATTGCAAACGAAATTTTGAACTTTTAATTACTTGGAAGTAATTAACATTTGATTCAGAAAAAACGTTTTACAGTAATTTACACATTACTAAAATATATCCGTCGGATTTATATTTCCATTTCTTGAAATTAGTTGAAGTTTCTCTTTCGCACACAGGGGCCTTAGCCGTTATAAACACACAACGGCGATTTCATGCACCTAGGGAAAAAAAAAGGGGGGGGGGTCTACATATGTGAGACGTGGGGGAGGGGGGTGTTAGAGAAATGTTACGTCACATCAAAACTCACAACTTTAAATAAAATTTCCACTTTAATATTTGATTTGTTACATGGTGTTTCTACATGACTTCACACGTGTTACGATATTAGAATGCAGGCCTACACTAAATAAATACTTAAATGACCAAAAAAAATTGATTTTAAACATGCTCTTTTTCAAATACAGATTTTATGGGGGGGGGGCGGGGCGCACACAAAGGTTTGTGACGTCATATTGGAGGGGTGGTCTAAGTTTTTGTGATGACACGTGACGAGGGGGGGGAGGAGTGAAAATCTGACAAAATCGCGTGGCGTCATTTATGGACGGCCCGGGGACGTTACGCACCTAGAGGGGGGAGAGGGTCGACCATTTGTGATGAAGGGGAGCGACCATTTGTGATGAAGGGGAGGGGTACTTTAAGAAATGTCACGTCACATCAAAACGCGTAACTTAAAATAAAAGTTGCACTTAAATATTTCATTGTTTAAAATTTATTTAATAACGTTTTACATGGGCTTCGCGAATGTTACAATGTTACAATATTAAAGTGCAGCCTTAAACTAAATACATACTTAAACTTAAATAACAAAATAAGTGATTTGAAACATGCTAATTTTCATTAAAAAATGATTTTGGGGGGTAGGGGCATGGACTATTGGAGAGGGAGGAGGTCAAACATTTAGTGACGATGCGTGACGTGGGGGGGGGGACGGATGAAAATCGGCCATAATCGTAGGACGTCATTAATGGATGGGCCCCAAAGCTTTGACAAAATAAAAAAAGGAAGAGAAAAAAGCCGCATTTTCAACTATTTTAGTGTGCATTTTGATGTGACGTCACATTTCTTAAACACCCCCCCCCCTCGTCACAAATGCGTGACCCCTCCCCCGCCCCTATTTTAGGCGTGTGACGTCATTTATGGACGACTTCATATCTATACTGGACTAATTGGATTTCACCGCAGCTAAGTTTCTTTATTCTTTAGTTTTATTCGTTTTATTTGTGTACTATTTGTTCGTTGAGGAAGGCTCTTTTGCCGAAACGTTCGCTGTTTTGTTACGTCCTGTCAGGCTAGCTAATACCCTGTTTATATGTTATACACTTACTAATTATTTTATTTTCAAAGAGTAAAACCAATTTTCTTTTGACATAAATTTTTTTTTCCAAAAAATGTAGCGAATTTGTATGTACGCATGGGGGGATCTCCAAAAATGTACGGGATGCAACAGATGGGGGGGGGGTACATAAATATTAATTTTGTGCGTACGTAATATATGGATATCCCCTAGTGATGAAATAAGACGTTTAGGTCCTGATAAAAGAAATTTAAAACTACAATGATTATAAGAATGCTGCTCACTAATTGTTACGATGCATTGTATAAGTATAAAGTAGTTTTAGCTATTTATTTTAATTTGAGATAATTTGAAAATTTATTTTAAAAAAAAGTTATTGTTTTTGTAAAGTAAATATTACAAATTAAAAATAACTTTTTAAAATAAATTAAGCTATGACACGAACAATACATAATATATTCTTTTTGCACATTCATTTCTTCACTTTTTTCCCTTTAACCACTCTGCAGCAACTGTATCAAAAAGGATGAACTAAACTAATGAATTGAATTATTTTTTTCAGAATCTGGAAATATAGTTGGATTTGGTAATAGATATCAGTGATTTCATTGTAAATAATAAATATTTTCAAAATATCAAAATATCATTTTATGTTACAAAATAAAGTGTGTATACATATAAAAAGATTATGACATAATAAAAATCAATATTCACTTTTATTTCTCATTATTATCATACAAAAATGTGTATCTAAATATATATATATTATATTATATATATATTAGGGCTGTTAGTGATTTAATTTATATTTAATCGTTAACTTGTGAAAAATTAACTATTAATTAATTGTTCATTTCCATTAAAGCCAAAAATTGAAATTTAAGGTGTCATAAATAACATTTGTTTAAACGTGCTTGTCGAACATCGAAATAACACTGGAATGTCTTCTTTATATGACATCTTTTAAACCAACAACGCAAACAGACAAATGTATTGACATTATTCAGTTCAAGTGATGAGCGGGTCTTATTGACAATATAACCAGCGGAGCTGAACAATCGTTCACATAGCTTTAGATTGTCTCAGCTTAAGTTTCTGATACTGTAGTGGATGTTTGGTTTGCAGGTGATATGTAAACGACGTGCTAGAACCATGGTAGCAATGTTCCCTTTCAGCAGAATGGTTTCACAGCTATTTGACTGACGCCACGCATGAGTTTAGAATCGCCACGCAGGAGTTTAGAATCACCCCGCAGCAAATTTTGTAAAATATTGCACAAAAAATGGACGTTGTGCAACTTTGAACACGACTTTTTTGTTTTTAACTTGGCACACGGACCAACGAAGCTTAGACTTAGAGGGGACATTGCATGGTAGGCAAACGATTTCTCTCAATGGACACAATAACCTTTATCTACATTTTGAACATTCACGTCAGTCAATAGTTTAAAACCAAAATGTTCGTGTAATCGTCCGGAAATTAGTTTATATTTATCGGCCGAAATATATTTACCTTTTGACTTCGAGTACATTTATAAGTGGTCGGTCAATTAATCGTTAAAAAAATTTTAATCGTCAAAAATGTTTATGATTAATTGAGAAATTAATAGTTAACTTCTGCAGCCCTAATATATATATATATATATATATATATTATTTCCTTCAATAAATATGCAGTAATTGATTTACCAAAGGATCTATAATGAAAAAGATCCAGATAATTATATGTGCAGGAACTTTAATTTTTCTAATGTTTAGAATGTTTATTTCACTTTACTCTAAATTTTGAAATATGTACATTTTAAATAAAACCTTTTATTTTATTTGTCTGTATGCTTATGGGGGGGGACCTGACTGGTGGGTGGGGAGAGGTAAACAAACGCTATTATATGATACCACAGTAATGATTTCAAGATAATAAAAGGCGGGCCTTTCTTTTTTGTATATATGAGTGATAAAATTATTTTTTATGTTATGAGCTTTTTTAGTAAAAAAAATTAAAATGCCAAAATAGCTGAATAAATATGCACAAGAAATTTACTAAATTCCATTTTAACAGACATAGAAATAATGAATGAATTTAACAACATAAGCAAACAGTTAAGTTTACTTAGGCTTACATCAACATTGCTTAATTGAAAAATTTAACAAAAGTTAATGATACAAGCCGAGGTGCTTGGGATCTAGCCCACGTTAAGCCGCTATAAAACTGGGTTGATGAATTGCTAAAAAGTCCTCCGCTGACTTGGAGAGAAGATGGGCACGGCCAAGTCTACCAAGCCCAGAGAAATTTCGAATGGACACATTAGAACCCCCTACGACCATGAGGTTATGGAACAAAAAAATGATAGAATATTAAATCATACCCATTTTAATCAAAATTAAGTGTATTTTCCTTGGTCCAATTTTATATTCCATGAAAACAGTCAAGCACTTTACTTGGATAGTTACGTTTTCTATTTTAATTTATTTTTAAATACTTAAAATTTCTAGTCTGAAACTAATCTCTTGTTTTAAAATAAGTCAATATATAGATCTATTACTATATTCATAGTACACATCGCTTCTAAATCCTGTTCACATTATCATATAAGACGCTGTTTTGTTCTGAACTATTAAATTCCTCCCTATTGTTATTGAGGACCCCTTCTGGGGATGTCAGGTGAATGGTGCTGTGACGTCTTGGCATTTCTGGGTTGTTATTCATAAAAACTTCATAGAGATGAGTAGTAGGGATGTAGAGGTTATCACTGGCTGAATATACTGAGCTGTCCAATGGTTTGTTGAATTCTTCTTCAAATGTCACTGTCCACCATGAAATATTTAAAAAGAGAACTATTCATGTAAATATTGGCTAACTTAATGATGTGAAGACCTAAACATAGCAAAATAAATGCTTTGCACATTTATTTAATATACAAAAATAGTTAAAAATATTATTGGGTTGTAAAGGGAGGTAGCTTTTCTAGGTTCTGGCCATTTATGAATATTATTAATACATAGGTGACTTCCCTTGGCTTAAATGCTAAAATAAATTACTATCATTTATCTTGTTTAAACTTTATAGAGCAGGAGATAAAAATGTTTTCACATACTGACTCTTACAAAAAAGTGATGGTAATAATTGTTAACTTTCAGAAAAAAAAAGTTAATTCTCTTTTCATTTCGATGTGAAAGAACTTAAAAAATATTTTGAGTTAGGATGTTTCTTTAGTGATTTTGAATCTATTAATGATGGATTTATTATTGCGTTTAATTATTAATTTTTTAATTAAATACGATAGATACATTTTTTAAGAGCTGAAATTTTTTAGAAGTGAAGAGTAAGTGAAAGTTCAGAAAGTGAATTTAAAAACTTTGATATCACAAGTAAATTTAAAAAAGGTCATTTATCGATAAGAAAATGTAATATTAGTATATTGCCTTGATATTGATGGGCTAACAACAGCATAAATAAAGCATACTTTAATTCATCTTATTTGTTTTGAAAAATGATAGAGATTGAATAAAATGTAAATTTAAATCGAAATATATTTAGCTTTTGAGCCTATACTTATATAAAGTTTATATATGTTCATGCAATTTCGAATTAAGTTCTTCAGAACAAAATGTTTTTTTAAAGACTTTCATCAAGCTAAGAGTTTACATCTACCTGTCTTAGTAATGGGAGGTGAGCTTCTCTCTTCGTTATGAACAAATTCCTCAGAAGAAGGGTGTGTATTTCTTGGTTGGACATGTTTTGTCAGAGCTCTGGTTATTCTTAGATACAAGCAAAGCCCCACAATAACTGTAGTAATGACGCTAGACAGAGAAAACGCTACTGTCAGCCAGATGGCCAGATAGGCAGTGTCACTTGATGTTTGGGAATCGTCTGTGCCTGATAGAAAGATACGACCGATACTGTTTTACTTTATGTAAATTTTTGCCTATCGATATTTTTAACTGATGCTAGTTACGTCTAGAAATATTTATAAAATTCTCTATTTTTATATTAGTAAAATGGATATTTTTTAAGCTATTAGACATGAGCAGAAACAAAATGGAAATAATTATTGTCATCACATAGATTGTCAATGATTTCACATTAGGTTTTATGATGTAAAAAAAAACACACTCATAATTTTGTACATAGGGGTCGTCCATAATGACGTCACGCGATTTTGGCCCATTTTTACCACCTCTTCCCCACTCCCTCGTCACAAAAACCTTGACCCCCCTCCAATATAACGTCACAAAGCTTTGAAAACGCGCCCCTCCCAAAAATAAAAGCCTTATTTTCTAATGGAAAATTGGCATGTTGCAAATTACTTTTTGTCATTTAAATATGCATTTAGTGTAAGTCTGCACGCTAACATCGTAACACGCGTAAAGCCGTTAAAAACGTCATTAAATAAATTCCAACCAATCAAATATTTAAAGGGAACTTTTATTTTAAGTGCACGTATTGATGTGACGTCACATTTCTTATACACCCCTCTCACCCTCGTCACACATCGTCACCCTTAGGTGTGTGACTTTAATTATGTTCGGCAACATACGGAATGTATACATTAGAAACTACATTTAAAATAATTATTTTTTAAAATGCAGAGCAAAAATTACATAAGAATCTTTTTTTTGCGATTTTTGGAGTCAATTTTAAACGCATTAGTAGGTATAGCAAAAAACAATAATTGCCACAAATATTGACATTCCAAAATTTTCATGCGTACTTAGCTTTAAGAAAACTCTCTTCAACCATTTAAAGTTTATCAAGTAGCAACTAAGCGTTTAAAGTAGGGCTGTTATCGATTAATTTAAATTTAATCGTTAACTTTTGAAAAATTATCGATTAATTAATCGATAATTTCGATTAAAACCAAAAATAGAAATTTATGACGTCATTAAACTGAACATTTCTCACGGACATTGAAAATTTAGAATATTTTGAACTAAATTTCACGACAATGTGTTGATACTTGATTTGTGCTGAAGGTGGTACGTCAGCGATGCATTTGATCCTTTAAAGGAGAATTGTTTATGGCAGTGGACACAGTAAATGTTTTCACCATCTTCGACTTTGCCATCCGCAGTTAGCTTAAAAACAACATATTTGCTCAACTTTTTAGTTATATGTTTAAATTTAACTGCGCTGATGCTGTCAGCAGGGCCGTCTTAACGCATAGGCCCGTTGGGCATTTGCCCGGGGGCCCACGAGCATATGGACCCCATGGGAAGATGTTTATTTATATATATTATGTATATTCATTTTTTATTCCTGCGGGGGAAGGGCCCAACACTATTATTTTGCCCGGGGCCCAAAATGGTGTAAAGACGGCTCTGGCTGTCAGACATTTTATAATTGACGTCTGCTGGTCAACATAAATTAATAAAATAGATTTTAATATTACGCGGGAGATGTGTGTACGTAAATATATATATATATATATATAAATTATTAATAATTATTAATAATTTATTATTTATTACTAAAATTTAAAAGAAATATTATAAATATTTTCTTAAATTTTAATTTTAATCGAATTTTTATCGATTAAAATTATTTTAATCGATATTTAATCGATAAAAATTTTAACGATTAATCTAGAGATTAATCGATAATTTCCGCAGCCCTAGTTTAAAGTTATCTTAAAATTATTTTTTTAAAATAAATAAATCATTAAGGGAATTTTATTAAGTCAACTCTATTAAAAATAATATTTTTATTTCTCTACAACACTTTTGAAAACCCATTCATGTAACTTCTCTACACATTCCTAGAAATAATTTTTTGTTGTTGTAATTTTACAAAATCTATTGACTAAATAATGACGAAGTCTTTATCCCTCATACTTCCTCGTCTCGTAGAAAGTCCTCCAGATACAATCAATGGTTATTGTAACCAAATGTTATGCTGTTTCTTTAGTTCTGGTCTTTTTATTAATAACATCCCCCCGAAAAAATTTATTTATCGCTGCCCCTTTACAACTTCAACCAAAGCTGACATTCAAAAAGTAATTTAACAGTTCAAGTGACCTTACTGGTCAGCACCACATAGACTACAAACAGACCAGACGAAAAGTTCTAGCATGCCACAAAACGATGTGCCCCAAGGAATTACTAACCATTAGCCATTACGATAAGTAAGAGTTTTACAAACTATTTGCGTATACCCATGTTACCTGCAACGAAAGGCAAGCAATATATAATCAAGGCAAGACATCTCCAAATACATTTGTTGTTATGCAGGTCCAACAATGTTGATTTCTCCATCGATCAATGGTCTTGTGTTCACATACAAGATATCTGAAGAGATCGTGTCATAAGAATTTTAATTTGATTATTTTAAGTTTAAATTTTTTAACGCAATTTTGCGTTTATACATTTGAAATGTCTGTGCACTGTTCGAGCTTGCACATGCAACTCCTCATGAACCATACCAGATAGAGGGTTCGGGTCTTTTGCAAATATGCTAACGAGGTCCCAAGGATGTGCAACGGAAAAAAAATACTGAAAAGGTTTACTGGATTTCCTGGAAAATACACAAAAAACCCGACTACCAATATCAGTATTTTGTCAATTTCTCGCCAACTATAACATCTAACGGGTTCAAACAAACACCAAACAATAGCTAATACTATTTAGAACAATGTTGCAGAAGGAATTTTTGAAAAATCTATTTTCGTTCGACTCCCGTAATTTTAGCAGCAATTTGTAGATTTCAATTGTTTTGTTTACTATCAACATTATTGATTTGAAATGATTTTTAATGTAATCTAGAATGTTAGTTAATGGGGTTTTCGCGCTTTGTCAATGCTTTTTATGTTAGATTGTTGCACGGTGCGCATTATATTGGAGCATTCGTGATGTGAGGTAGCGTGAAGTTATATGTCGTCATATTACTTTTAGTTTTAGAATTACTTATTTGAATCGACGTTTAATGCAATCTATAATGATTTCTCATGATAAAAAAATCGGAAATTCTTTGTTTGAAATTGCGTTTAAATACTCTTTCGAGTTTTTATTACTTGTTTTTATAACAGTTCAGCTGAAATGTCCATTCCATAAATTCAACATTGAATAATAATATGAACGACAAATAAATAACACATATCTTTATATACTAATAGCATTATAAGCAATTGCAAAAATGATATGAGTCTCCAAAATAACAAATCAAAATAGTATTCAAACAACCATTTCAACTAACAAAGTGTATTACACTTACTTCGACTAATATTTCTCATTAAACATGTTAATAGGTAATCAATATTGTGAAAAGAAACAGTTTCCAATATATTTCTTAAACATCATAAATCTAGTTCTATTTTAATTGTATTAAGGTGAAAGTGATTAAAATGATCATCACATTTTTATGTAAAATATATTTTAAAAAACTACTTACAATTTTGATTATTATTCCATGAAAAACATATAGATCTATTTCCTGTGTTTTTACAAGGTATTTTATTTTATAGTCATCGAAATTATTGTACTCATTAATATTTGGCCAGAATCATTTCAGCCTTTTAATCAAACAACTTCTCATGCGGCTTGCTAGAAAAACACTTCTCGGTTTAACAAATAAAAAAATCTTAATACTGAAATACTGAAACAAGTGAAAATAATTTCCTTCCTTGACGGATTTCATTCAATTGATTTTTATTATAATTGTTATATTTTCTCGGGTTTGCGAAACAGAGTGCATTACGAAAATTAGCGTCACAAATTAACTTCATTTCCCCTTTCTGCATCAACACTTTAATTATGACACAAGTAAGCATACTAAAACACAACTAAATTCAATAATTTTAGGATGGAATAAAATTGTTAAATTTCAGGAAATTTAATTTTCAGGTTTGAGATGCACGTGTGTTTTCTTATCGAAATATTTATTTCTTTGAACGTTTCTGGACCACCAGTTATTGAAATGCAAGCAATTCAATTTTGAGAACATAGTCTAAATGACAGATTGACTTAATAGTCAAAGCGTGTATTAGGTTACCTTTTACAACATAACATCATGTTTTATGGAAGGTACAAAAAAAAATTTGGATTTTGAAAATTTGGATACAAAAGAACATTCAAAAACAAAACCTACCATTAATCAATAATATAAGCAGCAAACTGAATAATAAAATAAAACTAAATCACAATTTACAAATGTAGGGATTTGAAAAATAGATCGGTCGGGGTTAATTACATAGAAACGTTAGAGGTGCCAAGTGTGTCACAGCTCCAAATAGTTGCCTAACAACAGTTAGGGAAACAAAGGCGGTTGGTAATAGCGTGGAACCCTCACAGCCGTGGCCGGTGAACGCTTGGCCACTTGCTAACAGACCGGCATGGTCTGTGGACGCAATAATCTACTGCATAGATAAGACAGAGTTAGTTACATGTCAAGACAAACCTTTGAGAACCGCTTTATACATCTTCTTTATCTGTTAGATCATTGTGATCGAGGTCATGCGTTAAATGTAATAATACTAGCAAAGAGATACACAAAATATGAGGCACATTATTGACAAGTAGAGTTGAAGTAAAATTCATGAAGGACATAAAAGACTAATGTGGAAAGATAGTCACTCAAAAAAGAGTGAAGTGGGAGATCTAGACTATCGGAACCTGTGTGTGTTTTTTTTTAAAATTATCTCTTTTTTAAAATAAAAAATCACGTTAATACATTTGAGCTTACCATTTCTTCAACAAACATTTTTTTAAAAAATCCTATTGTAAAAGTCTACAACTTATATCAAATCATTTCTCGTATTTACTTTAAATCTTAATGTTTCCTGACAGAACAAGGAGGTTGGATTTGTCTCTAAAAGTTTACTTAGTTACTCAATAATTTGTGACAGTCTGACAGATTAGACTCAGTGAAATAAATATTTCATATTTCTCATTTTCTCAGAATAAAATGCGTAGCATAATAATAATAATAAGACGAAGATTTGATTTCAGCATTCTATGAAAATCTATTAAAATTATGTGACGTCTTGTCTGGTTCCTACATACCCTGTTTGCATAACATATATCTACTTATACTTACCTATACGCAATATTGATTGCATTTATTACTGCCCCAAAGAAATTATGCGATGTAACTAAGTTTTCTTTCTTTAATTCTTACAGGAAGTGAATAAGATTTAATTTTTTCAGCTCTACTGGAGTTGGGGTGGGAGTTTGGCAAAAACTTGACAAGTTCGATACTGAAATCGTGTCATGGGTGCTAATAAGTGTACACGTTTTCTGCTAATATGGGAGAGAATCAATATTCTCATATGTTCTAGTTAATTTAATGCTAGAGTCCCATGTAACGTTTAGTTTAGAAATTAATTACTAATAGAATTTTTAGACTTTGTTTGTTTAATATTATATTACATTCCTTTTAAAATGATTATTTTGTATTACTTTAGATTGTTATATAATGTTACGTTTTTGTTTGGAATTAGATTCACATGTAATGTTTGCTTGTAACATTATTGAAAAAATGTTGTTCAATACTTTGCAAGTGTATTTCTGTGTGTATGCATGTTGAATTCGTCATTTAAATACATGTGTTACACAACTTAAATAGCATTATAAAGATTTAATTTTTTATTACCTGATTATATCGGTTTAAATATATTTTGGGGGATTACTTATATGCACATATGTGCTTTTTGCCCCCCCCTTTTTCCACCCCATAAATACGTATATATATATATATATATATATATGTGTATACAAATAATATAGATATATGCGTACATACACACACACACACAAATAATAAATAAATAAATTTTACGAAAAAACAATCTTTTAAAATTAGCAATTGTTTACACTTTCCACTTTCCCGGAATTGAGATTAGTTACTATGTTGCTTTTTAAATGTGTTTATATGAATTGCATTAATAGATAATGCGCGTTTTAATCTTTATTTCTCCCTCTCTCTCTCTCTCTCTCTCTCTCTCTCTCTCTCTCTCTCTCTCTCTCTCTCTCTCTCTCTCTCTCTCTCTCTCTCTCTCTCTCTCTCTCTTATCTCTTTCTTTCTCTCTCTCTCTCTTTATCTCTTTATTTCTCTCTCTATTTCTAAATTAATTTTTTCTCCTACTACACATTCACAATATATTATCAACGGTAAATCAAAGTTACTGTGATAGATCTTCAAAACAAAAATTTAACCTCTATTTGTAAACTAATTAAAGTTTGTCTCCCCGCCAGTTCCTTTTGACGAGTCTTTTACTGAACTGTAGCTGAACTGAGAGGAAATGCATGGATATTAAACTGCTTTTATAATAGCTACTGTATGAGCCTTAAAACTACAGCCGCGAGCAGACATATTATGAGAGAACATCACTGAATCCTAATGCATGTTTAATCTCCCTTTATACTCATAATAGTATAATTTTGTACTTCCTGGACTATGTGAAGTAGTTTCATTAAAAAAAATGATTTAACATATTTCATTTAATCTGTCAAAAGAGTCGACAATAGGCCCTACTGCCAATGTGCGATCGTTTACTGTTACGTTCTGTCCTCAAATTAGTAGCAATAGTCAAAAGTTATCAGTTGGCTATAATTTACGTTTAGTTTTTAATAAACTAGAAAAACATTCCATTTATATTAATTACAATAGGTGTCCTTAAAAAATCATCGCGTATCAACTAAAACAATATTTCAAATTTTTTAATTAAACAAAAAATATTTCAAACATGAAATTTTTATGTCTGCGGAAATTAATAATTAATTCTCGATTAATCGTTAAAATCTTTAACGATTAAATTATTTTCTTAACGATTAATTGAACCAGTACTTACAAATTATTGGACGTCAAAAAGTAAAAAAAAATGAAAGAAAAAAAAGCTCCCGATAAATAATAAATTTCCTGACGATTACACGAACATTTTGGTTTTAAACTATTGACTGACGGGAATGTTCAAAATGTTGATAAAGTTTGCCTACCATGGTTTTAACACTTCGCCTACTTAAAATCAAACCAAATGAAAAGCGTATTAAGCGAATTGCAGTAATGGAGTCAGAGACAGAAAATGACGACAGGTCTTCTGATGAATTACAAAATGGATATGAAAGTTCCTGAATCCATTAACCCTCTACAATGGTGGAAACTTAATGAACACCGATATCCGATAATGTCATTCTTTGCCAAGACCGTTTAGTGCAGCGGTTTTCAAACTGTGGTACGCCAGGCCTCTCTAGGTGGTACGCGAAAAATTTTGAAAACAATTTAAATTGTGACCATATTTCTTTGATTGTATCTATTGCTACAACTTTATTTTTTTAAACTTTTTATTAGTTAACTAGTAAGTATTAATTACAAAAATATTTTAATTGGAACAAATTTAGGCAATAGTTTGAAGCAAAATAATTCCCAAACGCAACAGATTTCTAAAAATCAAATGCAGATGTGCCAAATAGTGCATTAACATGGCGGCGATGGCCAATTCATAGGCCTACGACCCTACGTAACCTATTATTCTAATTGGCTTATTTTGTAAAACTTTTAATTCTCTTCCATAAATACTTATTATTTATACTCAAAAATATATATCTTCCAACACAATTGCATACGAATATCTCCTATTATAGTGTTGATTCTACAATTAAATAATCTATGGTTGTAAACGCGCCAACTGGCAACTGTGCGAAGGAATTCTGTTTTCTGGTAGAGGTAGCACAGACGTAAATAGTATACTGTGGACTGTGGAGGTAGTCTTGGCAGTTTGACTTTAGATTTGGCACTTTTATGCGGTGTTCGTAGTTTATTTAAATTTAATGTGGAAATGTATAATTAATAAGTTTGTGAATATACATTCTAGGTTCCGTGCCAAACATTTTTGAATATTGGCCTAGCCACTGGCTATATGTTTGAAATACCAAATTTACTTATGCTAGGCCTCCACTTACGATTTCTAGTCGCACGATTGTTCGGTCGAGAACTTTTTGAATATTGGCCTAGCCACTAGCTATATGATTCAAACCAGGTTTAGGCTAGGCCTCCACTTGCGATTTCTAGCCGTGCGATTGTTCAGTCGCGAAAATGGAACACAATGTTTCAAATACAAATGCACACAAATGCGACTGAACAATCGCAGCGATTAAAATGTTGCAACCAGTCCAATTATTTTCCAATGGAACACACGGACAGGCATTGTTCAGTCACAATTCTATAGTAAAAGTCTGTATTCTGTAACGTCGTATGAAGCAACACAATTGAATATATTAAAAGGTAAACAGATTGATGTCGAACAATTCCAATACCATCAACCAGCACCTATTCTATTCAATAAAGGCACGCAATTTCTAAAGAAATCCATTGCAAAACTACTAAATTCAATTATTTATCTGTGTCTGGTGCGCCTCTTGTAAATTTTTCTGCGACAATGATTTTACGGTCGCTGCGACTAGAAGTCGCAATTGGAGGCCTAATCGTTTCAAATATTTTTTTTACAGCGCAGATCATAAACTCATAGATTGTAATATAGTTATTATACTTATAAGCACATATAGTGCATAATTAGCATTAAATAAAATTTATAAACAATATAATCCTAATTAAAATTATTGTTACAATTCTTAATCTTTAAACCCATCAATGGATAAATGGTTAAAAAATCAACCGCTTAAAAGAAAGTTAGAACCGGCCAATGCTAAGGTTAGTAATGAATCCACCAAGGCTAGCACTCGAGAACAAAGCTTGAATTTTAACCAGAATGAAGATGATGGCACTCGTAAGCAGCGAAAGATTATTAGACGGTATGACGAAAGCTATTCATACTTTGGATTTACTTGGTGTGGTGACAAAAATGAACCCCAGCCTCAATGTGTCATTTGCAGTGAAAAACTTTCAAATCATTCAATGAAACCCTCTCTGCTTCAGCGCCATTTCAATACAAAACATATCCTTTATAAAGATAAACCACTTGAATTTTTAAAAGAAAAAAAATTGAAATGCAACTAAGTAAGACAAGTTTAAAGTCATTTACCAATATTAACTTACAAGCATTGGAAGCGTCTTATTTGGTCAGTTTGCGAATTGCTCAAACAGGGAAACCACACACTATTGGGGAGAGCCTAATATTACCTGCTGCTAAAGATATTGTAACTTGTTTGTTAGGACAGAATGCTGCCAAAAAACTTGATAATGTTCCTTTGTCGGATAACACTGTTTCCAGACGCATTCAAGATTTAGCTTGTGAAGTAAAGAAAATCCTCATTCAAAGGATACAGAAAAGCAGATACTTTGCAATTCAGTTAGATGAGAGTACTGATATTACAAACTTTGCTCAATTGATGACGTATGTTAGGTATGAACATGAACAGGCAGTTGAGGAAGAATTTTTGTTCTGCGAATCTTTAGCTGAGCGGACAACTGCTAATGAAATATTTTAAAAAATTAAATGATTTTGTTGTTGCCAATGAAATAAATTGGAAAAACTGTGTTGGGGTTTGTTCTGATGGGGCAGCTGCTATGACAGGCAAACATGGTGGAGTGGTTACTCAAATTAAGCAAGTTGCACCGAGAGCCAACTTCACACACTGCAGCATCCACCGTGAAGCATCGGCATCCAAAGCCATGCCCGACACTTTAAAAACAGTTTTAGACCAGGCTGTTAAAATAGTTAACTTCATAAAAGCTCGAGCTCTAAACTCACGCATGTTTACAATAATTTGCAATGAAATGGGAAGTGAACACAATAACCTTCTTTTGCACACGGAAGTACGCTGGCTATCTCGAGGGAAAGTTTTAACTCGGCTTTTTGAACTACGCTCAGAAGTACAAATGTTTCTGTTGAACAGCAAATTTGAAACATCGCATTTACTTTTGGACGAATTGTGGTTAATGCGTTTGGCATATTTGGCGGATATTTTTGGGAAACTAAACGAACTGAATACGAGTTTGCAAGGAAGAAATATCACTCCATTTACTGTTGTGGATAAGATAAATGCAATAGTAAAAAAGCTTCAGTTCATTTTGTCAGATCTTGAGAAATCTTGTGTAGCTTCATTTTCTTCTCTTGAGTCTTTTGTGATGGAGAATAAGCTGCAACTTCATGCTAATTTGATTGAAGACATTAAGAAGCATTGCTCTCAACTGATACTGAATTTTCAATCATATTTTCCTGAACAGTTGGATAATAAGGAATGGATTCGAAATCCATTTTCGGATGTGGTGTTGCCGGCTGATTATTCAGTTTTTGAAAGAGACCAGTTTGTTGAGATTTCATGTGATGGTGAATTGAAGAACGAATTTAAAAAAGACATGCTGTGCGATTTCTGGTTGAAGCGAAGGAATGAATATGGATTAATTTCTGATCGAGCTTTAAAGTTTCTGATTCCTTTCAACACGTCATATTTGTGTGAAACTGGGTTTTCAGCTATGCTTGCAATAAAAAATAAATACAGAACAAAGCTTGAACTTGAACCAGATTTGCGATTAAAATTAACAAACATAAAACCTGACATTGCAAATCTGTGTGCGTCTAAACAAGCTCACAGCTCACATTAACATTTCTATTTTCATTTTTTATTGATACTCAGAATGAGCTCCATAAAATAAAATATTAACTTTTCTATGTCTAAGTTTACCTTTATAGGCCTAGTTAGTACCCATACCTATAACGTACTGTATGTCTGTATGATGTTTTCTTTAATTGCAAGGGGACTTCGTGCCCACCTGCTGCTTTTTTTTATCGGACTTTAGCTGCATGTGGTACGCCAAAATTTGATTTTTTTACCAAGTGGTACAATAAAAATAAAGTTTGAAAACCGCTGGTTTAGTGCATACCAGTTACCTCAGTTCCATGTGAATGATTGTTCAGCTCGGCTGGCTATATTGTCAATTTGACCCGCTCATCACTTGAACCAAATAATGTGAACACACTTGTCTCTTTGGGTAGTTGGTTAAAAGATGACATATAAAGGAGACATTTCAGTGTTATCTTATATATTTGTTTACAAACGCTCCTTCTATACAGAAGATTATTGCGTCCTACGCTTATCTATGGTTTGTGTTTAGTCCTGCATTTTTATTAGAGATTTAAATGCTGATAAAGTGTTGGTTTTCCTGGATTCTTCAGGCAACCCATTCCACACCCGAATTCCGGACCGGAAGAAGGAAAACTTGTATTAGATTTTCAACAAGATCGTTTAGTAAGTGTTACTTATGACATCAAAAATTTTAAATTTTGGCTTTAATCGAAATTAACTATTAATTAATCGTTAATTTTCAAAAGTTAACGATTGAATTTAAATTAATCGTTAACAGTCCTAGAAATTGTTCGATGGGGACATCCCAATTCAAAGTTGCTTAACACTAAATGTTGTTTACATAACATGCCCTAGTTCGATGACCTACTTTACTTGCCAGGCCTAGCTCATTGAAAATGCAGGCGTTTTTTTTTCTCCAAGTGCCTCGGCTGCACGGCATGGTTAGTAGTCTATATCTGGTCAATATTATATATAATTATATTCTTTAGCTTCTTATTTTGATAATCGAACATACAAATAAATAAAGTAACAAATACGTTATTATATTATACTGTTGAATAGTAAGAACAGCTCTTCACCACTGCGGACAACAGAGCTGGGATTAAGCCGAGTAAACCGAGCAGTTGTGCGATAACTGCAGCAGGAGTATTAACTGATAACAACGGTGAGTGTGTTTTAAGTAAACTTGAACGAAGTTACAGTTTAATTGTATTCATCTGTATCGTTTGATAACGCCGTGTATGCATTACATTAGACGAATACTTGGTGTTAATCCATAAATTAAAACACGAGCAACAGGCGCAGGCGAGAAATTCAACAATCCAATAAATATCTCTTTCCCTAAACACGAATTTTAAATCTCAATGTTCATGAGCCACTCCATTTATAAGGCCCTATGAAGAACTCTATCATTGGACTTGGTTTGCTCGAATAGCATCCGTTACTCGAACCACTGAGATAATACGCTCAGTGAACCGTATAACTTGTGTTAAATCGGAATAATTTCCGAACTTACTTAATGAGTTCGTCCTTAACGATTTCCTGAGTTTGGATAACCAACATGTTTATTCGGATATTTTGTCAGAGTACAGTTACTTGTTTAGCTTGTTAACATTACAAAATGCCTCTATGGTTAATTGTAAATCACTTATTTATTTCATTGTTTTACCATGGCTCAAAACGGCATCATTTCATTCATTAATAATTAATATTAACTTAGGGGCGTCTTTCCAACAGGAATTATTACTGTTATAACTAACAAGCAAAGCAAATCGTAATTAATAATAACTCAGAGACAATTTTATAAGTAACAACAAATGATAGAAATCATTTTAAAATAATCAAGATTTTATTAATTTTATTTAAACAATATAACTTCAAGAGAAAGAATTCACGATGATAATGAATGAAAGGGACCATCTATATATTACGTACGCACAAAATTCGTATTTTCGTACACCCTCCCCCCTGTTGCATCCCTTAAATTTTTGGGACCCCTCCCCTATATCTACGTACAAATTCGCGTATCCCGCCTTTTATTGAAAAATTAATTTTAAGCCAGAGTCAAAAGCAATTGGTTTTACTCTTTGAAGCCGCCTATAAATGACGTCACTAGCCTAAAAAAAAAGGGGGGGGGGACGCATTTTTGACGATGTGCGACGAAGAAGAGGTTTTTTTTTAAAGAAATGTGACGTCACATCAAATTGCGCAATTTTAAATATAAGTTCCACTCAAATATTTGATTGCTTGCAATTTATTTAATGACGTTTGCAATGGATTTCAACGTGTTACGATATTAGAGTGCAGCCTTACACTAAATACATACTTAAACTTAAATGACAAAAAAGTGATTTGAAACACACTAATTTTAAATGAGAAAATACGGCTTTTAGGGGGGGGGGTCAAAGCTTTGGGGCTATTCATAAATGACGTCACACAATTTTGGCCGATTTTCGCCCCCCCCCCTTCGTCACGCAACGTCACAAAAAGTTAGACCCCCCTCCAATATGACGCCACAGAAATGCGCCCCCCCCAATGAAAGCCATTTAACACTCGTGAAGCCCATGTAAAACGTCATTAAAAATTGTAAACAATTTAATATTTAAGGCAACTTTTATTTAAAGTTACGCATTTTGATGTGACGTAAAATTTCTTAAACACTCCCCTCACTTTCGTCACAAATGGTCAACCCCCATGTAGGTGCGTGACGTCATTTATGGATGCCCCCTTCGTGACGTCATACTGGGGAAAAAAAACGAAGTGTGACGAGGGGGTTGGGTCGAAATCGGTCCAAATCGCGTGACGTCATTCATTGAATTCCCCATAAAAGGTTTTGTGTAATATCGTGTTTTTCATGTTGAAATTATTGAAGAAATACAATAGAACATTCAAATTTTATTGCCTTGAACACTGCACAACAAAACTGATTAAAAATATTTTTAAAAAACTTTTTTTTAAAGGACACACTTTATTTACACATAGAAAGTGCACTAAAAAGAAGAAAATAAAAATTTTCTATGACAACAGGTGAAATCGGTGAACCATGACTACAAATAAAAGCGTGGGGCGCTCATCACAACTCTCTATCATGTACTAGGCTGCGAAACATAAATACAAATTTGTATGAATATTAATAAGCATTAAACGTTTCACAACTTTGATCATATACATGCTACTATCATATTAATTATAAATATTTATCTATATGTAAAAGAATAGTTGCAAAGAGATTAAAAAATATTTTTAAATATTTTATTTTCTACTTTTTAGTATCAAAATTTAAAAAAAAATGATTTTTCGACCTTATCAATTCAATTTAATTAGTTAAACTTCATTTTCAATAAAATAAATGTGATTAAAGATAGATTATTAATTACAAATTTATGGAATAAAAAAAAACATATGCCCCAACTAGACCTGCCAGCCGAATTTAAAAAAAAATTCGGCTGGCTGACATAATTTTTCGGCTGATAACTGGATTAGCCGGATTGTAACATTTCGGCTGGTTGACATAATTTTTCGGCTGATATCCGGATTAGCCGGATTTCTCCGTAAATTGACATTTGCATCTGATTTTCGGCTGATTACGAAATATTCGTAAACATCATCCAGGGCTGTTCCAGCAAGTTTTACAGGTACCGGTATGTTGAGGGATGTGCAATTAATTTTGAAGAAGTCAACAAAACCATCTTTAGCCACATTTTCAAAGGCTAACAAGAACCAGATAACGATATGTCTTGTCAGTTCATGACTTGATGTTGACTGAAATTTACTGTTGCCTTCTCCATACTTACGGAAATATCCCAAAATTTTATTTGACTTTTCTTGACTTTGTACTGACACATTGTGCTTGACACTTAAGTGAAGATTCATATTGCCACTTGATGTAATTGCGACAAAATTGGTTACTTTTGAAATGTGACCCTTGTCACCCAATGACTGCTGAGCAGTGAGACGCAGCTGACAATAAACTCGACCTTCGTCTACATTTCTCCCATTAGCAGAGACCAGGTCACCAAAATATTTCCAGCATCGTGCTTTAGAACTTCCATGTAGGCTAGACGGTTTAGGTTTTACTAGTAGGTTTTTAATGAACTGCCTCTCTTCCCGGTTTAGATGACATTTGCTGACATTTGAGTTCACCTAAAGTCATCATATAGTCATACAGAATTGTTACATTAGAAATGGTGTAACGTAAAAAGGTAATCCTGCAGTCTTAGCACGCATATTATTTCACTGCGAATTTTAATTTTCTCGTGAGAACTTTCGTTTTTAATTTATTAAATGCATTTATATATGTTATATTTTAGCTATTATAGCGCTAATTTGTAAAGGCTTTTTAATTTTAAGGCTGTTTTCGGCCCTTGACGCTACATAATCAGAATAGAGTAGGATACATCCATTTGGTTTATCTAGCACCCTACTTGCTGGATTGTCACATCAAGAGGCCAAATGAAATTTTCTCACTTACAAACAAACAAAAAAGAATCAAACATCTAGTACAACGGCGGCCAAACCGCGGCTCGCGAGCCGCATGCGGCACCTCTGTGTTCACATTGCATACAATTTATGAAAGATATTTTAGAATAATTGCTGGAAGATATCCCAAGTTCCCAAGCTAGGTTTTATGAATCATGGTACTTCAGTCCGACTCTCAACAATTTTAAAAAATGTTAAAATGGCTCTCGGTTACTACAGGTCTGGCCACCCCTGTTCTAGTAAGAAAATAAAAAATGAAATTTTCATTAAAATATTTATTGATCTTCTACGAATCAACGATGAATGAAACTTTTAAAATAAGCATCTTCACTCAGTAAATTTATTTTAACATTGGTCGTTCCAAGTTTAAAAAAATCTGGCTAGCAGGGTGCTAGATAAACAAAAATGATGTATCCTACTGCGATGATGTAGCGTCAAGGGCCGAAAAAGCCTTATAAATTAAAAAACCTTACAAATAAGCGCTATAATAACTAAAATATAACATATATAAATGCATATAATAAATTAAAAATGAAAGTTCTCACGAGAAAATTTAAATTCGCAGCGAAAACATATGCGTGCTAAAACTTCAGGATCACCCTTAAAAATCATCAGTTATTGACTAAACTAGTATCTAATTAATTGAATCAATTAATTTAATTTAATTTAATTTAGGCTTAAATGACGTCACGCGCCTAGGGGGGAGGGGGGCCACACTTTTGTGACGATGTGTGACGAGGGGGGAGGGGGGTTGAAGAAATGTGACGTCACATCAAAACGGTAACTTTAAATAAAATTTCAACTGAAATATTTGGTCGCTTACAATTTATTTAATGACTTTTTGTTTCTTTTTATTTCTTTTTTTAAAATAAAAAATCAGTGCTTCTCAATGTACCAGTCGGTAGGCCATCAGACGCTGGTTGGCGTAAGCTATCAAGACACGAAAATTAAATCTAATTATAATCCTTAAGTTTGAGAATCCACAAGATAACGTATGAAATTGTTACACTGCGTCGTTTGATGTTGACATCAAAGCATTTTTTAATGTAACCGCAGCTCCGTTTGGTTCTCTCATCGCAGGAGTCGAACTTTTTTGCCCGTTACCCCAAAATATACAAGTTTATGTGTGCGTTACCCCCCGCCCCAACCCCCAGACTCTAGGTCCTGCTCACATGACTCGGGGATTTGGGGGAGCGTCGTTAGCCCCCCCCCCAAATGCTACTGGTGAGTTTTACAAACATGACAAGTGTCTAAAAATGATCTGAATAGGATTATGTGTAGATATTTTAAGTCAAAATGACACGGAATATCCTTTTTCTTTTAAAGGGGAGGGGGTAGGGAATCTATTTGATAGAATTAAAAACGTTTTAAATTTGATATAATTGTTCGATTGGTTTTTGGTCAAACGCCCCTGGCCATTCTAGTCTTCTAGATCAGTGCTTCTCAAAGTGGTGGTCCGCGGACCGGTGCCGGTCCGTGGGCCATCCGCTGCCGGTCCGCAGATGTTCTCAAAAAAAGGACCGAAAAAATTGTCAGTGCAGGGAAAATAGTGCCCCGGTCCTTGGTGCAATGGAAAAAAATTCCTGCCGGTCCACCATACTAAAAAGTTTGAGAAGCACTATTCTAGATATAATGGTAAATGATCCTATTTAAAATTAGTCAAGTATTCATTAACTTTATTGAATGCATCAAATTCTTGACATCGCAATTCGAGAGGAGCACAAAACAACTTTTCTTCTTAGCTCAGTTTTTAAGGCATTAATTTTAAATATCACAGAAAGGACACTTGATAAAGACAAGTCATATGGCTTAAGATTATTGTCACTCGTGTCAATATAAATGAAAGTAGGATAGATTTAGTTGTCTTCGTATAGTACGTAGGTTAGAAATCTACATAGTTGTCAAATTTAATAAAAATGCATTTTCTGGAAGGAACCGGTTCAATAATGGGCATATGTTCCAAGCGTACACGTACACATTACGTATTTTAATATATCTAGTGGATTGTAGTGGATGTTATATGTCCCAAAAATATCTGCATTACCCCCAAGAATTCTCTTTTTGACCCCAGATGAGGATATTAACGTCTGTTCGCCGACCTCTTTCTTACGGGTTGCCCCGTCAGTCAATTGAGGGATTTTTAAAAAAAAACATTTTAAAAATGTTATTTTTAAATATATTTTTTTTCTAAACAAAGTCGTTAACCGTGATGATTAATAGTCAATGTTTAATTTGTTTGCATTAAAATAAAATATAATCTAAGGATGTTAACACAGTTCGTTTTCTGAAGGCCGGTTAAACGTTTTTAAAAAAATGATTCACACGGGCTACTATATTACAATGTAGATCTTCACTAAATAAATAATAAATAATTAAATGACAATAAACGTGATTTGCAACATACTTATTTTCAAATAGAAAATAAAGTGCTTTGGGTGTTGTTGTTTTTTTTTGTTCAAAGATTTGTGACGTATTTTTAGAGGGGGGGGGGTCTAAGTTTTTGTGACGACGCGTGACGAGGGGGGGAGGGGGTCAAAAATCGCGTGACATCATTTATGGACGCCCCTAATGTAATTAAATTAAACATTTCTGTTGATTTAAAAAAAAACTCTCTTATTACATTTTTAAAAAAAAATTAAAGTTCTAATTTTTGTATTATATATTTAATAAATAAAGTATTTAAAGACAGTTAAAAATAATACATCAATTTCGTTTAGGCCAGTGTTTCTCATAGTGTTGGTCCGCGGACCGGTGCCAGTCCGTGGGCCATCCGCCGCCGGTCCGCAGAAGTTATCAAGAAAGGACCAAAAATCGTATTAAAATCCTCCATTTTCATCAATTAATAATAACCATATAGAAAATGCTAATTTTTCGGCAATAAGCACATGAAATGAAACAAATCCAATAAAACAAATAACATTTCGATACTAAGTTACTGCAGGGGAAAATAGTGCACCAGTCTCTGGTGCAATGTAAACATTCCTTCCAGTCCGCCATACTAAAAAGTTTGAGAAGCATTGGTTTAGAGTTTAGGCTACTTCATCAAATTGCTGACAAAAATTTGTCAACTCAAAGTAAACTTGTAATAATTATTGTTGAGTCTGTAACACGCTAATTATATATATTTGTTTTTCAAATGAAAAGAGTTTGGCCGTCGGTGAACTAAAGACTTGGTACAAATAATTAAGTTGTCACAAGATGTCATTCTCTCTTACGTAGGGCTGTACCGGATTCAAATTTTTGAAATCAGACCAAAGCTGAATTTCGCCGGATTTATGAAGTGGAATCCGGCCGAAGATGAAGCTGGAGCCGGATTTGTAATAATGGCCGGATTCCATATTAGCCGGAGCCGAAATCCGGTACACCCCCACTATTAAGTAGGATTTTCCCTCAGTATGAGGATATGGTGTAGGCGCAGTGGACAAGACCACAGTGGATTGATTATGTCGACTGTTAAGGGTCAATAATGCGAGGAAGATTAAAAGAGGATTCAATGGACAAGAAAATGCTTTGTTTTGATTCAGGTCCACACAAAAAAAAGGAAGTTGAGAGGAAAAGACGTTGTATTTAAGGGCGGGGTAAGAGCGAATATGAGCTTCGTATGGGGTATGAAAGGCAGAAGTATGAGATTTACTCATCACGGAGATGTTATCGGAAGATGAAGAGGACAGGGAAGGAATGAAGAGGACAGGGAAGGAATGAAGATTAAGAGGGAAAAGTTCAGCTTATATATCGGTTAAGTGACGTCTACCTACTTATGTTATCAATGGATAGTTGGCTTCCTTGTAAGGTCATCCCTTATAATCTGTAGACTAGTCTTCATGGGAAATACGAAATGTACACCCTAAGCCACCCCCCCCCCGAATACATTATCCTAGTCATGCTTTTTGGAGTTCTTCGTGTTCCTATTTCGCCTCTGGTCTACTCATGCCCAAATAGTTAGCTCAGAGTTTAATTTGATATCACATTTGCTGGATAAAAAAATTTTAATTATAATAAAACCCACTGAAACCAATGATTTTGTTTTAGGGAAAATATATGGAAAAAAGACTTTGCCACTCAAACAAGCACACACTAACACTGTCACAGTGCTCCGCGACACAACACCTCAACAGAAACACACACACACATACACACATTCGGAAAGTCAGACATTGCTGCGGGACACGAACGTGTACACCGCAACCTCCAAATACGGCCATACCTGAAAACCGAACAGTTGTACACACTCAAAAGCACACAGATGACACGCGAGCTTACCTACTAACATGCGCAAAAGCTTGGACATGTGTAAAATACATTAAACTTAAGCACGCATTTGAAAACGTTCATCCCTTCATATATATATATATATATATATATATATATATATATATATATATATATATATATATATATATATATACTAGCGTACACCCGTCAAAAATGACGGAAGTTTTCAACTGAAATCTATTTATTTTATTAAAAAATGCACTTTTGTAGAGCGCCTACGGCGCCGAACTTTCTCAAAAGCCCAACTAACTTGTCCTTGTTTGATAAATACGAAATATTAAACTTTCTGAAATGTACACAAAGTATTTTATAATAGGGGTTGCAGGGCGCCAACGGCGCCCCCTTTGTTTTTTTATTTTATAATTAACCATCATCAAATTCTCTTTTTACATTGTTCCCTTTTCGAAAATTACTATATGAACTAAATCAATGACGTCATATAATATGTTTTACAGCGTATCTTTAATTTGCACACCTTTTGATGCATTGGTGCAGTAATTAAAACTATATAATTTGCAATTGTCACGCAAGTCAGTCAGACTTGCGTGACAATTGCAAATTATATAGTTTTTTATAAATTAATATATATTTTGAAAAAATATCGATTAATTAATCGATAATTTCGATTACAGCCAAAAATAGAAATTTATGACGTCATTAAACGGAACATTTAAAATCATATATATATTTACGCTCAATTATCGCAGACGCCTGACGCTAATGGACATCACTCGGCCTTTTTTTAAATTATACATTTTAAGCAGTGCTGATTGACTCAAATAGTTATTTTTTGGTGCAGTAATTTGGTGCGCTGCTTTCTAAAATTAGTTTGAAAATCGTGTGGTGATAAGCACTGTAAAAATCATATATATATTTACGCTCAATTATGTAGCCTAACGCTGAGGGACATAACTCTGCTTTTTTTTTAAATTCGATAATCATTTTGGTTTCCAGATTAACATTAAACACCCTCCACACTATTTATTAATAATTAAACAACTTCATGCGGACGTTCGATAAGAGGTATTTTTGGTGCAGTAATTTGGTGCGCTGCTTTTTAAAATTACTTTAAAAATCGTGTGGTGATTAGCACTGTAAAAAAATATTATATAACATACTTTGTGTACATTTCAGGAATATTTCATATGCATCCAACAACGATATACTACTTGGGCTTGTGCAAAAAAAAATTTAAAATAAAATTAAAATACTTTGTGTACATTTAAGAAAGTTTAATATTACATATTTATCATACAATGACAAGTTAGTTGGGCTTTTGAAAAAGGTGGGCGCCGTAGGCGCCCTTAAAAAAGGGGGGCGCCGCAGCACAAACTAGTTATTATATAAATGCTTTGTTTAAATTTCAGGAATATTTCGTATTTATCATACAAGGATAAGTTACTTGGGCTTTTGACCAAAAAAAAGTGTACGCCATAGGCGCCCTACAACCTCTATTTTAAATTACTTTGTGTACATTTAAGGTAGTTTAATATTACGTATCTGTCATACAAGGACAAGTTTGTTGGGCTTTTGATAAAAGTGGGCGCCGTAGGCGCCCTAATAAAAGTGGGCGCCGCAGCACAACCTATATTATATACATACTTTGTGTACATTTCTGGAATATTTCGTATTTATCATACAAGGATAAGTTACTTGGGCTTTTGACCAAAAAAATTAAAAAATTTAAACAAACCATTATAAAATACTTTGTGTACATTTAAGAAAGTTTAATATTACGTATTTATCATACAAGGACAAGTTAGTTGGGCTTTTGAAAAAAGGTGGGCGCCGTATGCGCCCTTAAAAAAGGGGGCGCCGTAGGTGCTACGGCGCCGCAGCACAAACTAGTTAGGAATATTTTGAACACAATTTTATGACAATGTCTTGATACTTGATCGGATGTTTGTGCTGAAGGTGGTACGTCAGCGATGTATTTGATCATTCACTGTCATAAACAATTCTCTTTTAAACACAGTAAACTTTTTCAGAATCTTCGACTTTGCCATCCGAAGTTAGCTTAAAAACAAAATTTTTTCTCAACTTTCTAGTTATATGTTTAAATTTAACTGCGCTGCTGCTGTCAGCCATTCTTTTAGTTGACGTCTGCCGGTCCACATAAAGTAATAAAATAAATTATAATATTACGCGGGAGAAGTTTTTACATAAAAAATAAATATTTATTATTTATTATTAATAATTATTTAGTTATTAAGAATTTTTTTTTAAAATATTAATATTTTCTTTAATTGTAATCGAATTTTTATCGATTAAAATAATTTTAATCGATAAAACTTTTTAACGATTAATCGAGAGATTAATCGTTAATTTCCGCATCCCTAATATATATATATATATATATATATATATATATATATATATATATATATATATATATATATATATATATATATATACGTGTCTTATAATAACAAAGTAAGATGAAATCTTTTTTTTCTTCCAATCGATTTTAAAAAGTATTTTTTTTAAAAATCGAAGAAAACACACATATTTAAAAGAGATTGGGGGGCGTGATGCTGAAATATAATTAACGAAAAATATTTAATATTAAAAAAATTAAACGATTCAAAATGGAGCAACGATTGAAACAAAAAAAAATTAAAAAAATTTAACAAAAATTTAAAAAATTTAAAATAAACTTGTAATTTAATGACATGGGTTAAAAACAAAACAAAAACAAAGCACTAAAAAATGCATATACAAAACGCAAAAATAAAGAACAAAAAGGATTAATTTTTTAGGGTAAGGGATAGTGTTAGGGATAGGTTTAGAGATAGGGATAGGTTTAGGGATAGGGATAGGTTTAGGGATAGGGATAGGTTTAGGGTTAGAAATAGGTTTAGGGTTAGGGATAGTTTTAGGGTTAGGGATAGGTTTAGGGATAGGTTTAGGGATATGTTTAGGGTTATGGATAGGTTTAGGGATATGTTTAGGGATAGGTTTAGGGATATGTTTAGGGTTAGGGATATGTTTAGGGTTAGGGATATGTTTAGGGATAGGTTTAGGGATAGGTTTAGGCTTAGGGATAGGTTTAGGGATAGGGTTAGGTTTAGGGATAGGTTTAGAGATAGGTTTAGGGATAGGTTTAGAGATAGGTTTAGGTTTAGGGATAGGTTTAGGGATAGGTTAAGGGATAGGTTAAGGGATAAGTTTAGGGATATGTTTATGGTTAGGGTTAGGGATGGGTTATGGATAGGTTTAGAGTTAGGGATAGGTTTAGGGTTAGGGATAGGTTTAGTTTTAGGGATAGGTTTAGGGATAGGGTTAGGGTTTAAAATGAAAGTTAAGATCCACACCACACCGAATAGGGGTGCATTGTCCATGTCGATCAGTCATGTCCATGTCCGTCAATATCCGGCAAGGAGATTATAATTACTCTCCCTTTCTTTACGTGCCGGGCTTCTAAATCCGGGGGGGTTTCCTTGATGTCTTTTCAATATCCGGGGTTTTGGTTTGGTTTCCTTC